>CM018033.1:20163293-20580793 GCA_008638375.1 Nyssa sinensis | reverse complement strand
AGCCCTAAGTTTTACCTTTTGTTTTTCAAGAAATCTTTGAAATCCTAACTTTATAATCGGTAGAAGTTCTTCTTATACTTGAATCCTTGTGGTGTGATATGTTTACAATGCTTAGAAACCCAAACCTAACTTCTTCTCTTTTGTAGAGAGAGTTTGGAGAAGAATAAAAAATGAAATTTGGGTACAATTTTCTTTTTAACCTGCAACTTAAAGGTATTCTATCATATGCTCGTTCAAACAAACAAGGTCTTTGTTCGAACGAGTTCCCTTTCTTTGAATGAGTATCGAACAAGTATCAAATGAAGGTCACACTAGACTTTCGGGTGCTCATTCGAAGGAACAACCCTTTCGTTCGAACGAAGACCAAAAAACCTTACGTCTTTTTCTGATTTCTACAATTCAAGTTTACATTTTCAATTTATTCCACATGCATCATCACACTCCATATTACGTTATTTAATTTCTTTTCATCTCATTATTATGTTCATTAGTTTTATTATCATACAAAACGAACATTATTTATTATTTATTCTTTTATTTATTTTTTAATTTTATGAAATGTTACAGTTTAGCCACAACTTTCATCAAGATCGGTTTGGAACTCCCCAAATCACAGACCATGAGCAAGACCAGAACCGAACTTGGCCAACCTAGGACCATCCAATAACCAAGTTGGTCTATTCATGTGAAGTTTTATTTGACCGAATAACTATCAATCTAACACATACCAAAAACAAACAAACAAAATATAACGTATATTTACTATAATTTTACTGTGAGAGAGTTTTGATGTGATAGTACCTTAGTAATTTGGGAAACACTTAAATTTATTGTCCAGGAAAATAGTGAAATTCCACTATTTACCTAGAGAGTGAAATTTCACTAATTTGAAGTTCTTTAGCAATTGATTGTCTATGAAGCATATTAAAAACTTTGTTTATAGTGAAAGACGTCTGATATTCCATTTTTGTGTTTAGGAAGGTTTTATAAAATAGTGAAATTTCACTAGTTCATAGTGAAAAGTTAAGTTTAACTATTTCAAAGCAAAATTTAACTGTTTCCCTGGAATGAAATTTCATTGTTTTGTATGATTATTTTTTTAAAATTTCATATGCAATATGAATTTTGTTTGATAGATCTCAATTTTAAAATTTCATTGTATAAAATAGTGAAATTTCACTAGTTCAGAGTGAAAAGTTAAGTTTAACTATTTCGAAACAAAATTTAACTGTTTCCCTGGAATGAAATTTCATTGTTTTGTATGATTTTTTTTTTTTTTTAAATTTCATATACAATATGAATCTTGTTTGATAGATCTCAATTTTAAAATTTCATTGTAGACAAAGTCTTATAGTTGAAAAATTATGATTTATTCAATGTGTTGGTACTTAACGTATTTTGTAATTTTTGAGAATTTGGTAAGGTTGTGAATATGTAATATGTTTATATGTGTAATTGATTGGATTACATACTAGGCTCATGTAGAAAAAGTTTTGTGATTCAAAAGTTATGGTTGCCTTAAGTATAATGCATTATTTAAGGCATACACCATATGTTTGATGAAATGTTTTATTGGAATTTCATAGAAAAATCAAGGCATGTTTGCATATTGTGAATCCTTAGAAACATGATGTGAGTTGAGCACTTTGGTACTATGTATTATGAGGGTGTAAATCCTATGGTGAAAAACCCAAAAATAGCCATTGGTACTCACGTTCCAACGGAGACGGACCGTGAGGCGAGACATACGATTAGTATTTGCGTTCCAACGAGGAAGGACCATGAAACGAGACATGGGTGTGACATAGAGTTGCATGTGTGTGTCATGCATATTGCCATCGCATAGCATTGAGGGATTGGAGGATTTATAGCTTATAAATATACACTTGCACATGTCACGCCTTAACTTTATTCTTTACATTAGCATTATGTCATACAAGCCATCGTGCTTACCCTTTATGGGATTACATATTACAAATGAGGCTCCCGGTACTTGAGACTTGACAAAGTCATTGGAGCACGGAGGAGAAAGTAGAATTTGAAGCATGTTTGGCCTAAGGGCCACATTTTTTGTATGTATGGGCATAAGCCCAAATAACTTGTGTTAAATTTGAAGAATAGTGAACTATAGGCCTTGGGCCATTTTGTAATGTAAGGATTTAAACCCAAATGACAAATGTGATGTTTTGTTTAATGTGCATCACATGTAAATGTTGAGAACAATAGTTATATGTTTAATTTCTATGAATTTGTGGCCATCGAGTGAGGGTGGAATTTATATATCCTTGTATATATGAATTGTTGTAAAGTATTAGGTGAAAAATGTTAGAAAACAAAGGAGAACATGTCAAAATTTTGTAAGTTAAAAAGGGCCATTAGGTGTGTTAAATTCCCATGAATAAGTGAGAAAAGTGCCAAAAAGAGGGGGTTAAAAATCTTGAAGAAATAGGTTAAAAATTAAAAAAATCAACTTTCAACACTTTGGAAAAAAAATCAGAAAATGGAAAAATCAGCTTGTAGTAAATACACTGTTGCTACAATGTCAGTGTAACACAGCCCCGCGCGCCGCCATGCACGTGCACCTACCTTCTGTCACGACCCGAAGCCCACCTTGTGAGGATCTGGCATCGCGACACTGATCTGACCCAATTGCCGAACCGAATTTTTCTTTTTTTTCTTTTTAACTTAACATTTATATGCGAATATCATTAACATGCAACCAACAAATTTAATAAACAGCGGAAGACTTGATATTTTTCATTTATAATACTAAAGTTCATATAATTATACAGACCCAAAAATTACAAATACAACTACCCCTAGGACGTGGGGTGATGCGAGAACACAGGACAAGTACTATACTTCACTATCAAATATCCTTGCAGTATATGTATCTGCAGCCACTCTACGCTTGTTCGGGATTTCAATCTCTATTTCAAAATGTAGTGTCCTTTCCTAAAATATCAAAGTAGTATCTGTATGAGTTATGAAAACTTAGTAAGTATTCCTTTGCTCCGCCAGGGGTCAAGTCAATATAAGAAAGTCCATAATCCAAGATCAGCAAGGTTATACCAATATGATAGCCAATCAAGAAAATGGGATGTCATAATAACAAGTCACAAAATGTGAATTAACTAAACTGACCCCTCGCGTCTAAGGCACATGCTAGTTAAATATATAGATTTACTTATAAATCTTTCACCTTTCCCTTCACCAAGCAATGTGGGATGCGCATGTCGCCCTTCTCCCTTCGGTATCTACTATCTTCAACAGGGAGTGCCGCCAACATCATGTCACACTCCTGGATAGGGGTCCGACTTCTTTTTCCCCCCCAATATATAGATGTATAATAATCACATGATCAAGATATAGAATTTAATTTTCAATATCCACAAACTGGAATAAACATCAAAATGTGGAATCAACAATAATAGTTGAATGAATCAACAATATCTGAAATGTATAAGAGAAAACAAGTCTGGCAATAACAAGAAACGTTATGTGACATGGCTAGAACTTTACCACATGCAGAGATCAGATTTTACTTACTTCTTAAACCATTTCCTTTCTTTCTCAATCAAGTCATCTTTCCTTTCTCTTTGAAATCTCTATTTCATCAATAAATAATACATCTCAATTTATTGTTACATGAACTATGCTATTTATCAAATTTTATGTCTCTTTACTATAAGTATCTCTTTTACTTAAATAGACTCTACTATTGAATCTGGAATGTCGAACAAATTCGGTTTAGACTTTTACGGACTTCAATTCGGACATTTGTGCTAAAAAGGGCAAAATGGTCATTTTGTACTTTTACTTGTTCTTACTTCTCGAGACCTCTTTTCACAAATCGGACTCCACCTTTGAGTCTGGAATGTTCAAAATAATAAAAATTCACTATTTTTTTACTTTAATCGGAGTCCGTTTGACTCACATTTGACTTAGGGGCATTTTGGTAATTTCTCTTTATTTTAATTAATTAATTAAATTAATTTTATATTCTGTGGGTCCTTTCATAATAACCATAACATTTAGGATCACTTTACAATTTCTCTTTTTATTGGGCCAAATCAGAATTTCTGATTTGTTATTCTAAATCAGGTTATCCAAACAGTGGATAAGGACATCAATTTAGGGATAAGCTATCCCAATTCGATTTTTAATTTAATTTCAATTTCTTACTCTTACAGCCAAACAACCCCAATTCAATTTTTAAATTAAAAACACTGCTACTCTAAACGACGCAGTATCAAAGCAAAACACCTCAACACGGTGCCGTTTGAATAACCCACTGTTCACCATCTTCCTCAATTCTCCGATGAGGTTCCGGTAGGTTTCCGTCGTCCTCTCCTGCGAAGGCCAAATTTTTTCGATCTTTTTTCATCCCAAGTTAAATGTGATTCCCTTCCATTTTTCATGAGTCTTCCATTCCTACACTTAGTTTTTGGTTTAGGTCACTAGATCATCACGAATAGAGAAGAAACCATAGCTTCAGAAAACTGATTTTTCTCAATTTCGTGCCTATTTCTTAGCTGTTTTTTCCAAAATTAACTTCTATACTACTTCTGCACTTCATAGGAACACTTCCTAAATAATTAAATCAAGTTTCATGCTTAAATATTAAAAACTCGAATTATTTCACAAACCTACAACTTAACTATTCATGCTGATTCTTCCACCATTTTCCTTGATTCCTTTTGCATTCATTTTCTAATTTCATACTCTATAAGACCCTATCATCAAACCAATCTTTCATCCTTTAAAATTGAAAAACATAACTCAGTCACTCACCTCTTTCTGGATTTCTTAGTGGCGGTATCTCCACTTTTTCGTTATGACTTTCACTTCTATGCTTCTAAATCTACTCAAGGTGCTCTCAACTTTTTGTTTTCCTTCTTTCTTTATCTGATTTCTCTCAAAACTCTCCTCTGTATTTATAGGGAAAATTTCCCACTTGCAGCGCTTACACTTTCTCTCTCTTCCTCCCTTTCTTGCAGCCTTCTTGGACTGTTTTCCACCGCCCCTCACTTCTTCATGCTATTTCTGACCTTTTCTTGCTTTATTTTCTTTTGTTTGTGTTGCATTAAGTGTAGGTTTGATATTTGTTATATATATGTATTTTATATACAAACACACACACACACTAGTACACACTCGATCAAAACACACATTGGTCGACACTCTTCTAGTGTCTTCTAATTGCATGCATTAGGCATATATATATATATATATATAATATCAGTTATATACATACATTTACTTTTATACATATATGTATATACTGTATACATTTTAATATATATTTTTTTACACATGTATATATATATATACATACATATATATGATCTACTATATATATACATATATATATACTCTCGTACCTATAAAAATATACTGGGCACGTATATCAAGGAATATATTGGTATACGTGCCCGACTCTCCGTACTGCCGAATTCCTTCTACAGGTGATCCCGGCGTACTTGGATATGACTATCACTCTACTCGTGTGTTTGAACTCATCGCAGGCTTACAAAACTGTACATTGTTTATTTAGAATTCATAGTCAGGTTATAATTCGGTATTACACTACTCGACTCGGCCTATCTCAGTTTGAGTGTCATGTTTCGAGTCAGGGTATTACACCTGTTGTCTTGCCCATGCATGCCCAGCCTGACAGCCCCTTGATTCCACCCCTTGGCCACCCTTTTGGGCCATGTTTGACCATTTTTTTAGGCCATGTTTGGCTACCCTTTTAGGCCATGTTTGGCCAATCCCTAGGCCATGTTTAGCCACCCTTTTGGGCCATGTTTGGCCACCCTTTTGGGCCATATTTGGCCACTCTCATGGGCCATGTTTGGCCACTTCCTTAGACAAATTTTGGTAGACTTTTTAACATATTCTTGGCTTAAGTCTTAGGGCATTTGGGGCCCATTTGAGCTATTGTTCTAAGGTATATTTAGAGGCATTTTGGGGCTATTTTGGAGGCCATACTTGAACACAACTTAGACTAATTTTGACTATTAGTTGGGAGAGATATTTGATTAGTATTTGAAACCCATCTTGGGTAAGTCTAGTAGCAAATTTTCATTCTAACTTTTGAAAAAATATGGAGAAACAAATGCGTAATCAACTAAATTCATTTAATTGCCTATTATTTATTTTTCTTAATTCATTTCACTCACTCCCTGGGTTTATAAAAATTCGAGACATGACAGTAAGACTAAAATGTATCCAATTCCAATCATGTATTTTATTTCTTTCATTGTTATGATAAATACTAGTGATTTTAATAAATTACTTTATGGGATGATTGAGAAAGGAAGTCCTTATCATGACATGCAAGAAGTTTTGCCCCGTTATGTTGAGGCTCTTTCTTCTATTTGTCTTGCTTTGTCTTTTTCCTTTCTTGATTTTGTGTGCATTGTGTGTGTGTTTTTTGTTACGCGGAGGGGGGGGTTACGAGTTTTTCATGGTCACCAAAATGAAGCGTGACTTTATATTTAAAGTTATTATTTTTATTTTTTGTTGCAAATCATTTTTTGTTGCTGATATTTCCTTAGGTATGGAACTACATTATTGGTTAATTAGGATTGACATGTGTGTATCATGCTTATATATAAAATATACATGCTAAGATGGCACATCTAATATAACCCCAACAGATCTATTTTAGGTGTTTTTTAAGTTTTATTTTGTTACAATTCTCAAGTCATAAGAACATCCGATGGTACTTGAACAAAGAAAAACATACTATATGTTAAGAGATGGAATATGCACCAACACAATATAGCAAAAGACAACTGAAAATGCTAATCAACTAAGATCAAACAATTCTCCTATCGTTATCAAGCTGAACAACTTTGGTAAAGGTGGCTTTGGAGCTGATAACTGCTGAGAAACTTGTCGCATGGTTGGACGAGGTTGTGGATTGGCTCGCAAGCATGCAAGTGCTAGCTTCACAATAAAGACCACTTCATTTGCAACTTGATTCATGGGAAGTGAAAGACTTTGGTCCAATACATCCTTCAACAAAATTTGATGAGTAGTTGATGATGAAGTCAATGTGGATAAAAATGATATGAAAGTGCCTGGATGGCATCCCAAAAACACTTCTAGTGTTACCACTCCAAAACTGTAAACATCGCACTTCTCATTCACTTCCATTGTGTAAGCAAGTTCTGCAAAATATTATGCACCGTGCGAGGAAAAAATTGTTCCATAGATAATATAAATATTTCTATCAATTATAGTATATTGGCAATTCATTCTAAAAACTTATGAATCTATAATTGTTAAGCTAGTTGAGTTTTAGCGCAGTATTTTTATACCAGTGAAGACTTCAACAGGAGTCAGGCTTAATTACAAAGATGATTCTAAAGATGAAGCATCAACAAGTACATATAGAGTTCAAAGTTACTCTACCAAGAATGTATAAACACACACAACATGCATTGCATTTATTATTAGAATATGCTTTTAATCTTCCAGGTAGGGTCCTTGTAGGGTTTTCATTTAGTTTTACACATATCTTTTGAGATTTTTAGTATTGACTATAGGCTAAAAAGACTTTAGGAATGCCCAAATGTGTTAATTTGACTCTTAGGTTATTTAGATCGTAACAAAGGGTTGTTTGAAATAGAGAGTTAAAATAGTGGCTTGATCATTCGAACTCAACTCTTGAGTGTTTGAATGGTGGACCGTTCTGGTGTGATTGTTCGCATGCAAAAGTGATTTAAACTACTTATAATAAGTAGAAAAGTAACTTGTTATAATATTTTACTAATTTTCAACTACTTATATATAATAAGTAGAAAAGTAACTTGTTATAATATTTTGCTTGTTGCTTGAAATCGAAAAAGTGAAAACTAAAGGCTTGTTTTGATAACTACCTCCTAAAAATAATTTTAAAATATTTTTTATTTTAAAATTATTTTTTATTAAGTTTATTAAAATAATTTTTTGAGATAAAGTAGGTATCAAATTAATATATGTAAGAATGTATATGTGTATATACATATATAAGAGTATATAACGGTGTATGTATATATATATATATAACTGCATATACAGACCTTTTATACATGTCAATACTGTATAGATCATATTACTTAAGTATGCAGATTACACGTGTATATATTTATACATGTTTGCTTTTAATGTTTACGAGACAATGCGAGTAAATAAAGAAAAAAGAAAAGTCTTTTGATTTTAAAAAACAAAATTGCTTTTAATGTTCTTTTTTTGCTTCTTCTTTTTTTTAAATATTTTTTTCTCAAAACAAACCAACAATAATTTTTAAAATTTATTTTTATACTTAAATAAGCAAAAAACACTTTAAAAAATGTTACCTAATCATATCTCTTAGATATGCTTATGCTCTATTTTCTATCAATGACTAAACTGTGTTATCAACAAACAACAAAAAAAAAAAAAAGAGAAAGAACTTTGTTTCTTTTTCATCAAGTTTATCGGTGCTGCATGTAAATTCTAAAGGAAATTTTAGGAATCTGGTAGATGAATCCAACTATGGAACCTTAACATTGCAAAAACTGTCAAAATTGAAGGCTTATAGCAATGTTTTTAACTCGCTACATCAATGAGTCCTGCGCCACCCTCAATGGAATGTGTTTGAGGAAATATTAAACAGAGTGGGTAAGGATGGGAAAGAGGCTAAAATTTGAGACAAGATTGGATGCTCGTTCGCCCAAATTATGTATTTAAATTATGTAAATACCTTTCAATATTCTTATATTTTCTTAAATGCTGTATATAAATCTAGATATGTGTATAAATTATATATATATATATAATTCATTTATATATACGTATACATAGATTGTATTACTTGATTAGTTTTAATTTCTAAAAAATTAGTAAAATTAATATTTAGAAAGGGCCGTCCAGGTTTGGGTGATGTGGTGGGACGGTGGTGAGAGGCATAACTAGAGAGTGTTCCCATCCCATTTCCATCCTTACCCATAACCAACCGATTAGAGGTGGAAAAAAATTAGAAAATAAAAAAGAATGAGCCTCTATTCCATTCAATTTTGTGACAAAACCTATTAGCCATAAATTTCTTTTGCTTGGCTAAAGAAGGGAAAGAGAGGTGAGCCTCCCGAAGTAGGCTTGAGCATGGTTGCAAATTACCTGGAGCAGTGTATCCAACGGTGCCCGCAAATGAGGTCCAATTAGATGAATCTGACTTCAAAAACCTAGCAGTGCCAAAATCAGAGAGGTGAGCCTCACACTCTGAATCTAACAGAACATTCTTACTTGATATATCGCGATGGATCATTGGAGGTGAGCAGTCATGGTGCATGTAGGATATAGCATTGGCCACACCTTTAATAACATTTACCCTCTTAATCCATTCAAGCTTTGTTGCTGCTTCGTTATTGCTTAGTGTCTTTTCCAAGCTTCCACCTTCCAAGAAGTCAAAAACTAAGAAAGAGTGCCGTGCATGCAAACAGAATCCATAGAGCCTCACAATGTTTCGATGACGTATTTCTGTTAGTGCTTGAATCTCACTTGTAAATGCTTTCAGATTGGCCATTCTGTTGTCCTCCCATGCATGAAGTTTCTTCACAGCAACAACTTGACCGCTTTGCATCTCAGCTTTGTAAACAGTTCCAGATCCACCTTCTCCAATGCAATATTTGGAATTGAATTCCTCTGTTGCTTGAATGATGTTCTCATACACCATTTTTCCATCACAGCTCCATACTGCAAACAAATTACCATTTTCTGCATCTTTTTGCTTCTTTGTTGCGGTCCTCACTCTTGGGCAAAGGATAAAAAGAACTGCAACAACAATAAAGAGGACAAACAAAGTTCCCAATAGAGAGGATACAACCAGGACAGTGAGAACCTTCTTCCCTTTTGTATTGTGGCTCTTCATAGAGGGACAAGACTTCAAGCTAGTGAAATTTCCGCATAAGCCTTTATTATGTTCAAATGCTTCTGTCGGAGCCTCGCGAAAGGCATTGTTGCTGGGAAGAGGACCCTCCAACTGATTGTACGATATATCAACAGATTTCAAGCTTGACATTTCATTAAAAGTTGATGGGATGGAACCACAGAGCTCATTGTGGGAAAGATTCAACGTTTCTAAGCGGGGCATGGTACCAATCTCTGGTGGTATTTCTCCCACAAGTAAATTCTGACTAAGATCGAGATGCTGAAGATACGGTAAACTGCAGATTTCAGAGGGAACACCTCCCTCAAATCTATTATTGCTCACATTCAAGTCCACTAGGTTAACGTTGGCGCAATTTCCTAGTTTTTTGGGGACCAAGCCACTCAGATTATTTGCGGCCAAGTTAAGATACTGCAAATGAGATAGTATTCCAATTTCCGATGGAACATTGCCTGAAAGTTTGTTATTGCTCAGAGTAAGATTCAATAAAGAAGTCAGCTTTCCCAGTCCACTAGGAATCTCCCCTACTAGATGATTAGAACAGAGGTCAAGCAATTGAATTGATTCCCCAAGAGTGGCAGGGATTCTACCAGAAATGTTATTGTGGGAGATTTGCCGATTTGTCAAACTTTGGCACTGCCCCCAACTAGGAGAAAGTTCTCCATACAGTTTATTATAACTCAAATTGATGAATTTCAGTTTTGGATATATGCCGAAGTCTTGCGAAACATTTCCCGTCTGTTGGTTTCCTTCAAGCCTAACTCGAATTAACGTGGTGCAGTTTCTCAAGCTTTTTGGAATGGGACCTGTGAAATGGTTGCTATCTGCAGTAAAAGATTCAAGCCTTCCACCAAGGCATATTTGTTGAGGTAAATTGCCAGTAAGCTTGTTATCACTAATTGCGAAGCGCCTCAAATGTGTAATATTGCTTATTTCTAGAGGAATCGAACCAGATAATTGATTCATGTGTATGAGCCATCTCCAGAGACTGGTCAAATTTCCTATGGTGGAGGGGATCGATCCAGAAAGGTTATTCCTATAGAAATGTAGAACGGACAACTCTCGCAAATTTCCGAATGAAGCAGGGACCGAACCAGTGAGATAGTTATCTGATACATCAAAGTGTTGGAGAGGTCTAAGCATTCCAACTTCTTGAGGGATGGATTTGGAAAGCTTATTTTTTCCAAGATCTAGGTAGGTTAACTTGGTCAGGTTTCCTATAGAAGCAGGGATTGAACCTGTAAAACTGTTGGAAGAAAGATTAAGCAAGGTTAACTTGGTCAGGTTTCCTATGGAAGCAGGAATCAAACCCATGAAATTGTTGACAGAAAGATCAAGCAGTATGAGAGACCTCGAAAGTCCTATTTCCTGAGGTATAGAGCCATTTATCTCATTCCCACTCAGGTAAAATGTGCGGAGACTTGTCAGCAAACCAATTTCACATGGAATATTTCCAGAGAAATGATTATGAGACAAATCAAGGTAGGTGAGTTTAGAAAACTTACTGATGTGGGAGGGAATGTGTCCATGGAATGAGTTTCTGGAGAGGTAAAGACTGCGTAGGTTGGGGAAGGAACAGAAGTTGAGATAGTGGAGAGTACCTGTTAAACCATGACTTGTGAGGTTGATACCAGCAACGCTTCCACAAGTGTCACTGCAGGTAATGCCAACCCAGTTGCATGGACTGCTTCTGTTAAAGTTAGAAGAAGAAGAAGAAGTGAAGTTGAGAGGATTGGGAACAAGTTTCCAGGAAGAAAGGAAAGAGTGGGTCAGATTGTGAATTAGGGTGGCCTTCCATTTGAGCAGTGCATTTGCTTCTGGAATGGTTGCTGTAACATGGGGAGAAGAAAACAATAAAAGGCAGGTGATGATGATGGAAAAGACGAGTGGAGTAGTTTTGAAATCAAGCTGATTAATGGAGGAGAGTAATTTCTCTTTCTCCAATAAGGATGCCATATTATCATATTTCATTTCAGGTGAGGTGAGGTGAGGTGGGTTTGTGTTTAGAAAAGCAACAACAGGGCTCAAAAGCATGTAAGGAGATATTTATACATGAAACCACATTTTGTGCGCTGGAGTTGCCGCAGTTTCCATTTCCACGTGAAGTCCATCACAGCCGTTTCATTTCCACTTCAAGTTTCAAAATGAACCTTTTTAACGAATTGATGTGATTTAAAATAAATAGGTAAATTATACTATTTTTTTTTTAAATTTATAACAATTATACTAATTTTTTTTGTAATTTTTAAAATTATAGTAACTTTTTTTACTTTGTAAAATAATGTATAAATAGTTTTCTCATGTCAATTTTTTTTAAATGACGAAACTATCCTTTTTTTTTTTCAATTTTGTCTAATTTATTCTAATCTTTTTTAAAAATATTTTTTAATTTTTTATTTAAAAATAAATTTAAGATAAATAACTTATTTTTATTTTATATAAAAAAACTTAAGATTTTTGTCAATATTTATTTGAAAAATAAAAAGAATTGGTCAAGATTTAAAAAATTACAAAAAAAAAATTAAAAAAATTATAGTTTTGTCATTTTAAAGGAAAAAATTGATCGGAAAGAAGTATCTATATAGTATTTTATAAAGTATGAAAACTCAATATAATTTTAAAAATCTTAGTAAAAATTAATGTAATTGTCATAAATGTCACAGGAAGCCATAATAATTTACTCAAATAAATAATATGAAATGAGGTTAGCTAGTTTTGTAAAATTCTACATCACCCTCGAGGGTAAGGGCATTACATGGAATGAGTTGTTTGAGTGGTTAAGATCTAGGTCGGTTAACTGGGTCAAGTTTCCTATGGAAGCGGGAACTGAACCTGTGAAATTGTTGAAAGAAAAATCAAGCTGTATGAGAGACCTCAAAAGTCCTATTTCCTGAGGTATAGAGCCATTTATCTCATTCCCACGCAGGTAAAATGTGCGGAGGCTTGTCAGCAAACCTATTTCACATGGAATATTTCCAGAGAAATGATTATGAGACAAATCAAGGTAGGTGAGTTTAGAAAGGTTACTGATGTGGAAGGGAATGTGTCCATGGAATGAGTTTCTGGAGAGGTCAAGACTGCGTAGGTTGGGGAAGGAAGAGAAGTTGAGACAGAGGAGAGTACCTGTTAAACCATGACTTGTGAGGTTGATACCAGCAACGCTTCCACAAGTGTCACTGCAGGTGATGCCAACCCAGTTGCATGGACTGCTTCTGTTAAAGTTAGAAGAAGAAGAAGAAGTGAAGTTGAGAGGATTGGGAACAAGTTTCCAGGAAGAAAGGAAAGAGTGGGTCAGATTGTGAATTAGGGTGTCCTTCCATTTGAGCAGTGCATTTGCTTCTGGAATGGTTGCTGTAACATGGGGAGAAGAAAACAATAAAAGGCAGGTGATGATGATGTAAAAGACGAGTGGAGTAGTTTTGAAATCAAGCTGATTAATGGAGGAGAGTAATTTCTCTTTCTCCAATAAGGATGCCATATTATCATATTTCATTTCAGGTGAGGTTGGCTTGTGTTTAGAAAAGCAATAAGAGGGCTCAAAAGCATATAAGGAGATATTTATACATGAAATCCTGTACTACATCTACAGGCCCGGCCCCCACTGCCTTACAAAACCACATTTTGTGCGCTGGAGTTACCGCAGTTTCCATTTCCACGTGAAGTCCATCACAGCTGTTTCATTTCCACTTCATGTTTCTTCCATTCTGTTTCTGTTGTGTACGCGTTTTCAAAATTAACCTTTTTAACCAATTGATGTGATTTAAAATAAATAGAATAAATTGTACTAATCTCTTTAAAATTTATGATAATTATATTAATTTTTTTTACAATTTTTAAAATTATACCGAAATTTTTACTTTGTAAAATAATATACAGATACCTTCCTCTTGTTAATTTTGTTTTAAATGGCAAAACTGTCCTATTTTATTTATTTATTTTTACACTTTTTTAATTTTGACCAATTTATTCTAACTTTTTTTAAATAATTTTTAATTTTTTATTTAAAAACAAATTTAAAATTAATAACTTATTTTTATTTTATATAAAAATAAATTTAAGATTTTTATTAATATTTATTTAAAAAATAAAAAAAAGTCAAGATTTAAAAAAATTACAAAAAAAATAATAAAAATGATAGTTTTGTCATTTTGAAGAAAAAAAATTTGACTGGAGAAGTATCTATATATTATTTTATAAAGTATGAAATGTCAATATAATTTTAAAAATCTCAGTAAAAATCGGTGTAATTGTCATAAACAGTCACAGGAAGTCGGTATAATTTATTCAAATAAACAATATGAAAAGAGGTTAGTTTTGTAAAATTCTACATCACCCTCGAGGGTAAAGGCATTACATGCATTTTTTTTTTTTAAAGAAAGTTGATTTTCTCAAAAGAAAAAAAAAAAAAAAAAAGATTGTTGGGAATTTTAGTATTAGTGTTCAGATTAATGAGATTCATGTGTGACTATCTAGGCCGAAACAATTCGTGAATTTGTTTTGCTTTAGCGTTCATGAAGTGTACCAGACATTGAAAATGACTTTGGGGCTCTTCTACCACTTTTGAAGTTTGAACTCTCCAGCTCTTGGATCCCAACTTATGTATCACGAGATTACTGCTGCACTTCTCAACTTCTTTTTTCAATAATCACATAGGTAGATTTCACATTCCCTAGACCCTACCCAGTGGACCCATTTATGTAGAGAATTTAATGTATAATGTATAATCTGAGACTAATGATCCCGACCAATCTTATATTGTCATGTGTACAACTTGTCGGGTTTATGAAAGATAATAAAATAATTTTTGTTGAAATGATAATTTATACAATAAATTCTCATTTATGTAAGTGTTAAAAAAATATCAATTTATCATTGAATGCATTGAGTGAGTCACTTGGGCTCCATTTACCGTTAATGATAAACTGCCGCATGAATTAGGATCCAAGAATTAGAAAAAAGTGGGAAAAACTTTAGCATTATTAGAGTATCTCCAAGAGACTCTTCAAATGTTTCTTTAAAATTGTACTATAGTTTTTGTATAAAAGATTAAAGTATTTTCAATAGACTTTTCCAATATCAATATTTTATTACTTTCTATCTTTTAATATTATTGAATTTTTTTTGTTCTTTTTTTTTTTACTTTCTACTATTTTTACTTTTTATCAAACTAAAATTTGACTATTCATTTTCCTCTAATTTTATTTATAAATTTGAAAATTAAATATAATTGATTTACAAAATTTTGAGTGATTGTTAAGAATTATGAAAGTGGTAAAATAATATAGAAGAAAATCATATGTCCATGGAATGAGTTGCTGGAGAGTTCAAGACGGTAGGTGAGGCTGGCCTTCCATTTAAGAAGTGTATTTGCTCCTCGAATTGTTAGAGATGTGACTTATATTCTTATAACAAGTAAAACTAAATATATATGTATTATGTGAGAAGGGTAGCAAAATTAGGTATATGGGTAAGGTAAAGATATATTAAAAAATTTTAATGTGTCTGTTGTGACACTTTGAGTCTCACATTGAATAGGAGTCGAGCACTGGCGTCACTTATAAGCCCCAGTCGTCTCTCTCGTACATCAAGCATTTTTCGCTCAGGAAGAACAAAGCCGTGAGGGCTTTTAAGCCCAAAGCGAACAATATGGTGCACGCGGAGCCTACTATGTTCCAGGACGAAAAAGTGCAGCATCAGTTTGGCGTCGTTTGTGGGAACGCTTGGGCCATGCGCTTGGGCCACGCGCCTCGTTCCTATGCTCCACTAGTCCCGACTGGGGGGAGTAGCTGTTATGCCACTTTGAGTCCCACATCGAATAGGAGTCGGACACTGGCGTCGCTTATAAGCCCCAGTCGTCCTCTACCGACTGGGGGGGAGTAGCTGTTGTGCCACTTTGAGTCCCACATCGAATAGGAGTCGGGCACTGGTGTCGCCACTTTGAGTCGTACAGCGAATAGGAGTTGGGCACTGGCGTCGTTTATAAGCTCCAGTCGTCCTCTCCCTTGCATCAGGCCTTTTCTGCCCAGGAAGAACAAAGTCGTGAGGTTTCTTAAGCCCAAAGCAGACAATATGGTGTACGCGGAACCTACTATGTGCCAAGACGAAAAAGTGCAGCATCAGTATCCGATTAGAATTAAGATTTAATTACATTGCAGTATAAATATATTATAACCTTAATTTTCTATAGAAAAAAAAATAATTACATTATAAACGTAAATACATTATTAAATTGTATAAATTTTTTTTCAATTCTTATTACATAAATTATTAATTTTACAGGAAGAATGATTGCTGTGACATGGGAAGAAAAAATACAAGGCAGGTGATGATGACTAGAGTTTTTATATCAAGCAAATTAATGGAGAGTGATTTCACCAATAAGGATGCCATATTAGTGATCATATCAGGTGAGTTGAGGTGGGTTTGTGTTTAGAAAGCAACGGATATTTATGAGCAAAGGTGATATATAATATATTTATACATGAAATCCTCTGCTGTGGCTGTTTCATTTTCACATGCAGTTTCTTGGATTCTACTTTGGTCAGTGCGCGTCTCTCTCTATTTTCTTTCCTCCCAATAATTTCCTTATTTGTTCACATGGATCCGGCAATTTTAGGCATTTTGATATCGCTAGTGTTAGCCCGAAGGAAATGTTGTAAATTCTCAAGTAATGTTAATTACGTTGGATTAATGCATCGGACGATATCCAACATCATAATTTTAGAGTGGGTCTCACGTGTATAGAAATTCACGTGAGATGGGATTCGCCGACATGAATGACGGCAACTTAACATAAGTCGTGGGTTGAAGTTTAAATCTTATTTCTCGTATCAAGAAATGTCTACATTATTTTTATGCAGTGTTGAATTAAATTAGTTTATTTATTTTGAACTAATATTTGAGATATTTTTTTTTATAATAGTTTAATATGTGAATTTTCGAGTCGACTAATTCGGAGGATTAATCTCAATATCTATTAGCGAAGGGCACGATTAAAGCTAGGACACTCCCCGTATGGACTGACCCTAAAAAAAAGTAATATTCGCTAATTTAGACTTGACGATTTCGGAGGGACAAGACCCTTAGTTGTTGTCTATCATTTACTCGGCCACCCCTGATGTTTTTAAAAATTAACTGGATAGAGGTATCTATATATTATTTTATAAAGTATGAAAACTCAATATAATTTTAAAAATCTCAATAAAAATCAGTCTAATTTACTCAAATAAATAATGTGAAATGAGATTAGTTTTGTAAAATTCTACATCACTCTCGAGGGTAAAGGCATTACATGCATTTTTTTTTATAAAAAAACAGTCAATTTTTTCAAAAAAAAAAAAAAAATTTGTTGGGAATTTTAGTATTAGTGTTCAGATTAATGAGATTGATGTGTGAATATCTACGCCGAAACAATTCATGAATTTGTTTTGCTTTAGCGCTCATGAAGTGTACCAGACCTTGAACATGACTTTGGGGCTATTCTATCGCTTCAAGTTTGAACTCTCCAGCTCTTTGATCCCAACTTATGTATCATGAGTTTGCATTACTGCTACACTTCTCAACTTCTTTTTCCAATAATCACATGGGTAGAATTCACATGCCCTAGATCCTACTCAGTGGACCCATTTATGTGGAAAATTTATTATATAATTCGAGACTAATAATTCCAACCAATTTTATATTGTGATGTGTATAACATGTCCGGTGTATAAAAGATAATAAAATAACTTTTGTTGGGATGGCAATTTAGAAAATATCAATTTATCATATATGTAAGTTTTAATATCAATTTATCATTGAATGCATTGAGTGAGTGAGTTGGGCTCCATTTAACTAAGCTGCCACATGAATTAGGATCCAAGAATTAGAAAAAAGTGTTGAAAAGACTCTTCAAATGTTTTTTTTTTTTAAATTATACTATAATTACTTATGTGACATTTTGAAGAGTTATTTTTTGTCTAAAAAATCAAAAATTAAATTATTAAATGTGTATATGTTGTGTATTTTTTAAGAGACATTAACTGTTTTTGCCTGATCCCATGCCAGCTAAAAGCAAAGTAATTTAATATTAAATTAGCATATGCTCCAATGAATTCATACTTAGATATTCCCACGTTAGTCACATTGTAGTCGAAATGATTTAGCAAAGTTGAAGAAGGCGATGCAACATCACGATGGCCGCAACATAAGTCGTGGGTTTAAAGTTTAAATCTTATTTTTCTTATTAGGAGATGCCTGTATTTCATGATTTTAAGAACACTGAAAGGCAAAGATAAGGTGGTCTGATCTTCTGCTATTCTTACTGTTAGTTCCGCTACACCACTAGTACGACTTCTTGGTTGAGACAAACCTATTAGGTATGATATATTGTGCTAAGTAAGGAATAGGATTAAGTTAGGAATGATTTATATGATGATTGAATGAAGCATGTGTTTATTTGACATTAGAAAGTCACATAGGGAATGCTTGCTTTGAGACAGAATCTAGAGTTGATTGATTTGGCACTTATGTGTTTCCTGTTATTCCATGGAGGTATAATTTGTTCTGTGTGTTGGTACTGTATATGATTTACATTTTTGGTGTCACGCCCCGAATTTCTGACCGAAACCCGAGGTACGACTGACGAACAGAAAGTAAATAAAATAAAAGATAATTAAATAGATTTACGAATTTACGACAAATTAAATAGAATTCTTTAATTTTCTAAAAATTTCGGCAGAACCTCCTCTGTTTTTCGAGCCTTTTTCCCCCTGATAATCACAATACATCATATATATACAACACATCACAATCCATCCTCACTCGATGACCACAAATCTCACAGAATTTAAATGTGCATCGTCTAATTATACAATCCATTATATATACAGCTACACTTAAACTTAAGAATCATCGACTCCCAATTCATTACACTATACCAATATCATTTCCATTTTCTTTTCACAATATACAAAATTTTCTACAAGACAAGAAGGAAGTAAAGTAAGGAGCAATCTCAATGGAATTGACTAGACATGCATCATTTCCCATCAATACATATAGAAACATAAAATACATCTCACAACTACATTGTTCATAGGTCATTCGGGCTTAAGCCCTTACATCACAAAACATAAGTCCCGTGGGCCAAAATACACCAAGTGCTTCATCCTATCAAGGTGTCATCGAATCTCAAGTAGCTGGGGCATCCTCATCTGTAATATATGTCCTACGAATGGGTCAGCGCCAACATGCTGGTATGATATAATACTAATGGCATGTGCAAGTGTACATTTATCTCTACATGTCATTCAATGTCATCCATGCAATGCATGATCAATATGCATGAAGCACCCATGCAACTCTATGTCACACCTATGTCTCACTTTACGGTCCTTCCCCGAAGGCCTGAGTAACCTTGTTCTCACTTTACGGTCCTTCCCCAAAGGCCTGAGTAACCTTGTTCTCACTTTACGGTCCGTCCCCGCTGGCATGAGTACCATGGCCAATTTTGGGTTTTTCACCACAGGATCTACACCTTCATAATGCACAGCACCACGTGCTCAACTCACACTATGCTTTCAAGGAATCACACCATGCCAATATGCCCTGATTCCACCATGCAATGACATGTTCATAACAAAACAATCTACCAATACATGAAGCGTGCTTTAAGTCATGCATATTCCACTTAAAGCCATAATCACATCACACGATTCAGTGCACAAGTCCACATATCATGAACAATCCATTTGATCACATGCTCGATTTTCACATTCATCATCTTGACAATTCCATAAATTACACACAATGATAACATATGAATTACACATATAGTCATGGCTCACATCTATCATTCAATCAAATATCCAGGAAGATAATAAGAATCACATAGACATAGAACTAATCAAACAATATGGAAATTACCCCTAAACTCAATCCTATTTCTTACTTAGCAAAATACCATACTTCTTATTCAAATAAATCTCCTAACAATTCAAAGAAATACATAAGTGCACAAACAACCAATCTAGGGCTATCAAGACAATCAAGTTCTAAGTGATTTCCTAATAGCACTTAAGCACAGAGAACATTCAATCATCTTACCAAATACTCTTAAGCTTAACCTTATTTCTCACATTAGTAAAATATCATACCTGATAGGGTTGGTCCCAACCCTACTAAGCTGTGTCCACTATGTAATCCAATCGACCAATAAGTAACTCAGTCCTCCAATGGAATTATATCAAGCTTATGCTCATCTCCACTCATAGATATCCTCTACATCTTTCGTTAGTCATGTCTATGCATATCCTGGCATTATCCTTCTGATGGCCATCATAATTGATTCAACATTCAATTGATCATCATGTTCCTCAGATGTGAACATATCCAACCTTTTAAGAATTTGAAATCAAGCGTGAACCAAATTCTTGTGCATCCAGACTTTGAGGTTCATCTTCAGTCCACAGTTCAGCAGTTCAAGAAAACACACCGGCAGGTTGATCGAGTCAGTTAACCATTTTAAATCCAGTTTCATCAGCTTCTTCAACCTTTTTCCTCCAAGCAGATGATGATCCTGACAGATTCTGTCCCTTTATATCCCATCCATCGGATATTGAAGAACTTTCCCTTCTCAACCTCTTTAGACATGGCTTCATCCAAATCCTCAATGTAATGCTGGGAACAGCTCTATGTAACGATCCCCCAAGCGTCAAGCCTGTCCTTGGCCAGTTACTACTTTAAAGAACCCATATGTTAATGAAAAATCTGTGACCAACTGAACTTCCTTGCAAAACATCCGAGTAGCTCATTACTTGCTCTGTCCCTTGCCAACAATCAGATTCAATGCAGCTAGCTAACTCCTGAATTCTTCATCCCACTTGATGTCATCCACTGTCGGGGTCAATCCTACTTGTAAAATTGAGTGGCTTACATCTAATGCTGCCCAACACCAACACGCAGCTACTATCAACCCATCTCAAATCAGCCCATCTCAAAAATTACATTTTTCCCATGCCTCTCCAAATGAATTAGCCATCAAGTTGCTAGTTGTGAACCAACTATGAAAACCCATAAACATTATTCAAGCATTCGTCAGCAAAGGAGCCAATCCAGCAACAAGTAATTCCTGTTTGCCATGTACACGTTGTGAGATTCAAGCATTCCATCTATTTCAGGATTTTGCCCCCTACCGTATGCAATATGGTCAGGCTTGTATCATCACTGATGCTGTCTTCCTCTTCCATCTCTATCCAGCCCTTGAATACCCTTAGGACAAGAACAACACTCCCTCGATTCGAACCACATCTTGACCCTTCAAACCAAACCGCTCAGGTCCATAAAACTATTTGAATTTCATATGCATTTTAACAAAATCCTCCATCAAGGTCAGTCCTCAACTGCCGCAGCAGGTTTTGCAACATTCAGACCAAACCCCTGTTCCCAACTAAAAACGGCAGGAACATAGGAAATCCCAATCTCCTGCTTTGTGCTGCTGTTTAGAGTGACTAATCAAATCCCAAGCCTCCAAAGTCCCCCAGTCAATCGCCCCCTCCCATTGTCAATACAACCATGCCATTATCCTTCATCAACCATCACAAAAAAAAAAATCCACAACACCCACAAATATATCCATATATATAAATATATATACACATATACATACCACTTGCCCCACCGTTACATTGCTGCACTGCTACTTGCCGTAGCAGGTGGTGCAGTAGCTGCTCCGATCGCTGCTACAACAGCAGTTTCGCTTGCTGCGATTTGATCACTAGCGTCCCTGCTTCGTGAATCAAATTCAGTATAAAGAACCAACAATCAATCAACCACTGTTCTAGATTTGGTGGACGAACAATCAGAATTCCTTTACCTAAAAGCAGAATTTCTGCTATAGCCCGATCACCGAATACTGCCCATCCAACAACAAATCCAACGTGATTCAACAATTACAGCGGACTTTACTTAATTCCGAGCCATCCCACGAAACCCCAACAATCACACTTCAATGAACCCATTCAATCGCAAAGATCCCAGCCCCGAGATCTAACAAAGTCGCGATCTTCCCTCCCAATAATCTCAGTCATCGTCGGATCAACGGGCCCCCGACACCACGCCGTGGACGATCGCCTCTTTTGCCGTTGCTAGAACAGCCGACACCGCCGACCGAACTGTCGAAGCAACGGTGAGAAGCACTAGATGACACGATCCTCACCGTACGCGTCTTCAACACCACTGCCAATCAGATCTAGCCATGGCTGTGTGCCGCGACTTCTTCCGTTCTCCTTCTTCTTCTTCTAATCTCTCCCTGTATCAATTTCTCTGAGCAAACCCCCTTTTCTCTCTCAGGTTATCCGTTCCTTTATTTTCTCTCTTTCTATTTCTCTTTCCTTTTCTTTCATTTCTTTTCCCATTTCGGTTCCCAGTAGCTTCCTTTGAAGCTTTTACATATAATATGATATGATATAATATATATATATATATATATATATTATTTTGGCCCTTTCTCCCAACGATTCCCTATCAGCTTCCTGATATAAAGATACACACATATATACTTATATGATATTGCACACACACACACACACCAAACACCCAACAGCATACACGCACTCGTATGCACTTTATTTTTATTTATTTTCTTTTATTTCATTTATCATTTTATTTTATTTTATTTTATTTTTTTATATTTTTATATTTTTTTTTTTCAAAATTTAAATTAATTAGGAATTAAGGACATTCACATAGTGTTCTAAAAAAAAAAATTTATTCCAAATTTTCGAATCTTTAAATTTGGTGAGTTGTTAAGATTATGGATATGTGATTTGAGTATGTATTCACGTTGATTATGTATTGCGTACATTCATGTGGAAGTGGTTTTATTATTCAAATGCTGTAGTTGCTTTCAGTGGAATATATTGTTTAAAAAGCATGCTTCATGTATTGGTAAAATGCTTATTTGAGATTGTGTTAGTGCATGGTGGAATCAAGGCATATTGGTGTGGTGTGATTCCTTGAAAGCATAGTGTGGGTTGAGCACATGGTGCTATGCATTATGAGGGTATAGATCTTATGGTGAAAAATTCAAAATTGGCCATTGCATTTGGTACCCGAACCAACGGGAGCGATCCGTGAAGGGACATTACATTGGTGCCTGTTCATCCAACAAGAGCGATTCGTGAACTTAGGCAGTGGTACTCCGAACCAACAGGAGCGATCCGTGAAGGAGACATGGGTGTAGCATAGAGTTGACATGGCATGGAGTTGGCATAGGTGTAGCATAGAGTTGACATGGCATGGAGTTGGCATGGGTGTGACATAGAGTTGCGTGGGTGTGTCACGCATAGTTTCATTACATCGTATTAATGAATTCATGGATGTGGCATAGAATTTGTATGGATGCTTTATGGATATAATCACTACATTGTATGATGATTAGGGAAACATGTAGAAATGAATGACACTTGTACATGGCACGCCTTAAATTATGTTAATGAGTTAGATGACATGTAGATTATTGCTAGTATATTGTATGGATGATATTGAATGACATGTAGATATAATTATACACTTGCACATACCATGCCTTAATTTTATTCCTTGCGTTAGCATTATATTATACCAGCAGTTGAGCTGACCTATTCATGGGATAACACATTACAGATGACGCTCCCGGCACTTGAGACTTGAGGAAGTCTTGCAGAGTGGAGGAGACATGAGCTTAGAATGATTCTGACCCTTGGGGGCATATTTTGAGATGTAAGGGCTTAAACCTGAATGACATGTTGAATGCTTTTATTGATTGTCCTTTACACAGATGTACATTGAAGGAAATGAATGTAAGTTTGAGTTGAATCCGTTTAGATTGTCCTTTATTTTATTTTTTTTTAGTTTCATTACTCGCGCCTCGAGTTCGCGAGAATTCGGGGCGTGACAGCCCTAGACTCTATCCAGTGGACCATTTATGTAGAGAATTTATTGTATAATTTGAGACTAATGATTCCAACCAATTTTATATTGTGGTGTGTATAACATGTTGGGTCTATGAAAGATAATAAAATAATTTTTGCTGAAATGACAATTTATACAATAAATTCCCATTTATGTAAGTGTTTAAAAATGAAGTTAGAAAATATCAATTTATCATTGAATGCATTGAGTGAGTGAGTTGGGCTCCATTTACCTACAGTTAATGATAAGCTGTCACATGAATTTGGATCTAAGAATTAAAAAAAAAATGTTGAAAACTTTAGCATTATTAGAGTATCTCCAAAAGACTCTTTAAATGTTTTTTTTCTTTTTAAATTGTACTATAATGACTTATGTGATATTTTGAAGAGTTATTTTTTATCTAAAAAATTAAAAATGTCATTGAAAACACAACTTTTTTACTTGAAGTGAAAATTATAAATTTTTTATGTTATAGTTGAGTATTATATGTATTTTCTATAATAATAAAAAAAAAACTAAAATGTCATTGAAAAGATGTATTTAAAGTCTTATTTTTGTAACAAAAATAATTTTTATGTAAGAAACATTTATTGGTTAATAGAAGTATGAAAAAAATTAATAGTTAATAATTCTAATAATTAATAAATTTTTAATCTCTCATATTTATTAATTACTCCCGCTGTCTCATTTTAGGAATCCTTTATTACATTTTGCATTGTCCTATTCTAAGAGTCTCATTTAAAAAGTTAATGTACTTTTAACATATGAATTTTCAAAACTACCTTTTATTATACCTAATGTGAACATGATTTACAATTAAATAAGGGCAATATGAAAAATTTAAATAGTTTCAAAATAATATAATAATACTTCTTAAAAAGTTAAAATTCTCAAATGAGACTTTCATTTTGGGACGAAGAGAATATAAGAGAGTAATTGATAGACTGTATATTTTCTCATTATTCTATTATAAGAAATAAAAATTAATTTTCTCTCCATCCAAACAAAATATTAGAGAAAACAGAGCGACAACCTTTAGGTTGTCTTTTACCCAATCAAAAACCAAGATGAGTGAACCATGATATAATGCTTTCAATACTGGTATTTGATTTATACTTTCAAAAAATTTTCTTTTCTTTTTCTTTTTTAAACTGTTTAAGCTTCCATAGATCCAAAAATCAATTTAGAGGCCTATAATGATTGAGGTGCAGTTTTCTAATTTTTGTGGTTTTTGATGACTTTAATTTTGATTGGCGGAATAGGAAATTTCATTTTTAAAACGTAGTGTTGTAGAATTCTTCACTTTTCTTGTATTTTTCTTTCCTCAATTGTTGGAATTTTTATTTATAAAGAAGTTGTTACCTTTTATAAAATTGGTGATAAGCATCATGCTCCACCACCAACAACCGAAGACACACGTTTCCAGAATCAACAACGAAGCCATCACCGTGCTCCAACCCCAGTCACAACTGAAGCAATCTTTCATTTTCTTAAAGATCTAACCAGAGAATAAGTATCACGAAGTATGTATCAGTAACGAAGATGTACTATTTGGTTGTAGCTGGCAGTGAAAGATTGAAGCGTGGTGGGGTTTGCGATTTGAATTAGAGAAGGGAGTAACACAATTTCAGCGTGCCGGCCTGCGTGCCGGCCTTTTTTGGTGGTTGTCAGACCTTTCAAAGCTCGTTAAGGCAACAACACAATGCTTTCATCAAATTTCTGTCGTAAAAGCCACGATGAACAAATGAGAGGCGTGGTTGAAAGGTGGCGATGTATCACTGTGATTTCTAAAATGTTTATGTCACGTCCTGGCCCAAAGACCCGAGGATGATCTTGTAAAATAATGTCAAGTTAAATAAATAAGTTTTTATACATTTCAAATCATCTTGTAATTTGCATATTTTGACTTGAATTTTAATAACATAAATATTCATTCACATACCATTCATATAACCCAACAAGGCTTACATACATAAATTTTCAAAAATGTACTCATCATGTAATTATCATTTCTAAGTTAAAAAAATACGAGTCTCGTTAAGGCTTCCAAGCTTTCACATTAACATATAAAGATCATAGGCCCTTTTACATTCCCAAAAAAATAACAAAATGTCAAAATAGAGTTGTGAATTTAATTTTGTCCAAAACAAGCAAAAGAGTCAAAATGAGATGTCATCCTAATCCATGTCATCAAGGTCCCAGTTCCTTGTCATTACTTGCAACTGGTAGGGGTCAAACAACAATGTCAGTTGAGATTCTAAAATAGGGAAAGTTAAGGCAGTGCAAAGTGAAGGTATGTGAAATGTGAAGTGTTAACACAAGTGTTCAACCGACATACATGCATATCAATAGGTTATTTTTTATGTTTTCCAATAATGCAAATAATCAATCTAATCATAAGAAGAATATAACGATATGTAAATAGAACGATAATCATATAATCACACTCAATTTCATACAAAACAATTTACCATTCAAGCTTCACGTTATTCCTCTCACTTAAATATAATCACTTCCTCAAATCACCTAATGGCCCCCAGAAAAACCTAGTACTTCACGAGCTACAACCCCGTTGGCTAGGTACTACCACTCGCTGGCTATGTACTACTACCCGCGCAGGTTTATGACTCCCAACCGAAAGGAGACACAATACCCATCACAAAATATTCCCGATCTCTAATGCGGCCTCACAACGTGCCACTCTTTGTTGTCCCTCAACTTGTTCTAAAGATAAATTATTCACATTTCCTTCTTCCATTTCTATTTTCACATTTCATATCTTATCAATGTTTTTCACTTTATTTACAAACTTGTCCAAGGTTCACATCATTCCATCACAAAATACAACAATGCCAGCACATCTTCATAACTTCCAGCAATCTAATCATTTAACTCAAGCATGAAAAAATACACACATATATAGCATTTAACCATTTCATCATTCATCATAAGGATATATTAATAATAGTGAAATCAAGATATTCAACATTTCATTTTAATCCAATGCTTGAGCAATATAATAAAATATAACATTGTAGAGAAAACTTCAAGCTAAGTAAAATACGTTATGCTTCACATGAAAAACACCCAACCTTCGACCTAGATTAGAATCCCTACTTCCAAACAAGTGTGGATTTGTGTGTAAAAAGAGATATTTCAAGAACTTAACTTCAATCCTTGCCCACAAACCCTAAGAAAGATTTTATATCGTTTATTTCACTCAAACAAGATCTATGAAAACATTAAATAAATTTGAAAAGGAAAAGAAAAGCCCTAAATTTACCTTTTGTCCTTAAAGAAATCTTTGAAATCCTAACTGTATAATCGGTAGAAGTTTTTCTTATACTTGAATCATTGTGGAGTGATATGTTTACAATTCTTAGAAACCCATGGAAACCCAAACCTTAACTTCTTCTCTTTTCTAGAGAGAGTTTGGAGAAGAAGAGAAAATGAAATTTGGGTACAATTTTCTTTTTAGCACTCAACTTAAAAGTGTTCTGTCATATGCTCATTCAAATGAACAAGGTCTTCGTTCGAACGAGTTCCCTTCATTTGAATGAGTACCGAACAAGTATCAAATGAAGGTCACACCAGACTTTCAGGTGCTCATTCGAAGGAACAACCCTTTCGTTCGAACGAAGCCCAAAAAACCTTACGTTTTTTTTTTTTTTCTGATTTCTACAATTCAAGTTTACCTTTTAAATTTATTCCACATGCATCATCACACTCCATATTATGTTATTTAATTACTTTTCATCTCATTATTATGTTCATTAGGTTTATTATCATACAAAACGAACATTATTTATTATTTATTCTTTTATTTATTTTCTAATTTTACGAACCGTTACAGTTTAGCCATAACTTTTATCAAGATCGGTTTCGAACTCCCCAAATCACAGACCATGAGCAAGACCAGAACCGAACCTAGCCAACCTAGGACCATCCAATAACCAAGTTGGTCCATTCATGTTAAGTCTTATTTGACCCAATAACTATCAATCTAACACATACCAAAAACAAACAAAAAAATACAACGTATATTTACTATAATTTTACTGCATGTGAGAGTTTTGATGTGATAGTACCTTAGTAATTTGGGAAACACTTAAATTTATTGTCCAAGAAAATAGTAAAATTCCACCATTTACCTAGAGAGTGAAATTTCACTAATTTGAAGTTCTTTAACAATTGATTATCTATGAAGCATATTAAAAATTTTGTTCATAGTGAAAGACGTCTGATATTCCATTTTTGTGTTTAGGAAGGTTTTTTTTTTTATATCAAATAGTGAAATTTCACTAGTTCATAGTGAAAAATTAAGTTTAACGATTTCAAAGCAAAATTTAACTGTTTCCCTGGAATGAAATTTCATTGTTTTGTATGATTTTTTTTTTAAAATTTCATATGTAATATGAATCTTATTTGATAGATCCCAATTTTTAGAGCCCAAATATATAAATTTTATTAAAAATAGATTTATAATTTGTAAGTTATTGAATGTTGAAAAAGATTTCTTGTAAAACTTCTAGAATTCATGGAATGAAATTACGGACATGGAGGGGGTATTTTAGTCACATTAATATTGAGGGACTTTTGAGGTTAAAAAATGGACTTGGACCTATTGGATAATGTGAATCCTGAAAGTACTAAACACTACCCTTTACTCCGCGAATCTAATTTTTTCTGAGGGTATTTTTAGTATTTCACATTATTTCTCTGTTGCCCTAATTCTATATATTTATAATTGAGGAGCCACATCTTATTGTAACTCGTAACTCTTTCAAATCATAGTGAAACCGCAGCAGCCGTAGACGTAGCCCTATTTTGGGGCGAACCACGTAGATTTTTGTGTTATTGTGTATGAGTGTGATTTTAGGTTCGTTTTCTTATTTTCTTTCATGTCTCACCGATCCTAGTTAGGTGATTATATTCTTAACAACTAGTATCAGAGCATTAGGTTTGAGTGTGAGCGATGGCTGTAGACAAAGGAAAAGTAAGAATCAATAAATTCAATGGCACAAATTTTGGGTTCTAGAAGATATAGATTGAAAATTATCTGTATCAGAAGAAGTAATATCAGCCTCTTGCAAAACAGAAATAAGAAGAGATGAAAGACACATAGTGGAAACTCTTTGACAGACAAGCATTGGGAGTTGTTTGTTTAACATTGGCATAACGTTGCGTTCAACATCATGAAAAAAATAACAACAGCATGTCTGATGAAAGCCCTTGCGAACATGTATGAAAAACCCTCAGCCTCGAATAAGGTGTATCTTATGCACATGCTATTTAATCTTAAGATGGCCGAAGGTGGGTCTGTAATGGATCATTTAAATGATTTCAACACAATCACAACTCAGTTAAGTTCTATAGAGATTGAGTTTGATGACGAGATTAGCGCTCTGATTCTTCTATCCTGTTTGCCACAAAGCTAAAATGGTACTATAATGGTAGTGAGCAACTCTTTTTGTAAATCGAAACTAAATTATAATGATGTTTGTGACCTACTTTTGAGTGAAGAACTCCGCATAAAGGAATTAAGAGAAACGTTAGGGTTTGCTCAGAAGCAAGTCAAGATCTAGAGAGGGACAAAGTTGCTGGAACTGTGGACAAAAAGGGCACTTGAAGGCAGATTGTTCGGCACCAAAAAAGAGGCAATGTGATCAAAATAAGAAGTCTATAAATGCTGCAGCAAATGATATTTGTGATGCCTTGATCTTGAGCGTTGATAGTTCTCTTGAATCTTGGATTTTAGATTCTAGGGCCTCTTTTCATTAATCCTCACACAGAGAAATTATTGAAAACTATCTAAGTGGTGATTTTGGGAAGGTTTATTTGGCTGATGATGAACCTTACCTTTAAATATTGTGGGTAAAGGGGATGTGAAAATAAGGCTACCAAATGGGTCTATATGGAAAATACAGAATGTCAGAGATGTGCCTAGATTGAAAAGGAATTTGATTTCTATGGGATAGCTTGATGATGAAAGTCATATAGTAATCTTCACGGGTAGGCTGTGGAAAATCTCTAAGGAGTTGTGGTTGTTGCTCTTGGTATGAAGACTGACACTCTTTATATGATAACAAACAATAAGAATGTAGTAGCAGCTGCTGATGAAAAGGAAGACTCACACTTGTAGCACCGTAGTATAAGCGAGAAAGGGATAAATGTACTTTGTCAAAAGGGAAACTGGAAGGTTTAAAATCAATTGATCTTGATTTGTGCAAAGATTATATATTTGGAAAGCAAAAGAGGGTTAGATTTTCGAAGAATGGTAAGAAATCGAAGATAGAAAAATTAGAGTTGATTCATACTGATGTACCTTCTCCAATCGCATCTCTTGGGGGATCATACTATTATGTAACTTTTATCAATGATTCGACTAGGAAGGTATAGGTTTATTTTTTGAAGAATAAATATGATGTTTTTGCTACCTTTAAGAAATGAAAAACCTTGATGGAGAATGAAACAAATTTAAAAATAAAGTGTTTGAGATTAGACAATGGAGGGGAGTACGGAGACAGTGAGTTCAAAAGGTTTTGTGCAGGATAATGGGATAACAATGCAAAAGACGGTTTGAAAAACACCTAAGCAAAATGGCGTTACAGAGCGCATGAATAGAGCTTTAAATGAACGTGCTAAAGCCATGAGGATACACGCTGGATTACCAAGATGTTCTGGGCAAATGCAATCAACACTGCAGCATATCTGATAAACGGTGGTCCATCTATTCCCTTGGATGGAGGATTGTTAGAGGAAGCTTGGAACGAAAAAGAGGTAAATCTTTCATACTTGAAAGTTTTTGGCTGCTTCTCATATGTGCATATAGATTCTACTGATAGAAGAAAGCTTGATCCTAAATTTGTTAAATGTACTTTTATTGGTTATGACATTGATGAATTGATTATCGTTTTTGGGATAATGAAAAACAAAAAAATAATTAGAAGTAGTTATGTCATATTTAATGAAAAAAGTAATGTATACGGATAAGTCTATTATGGAATCTGATTACGCCCAAAGAATAACGCGGTAGTTGTAGTGTAGTTTTGGGGTGTCGATTCCACAGGGAGACTAAATTAAAAGAATAATAAACAGAATTTCTGAAACTACAGAAATATTAGACGGTTAATGAGAAAATAAAATATAAAAAGTGATTTTGAATGCAACTAAAAATTAAACAAGCTGAATAACGGATGAAAATATTCAAATTTAACAAACAGTAGAGTTTCGGGAATCTCTTGCACATATCTGGTATTTTAATTATTTTTAATTCACTGATAACTCAATTGAGAAATTAAATTCCAAAAATCTCAATCGGAAGATATAAAATTATGAACCAAAATTAAACTGAAAGTAACCCTTTAAAAAATCATTCAACACTTTTAAATCACTCAAATTATTATTTACATTGAGAAAACTCAACGACGACAATATACCCAACGAGCAATATTGCAGCAGAGAATTAAATCAATATGAATATTTAATTGTTCCAAAAATAATCAAAACATTAATCCATTCGATAGAAAAAGTATGACTGAATCTATAAACGGACTAAACCCTTTAATTATTTAGAAAATAAAATTCAACAACAAATTATGAATAATCATCAAAAAATTTAATAAATAAGCATCACGTACAGGAATCAAAAATAAATTAAAATAACTATTTATGGTACAAATTCATTCCTAACTCTACTTAAAAATTTAATTACCCATGTACAAAATGAGTAACATAAATTGCACGGAAAAAAACTAAGTCATGAAATTTTTTGTTCTGTTCTCCTTTTCGCAGCTGCCGGAGCTCTGCTCTCTCTTCTTGTCGCAGCCGCCTATCTTTTTCCGCCGCAGGTCTCCCTTTTCTGTTTACTCCGTAGCCGCTTCAATGCCCTAGGCGCTAGCGCCTGGGCCTTGGTCCCTGCTGCACCAGCCAAGCCCATCACGCGCCAGCATCTTTATGTTAAAACAGCCCTTTAAAAACCGTACGCTCAAGCTCAAACCTCGCCTGGACTCCAGCGCACTAAGCCGCACAAGCCCTGCTGCCGCGCCAATTCCTGCGCGCGCCTGGCCCAAGCGCCCAACCTTTTTAATTCTTTTGGCTTTCCAAACTTTTTGTTGTTTTTCCTTTTCTTTCTTTACTTTTAAACCCAAACCACCATCTTTGACTTTTCAAACCCTTTTTTTTTTCTTTCTTTATTCTTCTAATTTTCAATCAAAATCATCCCCACGTCAGTTGCTTCTTTTGCACCTTTTTTTTTCTTTTCTTTCTTTTTTCCTTTTCCAGCCGCACATGTCCACATCTATCCACTTTTACGCCCCATTTTCTGCCAAATAATGATTGAATCTCGACTCGGGCCCTTCATAAAAGTTATAGCCCTGGATGAGTAGATAATTTTAGGCTAAAAAATAACCTGATTTGGACTTCTGAAGGTCAAGTTATGACTCCTTAAAGTTGGCTGGACGGACAGGTTCATAGCAGCTTTCTAGGCCTATCTTTGAAATAATGTTTGGAGGTCCAAACGAATTCTAATTTTTGCAAACCAAACCTTTCTGAAAATCTCAAGACGTCCTCTAAAAACTTCATGAAGACCGTTTTCACATTCTGAAACTCTAACGCCATCCAAATCTCAATTGAAACTCAATGGTCGAATCTGCCAGAAAGCCAAAAATAGTTCCAAAAATATTAAGTGTGAAGCGCAATTGCAAACTATCTCTCGCCAACAAAAAAATGCAATATTTGAGATATAAAATCTTATAAAATAATGCTCAAATATATCTCACTGTAAATAGAAATTAAATTTAATAAAATCAATTGAAGCCCAACATTTCTATTCATATTTCTAGCAATTTAATCCAATAATCGGGTATTAAGAGTGCACTTTCGTGCACTCATCACACCCCCTAACTTACTCATTGCTAGTCCCTAGCAAATTCCATGTATTTGGCAAAAGGGATCAAGGAAAACACACACAGCAGGCATCTAGTCACACTTTTTTTCAGGTTCACAAATCAAAGCAATTTTAGGAATTCAATAACCCTATAACAATCAATCCATTTATACCAATTCACGGAGTGTGTGTGTGTGTTCCAAACCATATCCATCCAACCACAAACCATGTCACACGTAACGTCAAGAACATCTCAAGAAAAAGTTTCAACTCCATATCTCACGGGTATAAAAGTGTTTCATGTAGGGGTTCTTTCTATGGAGTTGACAAGGGGTGAACACACTCAATGAAGAATTTGGCAATTGCGTACAAGCAACAAGCAAACATTGATCTTATGATAGGCGCACTAACAACTGAGACTTCCACCACTCTTTCCACAGGCTTGCTTGAGATCAGAAAGATCAACATAAAAGGGTTGTAACGTGGCTCGGGATGGGGCTATATTAAGAAAAGACTAAAAAAGATTCAAAAACTTCTAAGTACATACTAAGAGAATTTCATTAATAATCATACAAACCAAACTTTTTACTTGATATACTCTTCCACTTTCCAAATCACTGAATAGCAAAACGTCTCCTTCTTCTTCTGTCTCTCTCTTTTTTTTTCTCTTTTTTTTTTTTTTCAAAATTTTTCAATTTTTTTTTTTTGAACATTGACTTTGTTGCTCACTCACTTGAACATTCTGCATTTGTATTCTTTCTTTTTATTTTTCTGCTTTTTTTTTTTTTCATGCAACATAAAAGACAAGAAATGCAAATTCCACACCTAGTACACACTTGGAAGCAAAAAGGGTAGGAAAATTAATGTATAGGCTATACTCCAATGTGGAGAGGTATGGATGATGTAAGCACATGAAAAAAACTAAATGTGTTTGTTGGCTCAAATTTGGCTACTAAGGGTCTATGATGAGAAGGGTTAGCTTGAAAGGTTCAAATGTTAATCCTAAATTGACCTTCGTCATATCCCAAGTATATCTGCCGTCATACCACCAACCATGTAATGATATTCTCAAAAGAAGTGCCCAATTCAACAGATCAATGAATGCTTATCACAAACTGAATTTGAAGGTTCTCAATTCTCTCTAAAACACACATGAATACTTAAGCAAAAGAGTTCTCTAGCTACATGTGTCAAACCACCATCTTACCACAAAGTTTGGATAAGTGCATTAAAAGTTCTGTGAATGCCTTAGCAGAATGATTATAGTGGATTCGGTGAATTCATAAAAATAGCTATGAATAAGAATGAGTACTCATGTGAAAAGATGCACGTGTGATGCAAATTTTAAAAAAAAATTGGACACATGAAAATATGCCACAACAATTTAAATGCTGAATTTGCAACCACCACCCCCTAACTTAGATGAAACATTGTCCTCAATGTTGAACAATCAAAATTGAATGGAGGGTACTAAAAATGAGATAATACACCTGATTGTGACGTGGGCAGCTCGCTAAGTACCAAAGATGGCAACCTAAACCGACAAAATGAAATTAACCTGCAAAATAAAAACAAAGAAAACAGCAGCAAACAAAAAGAAAAATAACGAAAATAAAAGAAAACAAAAATAAAATAAAACAAATAAAATAAATAAATACTAAAAAAATAAAAAATAAATAAAACATACCTGCATGGCGTGATCAAGGTGGATAGTCCAGGTCCATAAGTGGAATGTCTTTCACTTTCGGAACTTGCCTATCAATTAAAACTTTAAGGTGCTGGCCATTGTCTTTAAAAATTCGACTATCCTTGGGATCCTCTATTTCGACTACCCCATTTTAAAAATATTCTTCACTATAAAGGGGCTTGTCCCAGCAACGGAACCTCCTGGGTCCCAATAGAAATTACTTACCTCAGTTAGGAACTTCTTCTTATCCTGAGCACTCCAATCCACTGGTATCTCACCTGCAACCAAATAATTCACAATATGAGCAAACCATGATAGAGAAGTAATAGAAAGTAAATGCTTGTCGGAAAAATCATCCCTGATTGGTAGGTGGTCAGAGGTGTCCTCAAATGTGAGCCTCGAGAGATGGTCAGCCACTACGTTCTCCACTTCTTTCTTGTCTTTGATGGCAATGTCAAATTTCTTAACAGGGCTCTTTATCACCTCTAGTTCCTTGGGCAGCTCGGCATTACTATCATCTTGATCCTTTTTCACATCCTTTGATTTGTCCATTGTTGGGATGTGTAATGACTTACCACTTTCGAATTACAATAGCGTTTACCTCCTTCAAATTCTCTTGCGCCATGTGTTGACCATGGGGTGTGGACTGAGCTTGGGAAGGGAGTTTACCTCGCTCCGTCACACTCAAAGAGCTCATCAATTTGGACACTTGGCTCTTTATCTCCTTGCTCTCTTCCATAACCTGCGTAATCAACGATTCAAATTTTTGGTTAGTCTTGCCCTGTGCTTCAATAAATGCATGCAAAGTGTCTTCTAAAGAATTCCTAAAGATGAAGATGCATGATATGGTCTAGGGGGCTATGCAGGTGGTGGTGCAGGTGGCTGGTTTTCAGACTTCCAGCTAAAATTGGGGTGATTGTGCCACCCTGGATTGTAAGTCTCAGAGTAGGGTGTGAAAGGCTTCTTGTACATACCTAAGGTATTACATTGGTCCTCATATATCCCTCTCATCTCAGCTGATGTGGGACACTCTTGGGCGAGGTGATCTACCCCGCCACACACTGAACATGGTCTAAAAGACTCTACCTGATTAGCCAAGTGTGTTGGCTTTAAGTCTCTAGCCTTTAGCATCTCCAATTCCCTAGTGAGTGTCTCAACCTTAGCTTTCAAGTTATCCTCCTCCATAAGATGGTAAATTCCCCCACTCTGTTGGTTCCCTATAGGCCGTGACCTATTTGTGCTCTCAGTAGCACTAGGTCCTGTCCAAGTGTGAGCTTTTTCAGCAAGCTCATTAAGGTACTCTATGGCCTCATCAGGATCTTTCTGTAAGAACTCACCATTGCACATTATCTCTACAAATTGGCGTTCTTTAGGTATGTGTCCCTCTTAAAAATAGCTCACTACACGCCAACTCTCATACCCATGGTGAGGGCATATACTCAATAACTCCTTAAACCTCTCCCAAGACTGATACAAAGTCTCACTATCCTTTTGTGCAAAAGTAAAAATCTGTCTTTTTAAAGCATTGGTCTTGTGGGAAAGTATTTAGTGAAGAAAATCTGGGTCATCTCATTCCACGATCCAATTGACCGTGGTCTCAGTGAGTATAGCCAACTCTTAGCTCTATCCTTCAAAGAGAAAGGAAAGAACTTAAGTCTCACAATATCTTGTGTTGCATTTTGACTATGGAAAGTCACAACTACCTCTTCAAACTCCCTAATATGCACATATGGATTCTCATTTTCCAAACCATGAAATGTAGGGAGTAACTGTATCACCCCCGTTTTAACATCAATTAGACGAGCATTAGGTGAAAACATGATGCATAATGGTGTGGCTGTGCGTGTAAGGTGAAGGTAATTCTGAAGAGTCCTAGTGGGTTGATCCTCATATTCACTCATATTTGCAGAATTGGAAGTATTATCAAACAAAGAATTAGAAAAACAAGAAAAATTAGACTCTAAATCCGACTCTAACACAAGCCTACAAGCAAAGCGGCCTAATGCATCCTTATACCTGTTATGCATGCAAGATGACAATAATAAAATAAAAAAGGAATAAAAGAAAATAAAAGAAAATGAATAAATAAATAACTAGAAATAATAATAAAAAAATAAAAAAATAATAATAATAATAAAGCAACTAAAAAGAAGGGAACGAAGTTACCGCCTTTACAAACTGCTGAAAAGAAAAACTATCTACTAATTCTTCTACCGTCTCCTTGGCAACGGCGCCAAAATTTGATTACGCCCAAAGAATAACGCGGTAGTTGTAGTGTAACTTTGGGGTGTTGATTCCACAGGGAGACTAAATTAAAAGAATAATAAATAGAATTTCTGAAACTACAGAAGTATTAGACGGTTAATGAGAAAATAAAATATAAAAAGTGATTTTGAATGCAACTAAAAATTAAACAAGCTGAATAACGGATGAAAATATTCAAATTTAACGAACAGTAGAGTTTCGGGAATCCCTTGCACATATCTGGTTGATATACCATAAAAGGACAGGCCAATCAACACTTGACACGTATGACCACAGTCCGATTTATGTTCGGCTAGCATGATTCTCACTCAGCCAATGACTAAAAGCTCAAGCATCCAGATCATCACATAAGGTCGGAAGTGACCAAACAAATATATCCAGAACTGACCACAGGGTCCAGACCAGAGCTTCAGATCTCGTCACCGCCTTAGCGGATTCCGAGCAGAGAATAAGGAAGCAGTCTCCAATACGGAAACTACTATTTATGATTATCTCCATCTACGACTCAATGCTCCACAAGGTAACTGCAATCTCCGATGATCATATCCCTATATTCATGGCGTCGAATCCTAATCAACTTAGGAAAGCTTCGGCCTATATATTAAACCCTAGAGGTACGTTTTTATTTTCGTGCTCATTCTTTGGCTTTCAATACAATCTTTCGATTCCTTTACTTACTTAAGCATCGGAGCGGCTACCGCCGGAACCAATCCGGTGGTCCTCTGATCATCTTTCTGAGTGTTCTACAGGTCACGGAGCCCTCACGTGTTGCGAGTCAAAAAGTGCAGCATTAGTTTGGCGCCGTATGTGGGAACGACTAATCTCTACTTGCTTTATTCGTAAACTCATCTTTTTCCCCACCGGAAAACCATGGCACCAAATCTCCGACCAAGACAGAATACTCAAAGTTCGCAAAACGCTCAGCTTCAGCCGCCTGCTCCTCGCATGAAGGGGACCAGCAGCCAACCCTATGCGACGAGAGATCGAAGCAATAAAACAACACAATGAACTGGTGCAGGAGCAATTGCTGGCCATCACTAGAACGCTGGCAACACTCACGCAGAACCAAGCGGCGGCTCCTCCTAGCCCGCCCGGTCAACTTCGTTGCAGGAACGCAACCCCCGGTTGCCGCGGAGAATGAAGAACTTCGTGGGCAGGCCCCCACTAACCAGCCTGGGCACCCCTCAGGCGTTGCTCACATTGGCCGAGATCCACAGCCATCAACAGTCCTTGGCTGGGGAACATCTGCTTTTGTTCCCGACGTGCATTACCGGAGCACTACTCGAGCCCCAACTCCTAGGGTTTCGGGAGCACCACCGGCACCGCAGGAACCTTATCATGCAGCACAAGTCCCTCCGGTTCGGATTCCTCCTCCATCCGAAGGGCGCATTCTACCCTACTACCCTGAAGCTGAGGCTGTTAGGCAGGGTTCACAAGATGTCAGACTCAAAGACCCGCGAAGGGTAGAGGAGATTGCCGAGTCTATGGACCGGACGATCGGCTTGAGAGAACCTCAGAACCCTCCCGAGCAGGACGAACTGGCCAGGCTGCTCGGAAGACCAGCCACTCCGTTCACTCACGCCTATCATGTCCGAAGAGAGGCCCAGAAAGTTCGTGGTGCCCAAGTTCACTCTCTACGACGGGTCGGGAGATCCAGGAGATCACCTATCTCATTATCAGCATACGATGGCCCTTCACGGAGCCTCAGACGCTTTCATGTGCCGAACGTTCATCACCAGTCTGAAGGGAACAGCTCTGAAGTGGTTCCACAACCTCCCTCCGAACTCCGTTACCAGCTTCTATGAGCTCGGTAGGCAGTTCATGGATAGGTTTATGACCAGTAGGAGGTTCAGAAGGGGGCCAGAATTCCTACTGAATGTTAAGCAGACCAGGGAGGAATCCCTCCGAGCCTACATTGCCCGCTTTAACACCGAGCTCACTGAGATCACAGATTGCAGCCCGAAATTCCTCGTTGCAGCCCTTACTGCCGGGCTTGCCCAAGGCGGCTTCAGAGATTCCTTGACAAAGAGCCCTCCAGCCGATATGGCGGCATTGATGGATCGGGCCAAAAAATACATCAACCTGGAAGAGGCCAACCGCTCAGCCCAGAAGGGCAAGGATCAGACCCAAAGAGATAATCTGAAGCGGGAGGATCATAAGAAGGAGGATCACAGAAGAGACTCCAACAAAAAGAGGGCCAGGAGCCTAGAGAAGAAAACAGCTCCCAGAGCTGTGTACAACTCCGCACCAAGGGAGTTCACCAACTTCATGCCTTTGAACACCACTCCGAACCAGGTACTTCGGCAGATCAGAGATCGGGAGAACCTGAGGTGGCCGGAGCCAATCAAAGGAGATCCCAATCTACGAGACCAAAGTAAGTATTGCAATTTCCATAAAGATCATGGACATACTACTAACACTTGCAGGACCCTCCGATATGAGATAGAACAGCTCATAAAGAAGGGACGTCTTCGGGAGTTCGTCAAACAAGACGGAAGGCAGAACCCCCAAGAAGACAAGCCTCAGCAGCGGCCAGATCAGAGGCCCGAACAGAGGCAAGAGCAGCGGGAAGGACGAAACGAGCCTCAGAGGCAGAACAACCATGTTATCTACGTCCTCCATGCTGACTCCTCTGTAACAGGAATGTCCAACAGGGCAAGAAAAAAATATGCTCGGGAGGCCAGAACCGCCCCAAGCTTCTTGCAGGTCTCCAACGTCGAAAAGAGGCTCAAGCCAGGGCCAGAGATCCAGTTCACCGACCAAGATCTAGCAGGGGTACACTGCCCTCACAGTGATGCCCTTGTTATCACCCTCAGAATCGCCAACTTCGAGACTAGAAGAGTCCTAGTCGACACTGGCAGCTCAGTCAACATCCTATTCTATGAACCGCTTAAGCGGATGGGCATAGACCAGGACAGCGTCAAGCCCACCACTGCCGTAATAGCAGCTTTTGATGGTAACCTCAGCACCCCACTGGGGAGAGTTGACCTTCCTACCACTATAGGGGAAGGTGAAGGGCGGAAGACCACCATCTCTGAATACATGGTGTTGAACATGAAGTCTCCATACAACATCATCATCGGGAGACCCTGGTTACACCAGATAGGGGCAGTCACTTCGACCCTTCATCAGTGTCTGAAGTACGTCCACAATCAGAGAGTGCACTCGGTCTGAGGATGTCAGCCAACCTCACGAGAGTGTCACGCTATTGCCCTCAAGGAGACAGCCCTGAAATAGCAATTACAGTACACTCGGGACTATGCAGATCCGGTTTTCACTCACACTCCCGAGGTGGAAGATTGCCCATCTAGGCGTTGAAGAGCCCCTGAGCCCAAGGGGACGTGATAGCCGAGCCAAGCCTGTTGGCGAGCCCATCAAAGTACTGGTCAGTTCAGAAGCAGAGGGGCATTATTTATACATCGGCCCAGACCTTACGCCCACCGAGCAGGAAAAGATAGTCAGGTTTCTGAAGAACAACCTCTCTATCTTTGCTTGGGAGACCAGGGACATGGAGGGAATAGATCCTAATCTGATAACTCACAAGCTAATGGTAGATCCAGATCACCCCCCAGTCAGACAGAAGAGAAGGCCGATCGCTCCTAAACGGCATCGGATTATAGACGAAGAAGTCCAGAGGCTGCTGGACGCCAGGATGATACGGGAAGTTTTCTATCCCGAGTGGCTAGCCAACACTGTGCTTGTCAAGAAGAAGAACGGCAAGTGGAGAGTCTGTGTTGACTATACAGACCTCAACAAAGCATGCCCCAAGGACAGCTTTCCACTGTCGAGAATAGATCAACTGGTTGACGCCACTGCAGGGCATGAGCTTATGAGTTTCATGGACGCCTACTCTGGATACAACCAGATCCAGATGTACCCTCCAGATCAAGAAAAGACTGTCTTCATAACCGAGAGAGGACTCTACTGCTACAGAGGGATGCCTTTCGGTTTGAAGAATGCTGGAGCCACTTACCAACGATTGGTGAACAAGATGTTCAGCCCACTGCTTGGCAGCACCATGGAAGTATACATCGACGACATGCTGGTAAAGAGCCTTCAGAAAGGCAGCCACCTCCAGCACTTGGCCCAGACCTTCGATATCCTCAGACAGCACAAGATGAAGCTCAACCCCTCGAAATGTACCTTCGGAGTTACGAAGGGAAAATTCTTGGGGTACATCGTCTCTCAAAGAGGTATCGAAGCAGATCCCACTCAGATCCAAGCCTTGATTGGACTGAAGTCGCCAAAGACCAGAAAGGAGATTCAGGCACTGAATGGCAGAATCGCCGCATTGAGTAGATTTATATCCAAGTCTATCGATCGCTGCCTACCTTTCTTTAAAGCTCTAAAGGGCAGCAAGGCCTTGCAATGGACAGAAGAATGCGAGCATTCCTTCCAAGAACTAAAGGAGTATCTAGCCTCTCCAGAGCTCCTGTCAAAACCAGTACAAGGAGAAAAGCTGCTCCTGTACCTTGCAGTCTCCGAGAACGCGGTCAGCTCCGCACTAATCAGGCAGGACAGAGGAGTACAGAGGCCTATATTCTACGTCAGTAGGGCACTACTTGACACGGAGAAAAGATACCCAGAAGTAGAAAAGTTGGCCTATGCCTTGGTCATATCAGCCCGGAAGCTTCGACCTTACTTCCAGGCCCATCCAATTGAGATTCCAACTGCTTATCCTCTAAAGTCAATACTGAGGAAACCTGAGGTATCGGGAAGATTGGTCAAGTGGTCTGTGGAGCTGGGGGAGTTTGACATAGCATATGTACCCCGAAACTCCATTAAAGGGCAGGCCTTAGCCGACTTTGTAGCCGAGTTCACCCCGGCACTGCAGAGAAAAGCACAAAGCGCCGAAACCACGGGAACCTGGCTGCTGTATATTGATGGATCGTCAACCGATCAAGGATCAGGGGTAGGACTGGTACTACAATCCCCTGATGGACTCATATCGGAAAAAGCAGTCAGCCTGGGATTTAGAGCTTCTAATAATGAAGCCGAATATGAGGCCCTAATCTTAGGGATGAAGCTTGCCCTGGAATGCGAGGCTCAGAACCTCGATGTCTTCTCTGACTCCCAACTGGTAGTAAGCCAAGTTTTGGGAGAGTTTGCCATTAAGGATGACAGGATGCTTCGGTACTCCGAACTGGTGAACCACTTAAAGCATTCCTTCCAGACTTTCACTATCCAGAAGATTGAGAGAAGTCAGAACTGTAGAGCAGATGCTCTGGCCAACATGGCCTCCCGCCTCAAGTCCGAAACAGACTCCACAGTTACAATCTCTTTTCAGCTAGGATCCAGCAATGAGGAAGCATCAGTTGCTCAAATTAATGAACAGACCCAGAGCTGGATGACCCCAATCCTCCAGTATCTAAGATCCGGGCTCCTCCCAGAAGATAAAAACAAAGCCAGGAGAATCCGAATCAGAGCGGCTCGGTATCTGATCCTGAACAACAAACTTTACAGGAGGTCGTATTCTCAACCTCTGTTGAAGTGTTTGGCTCCAGACGAGTCGCAATATGTTTTGGCTGAAATTCACGAAGGAATTTGCGGGAATCACAATGGGGGCAGAACTATAGCCCACCGAGCTCTATCACAGGGCTACTACTGGCCCGGCATGTTGAAACAGGCTAAAGGGTATGTTCGGAAGTGTGACAAATGCCAGAGATTCGCCCCGTACCAACATCAGCCTCAGCACGAGCTTATCCCGATTCCTAGTCCTTGGCCCTTTGCTCAATGGGGAATGGACATTGTGGGCCCGTTACCACGAGCACCTCTAAACAGGAAGTACCTCCTGGTGGCCATCGACTACTTCTCTAAATGGGCCGAAGCCATTAACGCATATTACAGAAAAGGAAGTCGAAAGCTTCACCTGGAAGAACATTGTCTGCAGGTTTGGCATACCACGTGTAATTATCTCGGACAATGGGACACAATTCACTGGTAAAGGCTTCAAGGCATTCTGCGAAAATCTCAACATCAGGCAGCACTTTGCTTCTCCAGGCCATCCGTAAGCAAACGGGCAAACAGAGGTCACCAACCGAACAATCCTTGACGGGTTAAAGAAGAGGTTGGAACAGGCCAAAGGAAAGTGGGCAGAGGAACTCCCTAGAGTCTTTTGGGCCTACAGAACAACCAGAAGAACTCCCACCTCTGAAACTCCCTTCTCACTAGCCTATAGAACAGAAGCAGTAATTCCGGTTGAGATCGGTATGCCAACTCTGAGGACTGAGGCCTTCGAGCAAGAATCCAATGATCAGTAGCTGATGGAAAACTTGGACTTGCTCGAAGAGAGAAGGGATCAAGCCAGCATCAGGATGGAAGCTTATCAGCAAAGAATGGTCAACAAATCCAAGGTAGGACTCAAGACAGTCAACTTTCAAGTTGGAGACTTCGTCTTAAGAAGAGTCTTTCAGAACACCAAGGATCCTACCATGGGAAAGTTGTCGCCAAACTGGGAAGACCCCTACAAAGTAACAAAGGTCGTTCGACCTACCACTTACTGGCTCGAAGACATGACTAGGAAACCTGTTCCTAGGCCATGGAATGTAGAACACTTGCGGAAGTATTATCAATAAAGATTTTTCCTTTTACTTCCATAAAACGGTCCATCTATTAATGCACAGGCCTTCAGAGCCTGGTCCATCTATTAATGCACAAGTCTTATGACTTGGTCCATCTATTAATGCACAGGCCTCCAGAGCCTGGTCCATAATGTACGAGTGTTCACTCGGTCCATCTATTAATGCACAGGCCTTCAGAGCCTGGTCCATCTATTAATGCACAAGTCTTATGACTTGGTCCATCTATTAATGCACAGGCCTCCAGAGCCTGGTCCATCTATTAATGCACAAGTCTTATGACTTGGTCCATATATTAATGCACAGGCCTCCAGAGCCTGGTCCATAATGTACGAGTATCCACTCGGTCCATCTATTAATGCACAGGCCTTCAGAGCCTGGTCCATCTATTAATGCACAAGTCTTATGACTTGGTCCATATATTAATGCACAGGCCTCCAGAGCCTGGTCCATAATGTACGAGTATTCACTCGGTCCATCTATTAATGCACAGGCCTTCAAAGCCTGGTCCATCTATTAATGCACAAGTCTTATGACTTGGTCCATATATTAATGCACAGGCCTCCAGAGCCTGGTTCATAATGTACGAGTATCCACTCGGTCCATCTATTAATGCACAGGCCTTCAGAGCCTGGTCCATCTATTAATGCACAAGTCTTATGACTTGGTCCATATATTAATGCACAGGCCTCCAGAGCCTGGTCCATAATGTACGAGTATCCACTCGGTCCATCTATTAATGCACAGGCCTTCAGAGCCTGGTCCATCTATTAATGCACAAGTCTTATGACTTGGTCCATCTATTAATGCACAGGCCCCCAGAGCCTGGTCCATAATGTACGAGTGTTCACTCGGTCCATCTATTAATGCACAGGCCTTCAGAGCCTGGTCCATCTATTAATGCACAAGTCTTATGACTTGGTCCATCTATTAATGCACAAGTCTCATGACTTGGTCCATCTATAGTGCACAGACCTTCAGAGTCTGGTCCATGCTATACAGATCTTAAATACTTGGCTCATAAAATATGTAGGCCTACCGAGCCTAGACTACTTTAATGCACAGGCCTTCCGAGCCTGGTCCGTCTTCAATTAGCAGATTCTGTGATCCAGTCTATCCAAAGGCAGAAGTTCCGAGGCATCTATCAACTAAAGTTTTCTAGATCGGAACACCTCGGATCTGATACTTATATTATTTGGCTTATCTGCCAAACAAACCAGTACTATGGTTTCAACCAAAGGTAAAGTACGTCGACTCTGGCATTTTTCTAAGCTTTTTGCTTTATTTTCAGAACAATCAGAAATGCATAAGAAGGCGCTTAAGCTTCAAAAGAGCACATGCACAGAAAATATCAGATCTGAGAAGAAGAAATTCAACTTTATTGATAACTCAGAAGATTTACATCAGTACAAAGACACTATTATAGAAGCTACTACAGAAGCTATTACAGAAGCTACTACAGAAGCTATTACAGAAGCTATTACAGAAGCTATGATTGGCAACATAATGGCTCTTCTCCTGGGATGATAAAGGGGCACAAGATCCAAAACTTCCAAAACCGCCTTCATCGGCTCCACTTGAAAGGAAGGAACCCTGAACCCCAGTCTGCATCAAGTAGTGCCCAGGCCATTTCATCATCACTATCACTGGTCCCATGACCAATGGACGATGGGGGCCGTGGGCCCCAGGAGACTTTTCATTCTCCACCTTTGTAATCGGCATGACTCCTCAGAAGAGTAGAGCAAGGGTCTCTGCCAAGTCACATGGGGGAGAAGGTAACCCACCTTCAATCTTCTTCTTCACACCGTCTGTTTCACCCCAGCCACTTGGAGAAAGGGTCTCTGACAGAGCGTGAGGAAGGGCAGGCAACTCACCTTCGTCTTCATCACCAACACTCCAGGCCTCAGTTGAATCAGGGAGGAGCCACCACCAATCGGAGAAATCTCGACCGGATGCCAGAGGAAACAAGAAGACTTGTGCCTCCTTCAATCCTTCCTTGGAGACTGAAAAAAGAGGAAGGTTAACTCTCAGCCACAGGCTCATTATTCCTAACTCAGGCAAGGAATCTTCCATCATCTCCGGACGAATGGGAGAAACTCCGGCAGCATATGAGGTTTCTCTCACAAACAAATCGGGGAGCAAAAGGGTTGAGCGCAACCGTATGCCCCGTTTCCATATATATAAACCCTTGAAGTCCAAAAGCCACCCAACTGAACCGTCGCAACGGTGAAAAAGAGAGTGGCCTCGAAAACCTAAACGACGGTCGAATGACTAAGCGGTGCATTAAATAAGCCTCTTCAATATACCAAGAGACAGAGTACAGAATTCTCAAGACAGAGACCGCAGTCCAGTACTTAAGCTCCCAAATCGATAAAGAGGGGAACAAAGTCTAAAGTAAATAGACCCCCCATTCAAAGATTCAGACCTACCAGTCTTAGCTATTTCATGACGGGTCAAGACATATAACAAAGACCAAACAGATCGGATATATCCCAATCCCGAGTACTCAGCATACCGAGCATCATAATAACGAGCACAAGCTGCTCGGTTAACCTCACAGACTCTTAATTCAGAGCAGTCTATCTCAGAGCTCTACAGAGATCCACTCCCACTCTGTCAGGCTCTATCTATCTGGCTATATCTACTTTCTCGTCTTATTTTAATAAGGAAGATCTATATTCACTATTCAATGACAAGTATTGAAGTTCAGAAAGCAACTGTTTGATCTAACATGCAAAGGGTTTAGAGCAGCCACACTTGCAACAAAATTCACAAGAGGGAAGAATACAAGCAGAATCTGAAGAAAAATCAATCTTATTGATCAAAAAGGAAAATATATTCATTACATCAGAAAGAACTAAAAGCCTATAAAGCCTCAGGATTTCCCAGAGGGGCCTACGTCCTCTTCCAAATTAAGGGCACGAGCCCCAGCAGTCTTATCCGGATCAGGACGAGATGAGGTAGGTTCAGGAGGAACGATTGATGACACATCAAAGTCCGGGAACTGAAGTTGGAATCTAGTTCAGAAATTCTCAAAGCCGAGCAGGATCAGGTCATCACCCATCTGATCAACTTCATCTTTCAATTCCATCTCAGCCTCAGCTTTGGCTCGACCAACTGCCTCCTGAACCTTCTGATCAATAGAACTACGGAGACCAACCAACTCCGCCTCAAGCCTCTCAACCGTCTGAGCAAATATATCCCTCTCAGACTCTGCTACCTTAAAGCTGGTGGTAGCTTCCTTCAGACCCTCTTCAGCAGACTGAATTTTGGAACGGGCTGTTCCGAGCTCCAGTCTCATCTCATTCACCTCGGTCCTCAGCTTCTCGGCCTCCTCAAGGCCCATGGGGGTCACCATCAGAGCAGCTAAACTATGCATGCTCTGTACAAAGCAAGACAGATAAATTAGAGTAAAACAAATGAGCAAACAAGAAAGTCAGGGAAAAGCTTCAGAAGTTACCTTCATCTGGAGAGTCATCATCTCAGTCATCAATTTGGAGGGATCATCCCCTCTGTACCGGTGTGGGCCCTGAGCCTATATCTGATGCAAATGCCTTCTTGGCAATTCGATAATCCGGCTCAACAAATGGCTCGGAAGGTGCGGCAGGTGCTTTCCCCTTCCTAGACCTCTTGCTCGGACCGGAAGGAGCAGGAGGAACGGCCGATACGGGAATGGCAGGCTCGGCTTCCTCAGCCTCGGCAGGGGAGGGCTTAGGGGAACTAGAAATCAATCTCCTCCTCTTCACTTCTAGAGGAGCATCAGGCTCAGCTTGGGAGGAAGCCTCCCCCACCACTTGGGGCTTCGGCACTTCCCACCTCGAGGCTAGCCTCTTCTTAAACTCTGCACTACGGGCGGCCATCACGTGGTCCGGAGTGACGATAACAGTATGAGCCCGGTTAGAAGTTGAAAGCAACGCCCGGTACTGATCCTGCAGAGCCTTAGTAAACTCGGGCCTCTTCCGAGCACTCTTGACTGCACAAAAGAAATGAAAAATACCAAGTTTGTCAGTTCTGAGGATATAAGCACAGCTAAAGCAAACCCAAGGGAATAAGTCTCACCCCTATGGCCTGTAACACAAGGAAACGATGAGGTCTCTCCGGCCTGGAAGTCCTTATGCTCCCATCCTCCTCCAACGAAGAAGTACCACTTCTTCCATGTCTTGTTGGAAGTAGGAACGGAGGACAAGGGGTCGGAACCCCTTCTCGAAGGACATATAGTAGAGGCCCTCTGCCTGCTTGAACTTCAGATCCATATTGCTACGGATCAAGTCCAGAGACACGTCCACTTTGTTCAGGTGTCCCAACACCATAAATCCTAGAAGATGCCGCCAGCTATTGAGATTCAGGTCGGCAGGGCAGAGCTTGAACCAACAAAAGAATTGCCTGACTAAATCCGGCAATGGAAGCCTTAAGCCCATTTCGAACCAGGCAAGGTAAACACAAATCTCCCCGGCTTTAACATCTTGGGGACGGTCCATGGGTCCTGGAACTCTGCAAGTCACATTTAGGGGAAATTCGAATTTCACCCTCCATTCATCCAAGAGGCTTTGAGTGACGGCACTCTCACCCTCTTCTCTATGAGAAGACCTACCAGAGGTCTCCCCGGCCCTATCTCGGTGCTCTTCGAAAGCATCAACTATTCTAACCCCTGGACTAGGGGAAGGTTCAACAGGCCTCTCCTCAATAATTTCAAGAGCAGGGTTACCTACATCTCCTACAACAGGCGGACCAGCCATCTCAGAATGGTCTCCTACTCCCTCATTCAAAATTTGGGATTCCGAAGGAACAGACATTATTCTCAGACTCAAGAAGAAAGAAGCAAGAAAGGGGGAAAAAATCAGTCGAACCTGTTTTCACTTAGGGGATCTGTATTCTTCAAGGTCGCACGAACCAACAATGGCGAATGAAATCTTCTAGCACAGTAAAAATGTCGAGGGAAAGGTCATTTCAAAAATCTCATCCCGTATTTATAAACACGGTATCAGAAGGGACCCACCAAGCCCAAACGCCATGACGGTTCAGAACAATGATGATCTCGAGAAAACCAACTGTCCGCCCAGTGTAATTATGACCTTGAAAAGACTTAATCTCCGACTACGCAATAAATGACGCCCCAACAATTGTCTTGGAAGGCGAACAAGCGAGATACATAACTCTCTTAGCCCTAGTTACTTACATCAAACTAGGACTTGGGGGGGGAGTAACTGATATACCATAAAAGGACAGGCCAATCAACACTTGACACGTATGACCACAGTCCGATTTATGTTCGGCTAGCATGATTCTCACTCAGCCAATGACTAAAAGCTCAAGCATCCAGATCATCACATAAGGTCGGAAGTGACCGAAACAAATATATCCAGAACTGACCACAGGGTCCAGACCAGAGCTTCAGATCTCGTCACCGCCTTAGCGGATTCCGAGCAGAGAATAAGAAAGCAGTCTCCAATACGGAAACTACTATTTATGATTATTTCCATCTACGACTCAATGCTCCACAAGGTAACTGCAATCTCCGATGATCATATCCCTATATTCATGGCGTCGAATCCTAATCAACTTAGGAAAGCTTCGGCCTATATATTAAACCCTAGAGGTACGCTTTTATTTTCATGCTCATTCTTTGGCTGTCAATACAATCTTTCGATTCCTTTACTTACTTAAGCATCGGAGCGGCTACCGCCGAAGCTAATCCGGTGGTCCTCTGATCATCTTTCTGAGTGTTCTACAGGTCACGGAGCCCTCACGTGTTGCGAGTCAAAAAGTGTAGCATCACTGGTATTTTAATTATTTTTAATTCACTGATAACTCAATTGAGAAATTAAATTCCAAAAATCTCAATCGGAAGATATAAAATTATGAACCAAAATTAAACTGAAAGTAACCCTTTAAAAAATCATTTAACACTTTTAAATCATTCAAATTATTATTCACATTAAGAAAACCCAACGACGACAATATACCCAACGAGCAATATTGCAACAGAGAATTGAATCAATATGAATATTTAATTGTTCTAAAAATAATCAAAACATTAATCCATTCGATAGAAAAAGCATGAATGAATCTATAAACAGGACTAAACCTTTTAATTATTTAGAAAATAAAATCCAACAACAAATTATGAATAATCATCAAAAAATTTAATAAATAAACATCACGTACAAGAATCAAAAATAAATTAAAATAACTATCTATGGTACAAGTTTATCCTTAATTTTACTTGAAAATTAGTTACTCATGTACAAGACGAGTAACATAAATTGCACGAAAAAAAAACTGAATCATGAAATTTTCTGTTCTGTTCTCTTTTTCGCAGCAGCCTAGCTCTGCTCTCTCTTCTTGTCGCAGCCGCCTATCTTTTTCCGCCGCAGGTCGCCCTTTTTGTTTACTCCGTAGCCGCTTCAATGCCCTAGGCGCTAGCGCCTGGGCCTTGGTCCCTGCTGCACCAGCCAAGCCTATCACGCGCCAGCATCTTTATGTTAAAACAGCCCTTTAAAAACCGTACGCTCAAGCCCAAACCGCGCCTGGACTCCAGCGCACTAAGCCGCACAAGCCCTGCTGCCGCGCCAATTCCTACGCGCGCCTGGCCCAAGCGCCCTACCTTTTTAATTCTTTTGGCTTTCCAAACTTTTTGTTGTTTTCCTTTTCTTTCTTTACTTTTAAACCCAAACCACCATCTTTGACTTTCAAACCCTTTTTTTTTTTCTTTCTTTATTCTTCTAATTTCAATCAAAATCAGTCCCCACGTCAGTTGCTTCTTTTGCACCTTTTTTTTTCTTTTCTTTCTTTTTTCCTTTTCCAGCCGCACATGTCCATATCCACCACTTTTACACCTCGTTTTCTACCAAATAATGACTGAATCTCGACTCGGGCCCTTCACGAAAGTTGTAGCCCTAGGATGAGTAGATAATTTTAGGCTCAAAAAGCACCTGATTTGGACTTCTGAAGGTCAAGTTATGACTCCTTAAAGTTGGTTGGACGGATAGGTTCATAGCAGCTTTCTAGGCCTATCTTTGAAATAATGTTTGGAGGTCCAAACGAATTCCGATTTTTGCAAACCAAACCTTTCTGCAAAGCCCAAGACGTCCTCTAAAAACTTCATGAAGACCATTTTCACATTCTGAAACTCTAACGCCATCCAAATCTCAATTGAAACTCAATGGTCGAATCTGCCAAAAAGCCAAAAATAGTTCCAAAAATATTAAGTGTGAAGCGCAATTGCAAACTATCTCTCGCCAACAAAAAAATGCAATATTTGAGATATAAGATCTTATAAAATAATGCTCAAATATATCTCACTGTAAATAGAAATTAAATTTAATAAAATCAATTGAAGCCCAACATTTTTATTCATATTTCTAGCAATTTAATCCAATAATCGGGTATTAAGAGTGCACTTTCGAGCACTCATCAGAATCTGATAGTTATGAACAACTTGTTGAATTAGAAGAAATCACTGAAAGTGATGTGAATAATAAGGTTTAGGATAACCCTAAAAATATTATTCCGCAAGTGGAACCACGTATTCCTATTCCAACAAGAAGGTCCACTAGAGAGTTTAAGCCTACACAACGTTATTTTCCTTCATTATACTATTTGTTGTTATCTGACAGTAGTAAGTCAGAAAGTTATGATGTGGCTTTGCAAGTTGATGATTCAACCAAGTGAGAGTCAACTATGCAGAATGAGATAGATTCTTTTATGAAAAATCAGACATGAGAGCTGACTGAACTACTAAAGGATAAGAAAGCTTTGCATAACAAATGGGTTTATAGGGTCAAAGAGGAATGTGATGAGAGTAAGTGGTTTAAGGCTAGATTGGTTGTGAAAGGGTTTCAGCAAAAGAAATGTGTCAACTACACTGAAATTTTCTCTCTAGTTGTAAACTTGACAACAATCAGACTTGTGTTGGGAATTGTGGTTGTTGAGGATTTGAATTTTGAGAAAATTGATGTGAAGACAACTTTCCTCCATGGTTATTTTGAGAAGGATATTTAAATGAAGCAACCACAGGGTTTTATAGTACGAGACAAAAAGGATTTGGTGTGTAGACTTAAGAAGAGCTTGTATAGTTTGAAACAGGCCCCAAGGCAGTGGTACAAGAAATTTAATGGTTTATGTGTAGCAATAGTTTCACAAGATGTTAGGCAGATCACTGTTGTTATTTCAAGAGGTTTGAAAATAGTTATATTTTTTTACTTTTGTATGTTGATGGTATGCTGATTGCAGGTTTTACCTTTCAAGAGATAAATAAGTTAAAGAAGTTATTGTCCAATCAATTTGCAATGAAAGATCTTGGAGCTGCTAATCAAATTCTTAGTATGATTCACAAGGATAGGGTGAATAGTATTTTGAAGTTGTCACAAGCTGAATATGTTAAAAAGGTTCTAAACAGGTTTAGCATAGATGGAGCAAAACCAGTGAGCACCCCACTTGCCAGTCACTTCAAACTTACCATTGAATAGTCACCAAAAACCGAACCGGAGCGAACATATATGTAGCATTTTCCATATACTTTAGCTATCGGTAGCCTTATATATGCCATAGTTTGTATTAGGCTAGACATGGCACAGTGTAGTAGGAGTCGTGAGCAAGTACATGAGTAATCTAGGCAAGCAGCATTAGGGAGGCAGTAAAGTGGATCCTTAGATACTTGAGTGGTATTACAGAGGTGGAACTTTGTTTCAGACAGACAAATATGGCTTTCCATGGTTATGTTGATGTAGATTTAGCTAGTAATGTGGATAACAGAAGAAGTACTACTAGTTATGTTTACACATTGGGTGGTACAGCAGTTAGTTAGATTTCTCAGTTGTAGAAGATTGTAGCTCTCTCTATAACAAAAGCTAAGTATGTGTGTTATTACTGAAGCTGGTAAAGAGATGACTTGGTTGAAGAGTTTTTTAGAAAAGTTGGGTAAGAAGTGGGAGTATAGTGTTTTGTGCACTGATAGTCAAAGTGTTATTCATCTTGCAAATTATCCAGCATTTCATTCTAGGACGAAGCAGATTCAGTTGCGATATCATTTCACTTGTTCACTTGTGGATGATGAAGTATTATTTCTTGAAAAGATTCATGGCGGTGAGAATCCAGTAGATACGTTAACCAAGGTAGTCACCATTGAGAAACTAGAGTTGTGTGCAACTTCAGTTGCTTTTCAAGCTTGAGGAAAAAAGACAATTGTTGTAGTATTCTTCTATGTGATGATGGGATATTTGAACTTGTGTATATCAAGTTCCAAGTGAGAGATTGTTGGGTAATGTGGATCTTGAAAGTATTGAACACTAGCCTCTACTTTGTGGATCCAACTTTGCAATAAGTTGGTCAAGGGGCTGTAAGGGGGTGGGAGCTCCTTTGCTCGAAAGTAGGGGTTCGGGGGCGTGCCCTAGAGGTAAATTTTTTCTGAGGAATTTTTTGGTATTTCACATTATTTTTCTATTGTCCTAATTCTATATATTTATAGTTGAGGAGTCACATTTTTTTGTAACTTGTAACTTCTTTCAAATCATAGTGAAACCATAGTAGTTGTAGACGTAGCCCTATTCTGGGGTAAACTATGTAAATCTTTGTATTCTTGTGTGTGCATGTGATTTTAGATTCATTTTCTTGTTTGCTTTCGTGTCTCACAGATCCTGGTTAAGTGATTATATTCCAAACATGACCACATCCTAATTAACAACATATTTGTAGACCTTTGGCCGAAAAGGCCCTAATAACTAATATATTGATTTTAGGGGCACAACATGATGATGTGGATTTACCATGTCACATTACAGATCAACTGGTAAACAAAACTAGTAGATTACATCGGTGGATGTAACATTACTCTAAATTAAATTAGCAATGCTACGCATACCATTTTTCAAATTAAAGTTTAGGTTTGTAATATAACTTCTAGTGGCTTTAGCGAGCACTTTCATTTCATCATCTATTGAATGAAGAATAATGTTCAACGATTGAGATATAATGAGAATGACCTGTAATAAGAAGTCTGTTGAGTATTTGAACACCGACTGCTTCTAATCTTTGAGACGAATTGTCTCAAATATTTATCTCAAATTTTGAATCTCAAATAATGTAGCAATGAATCATCGGTAGATCATTAAATAATATTTCTAATACACCTCCAATGATTTTATACTACGTCTTTTAGAATGCAAAACTTGGAATATTTTTTACTATTATAAACAATAATAATATAATGATTTCAGATTCGATCCCAATAAGTACCTTTTCATTTTCTTTATAGATAATAAAAGTCCATATTATGTCAAGTGCTTGATTAAAGAATCCTTTAATTCATCTTCATTGAAGTAAGAACTCTCGTTAATCATCCCTATGATTTTTGGGATAATCTTTATCATGATTAGAGTTCTTTCCACATTAGGGACTAAAGGGCCTTGTCTAGTCGAGCCTTGGGACATGTTGATTGGGTGGTCTGTTTGGCTTTGACAACTTGCATTTGGCCTATCATTTTGGGGTAAGTTATAAGAGTCCCTGATCTGAGTTGAGCTATAGTGGTGTGGTTAAGCTACCACGGAGATGACCGAACTCATAGTTCTTGATTAGATTCTCGGGCTACTAACCCGGTGGTAGTGTACCACCTCTCGCACGAGGTTACGGTCTAAAACCGAAGGGAGACAAATTCCCATCACAAAATATCCTTGGGTAAGCGGAATCTCACGAGCGCTCCACTCTTCTATTCCATCATTTCGTCCTAATCATTTCATTCCCGTCCATAATACCAATGTCTCGCAAACTCGCACCACTCATGGGGTACTAAACAGTGCAATATCAGGTCACAATATCATGTAGCCATACAGGCTCACACCACAATGCACATCAACTTCCATAAAATGCAATGCATGATGTCTCTATATACAAGAATTGCATAAACAATAGAGTATGCATATATGTATCCATGGTAGACATACAACTGATGGCAAAGCATCAGAATAATAATAACAATCACACCATGAAGATAAAAAAAAAGGTAAAATATCAGAATAATAATGATAATCATACAATAGAGATCAAATAACAAGCATGCAATACCAACCAATCAGGATGTGATCCTAGTCCTAGTCGTCACCCGACTATAAGGAAACACTACCTCTGTCTCTCAGAATATGAGTTATTGTAATATCTAGGGATGGCAAAAAGCCCCGCCCCGCCCCGCCCCTAATGGGACGGGTATGGGGTGCTCATAAACGGGGTTGGGGCGGGGCTTTTAAAACCCCGTCGGGTTCGGGGAATGGTCACCCCGCCCCTCCCCGTTTATATATTAAGTTTTTAATTTTTTTTATATATATTATATTTATAAATTAATAATCTTATATAAAATTAATTTTAAAATTTTTTATATTACACTTATATAAATATATTTTTTTGTATTATTTATTTTGAAAAAATAAATTTATTTATTTATTAAAATAAAAATTTTAACTTAAAAAAATATATATAATGGGGTTCGGGTTCGGGGCGGGGCGGGGTCGGGGGAAGAAAATATAAACGGGGTCGGGGTCAGGGTCAGGGAAGGGTCACCCCGCCCCGAACCCGCCCCGTTGCCATTCCTAGTAATATCACATTATAAGTAGCCTAGGCATGCGAAAAAATTTAATCTAGTCTTATGTTCCTGTATTACCCATAAGTCGTAAATAATTTAATGCCAAGTATAGGCCTTAAAATGAAACCAATAATCCTTTAAAAATATTTGAGGCAACCTCTTAAAATCAAGTCAAATAGCCCCCGTTAAATTGTTCCAAATATCCCTTAAAACTAAGACAAACAACCCCTTTTAAAATTATCAAACAAATTCTTAAAGTTGTACCAAACAAACAGCCCCTTAAAAAGGGGCTTAACTGTCCCAAAATTCCTGCCAAACAACCCCCTTAAAACAGGGCATTATGGCCTTTGAATTACTGCCAAACAGCACCTTAGAGACCTACTAAACAGCCCATCAAAGACCCTGCCAAAAAGTCCACCAAAACCTGCCAAACAACTACTCAAAGCCCTGCCAAATAGCCCATCAAAATCTGCGAAAAAGTCCATTAGAATCTTACCTAACAGCTCCTAAACAATTTGAAAGTATATATATATATATATATATATATATATATATATATATATAAAAGAAGTTTTAAATAGATTGTAAAACTTCCTTTTGGTTTTCTACATGGGTAGAGAAAGATGCAATTACAGTTGTAGGCTTTTAGCCTTATATAAGCATATGAGATGAGATGGCTACATTGTGCCATATACATATTACACACACTCTCTCCCTCTCGGTCATTATTTTTCTACTTTTGTTTAATGTCAGTGCTAGGCATTTAGTTTTTTTTCCGGAGCAACTGCGTTCAAAGACTGGTATATGCCAGGGCCTGCTCTATTACAAAGTAAGAAAATCAATGATTTTAGGTCCCCACCCATAATTTTTAACTTCTCATAATAGCATAAAAGTCTAAAATCAATAAAGTCTATTCTATAAAGATGGCTCAATTTTTAAGTATTTATAGTATAATTTAACTAGAAATATAAAAATTAAAATACATAAAAGTCTTTTCTACAAAGCGGTCCTATAAACATTCTACCAAAAAAATTATGATTATATTAATAGATTCCTATTTCAAAAACATAAATATTATTTTGTATTGCATAGTTTAGAATTTTACAAATTCCTTTACTTGAATTTTATTTTAAATTTTCTATTGCTCAATATTTTTAAATTATGTAAAAACTCTATTGATATTTAGCATAAATATATATATAAGTGTGTGTGTGTGTGTGTAATCTATATTATTAACATAAATTTTATCTAATAGGTTTATTTGGTATATGACTTAGTCTAACAAAAGCTCTGTTCTAAATATTGACCACTATCCATTTGGCATTATAAAGGATGGAAATGAACTTCTTAATTTCATCTCTTATAGATGCTCTCACTGTCATCTTCAAAATTATCATTGTAAAAATATATATATATATATATATATATATATTTGAACCAAACTCAATTAGAATCTAATTTAAGATCAACTTGGGAGAAATACAAACTAATCTTAATCATATTATAAAGTTCAATAATTTATTAAGTATAACTCGAATTCAACTAATAAGATAAGCATACACTGTATAATTATATAAAAAATCAAAAAACTTGAGCTCAACTCACAATTGACTCCATTAAAGATTTATTTGTAACTTGTTAATAAAAGAATGAGTTAAGTTGATCAAATTTTAAAACTCGATAATTTTTTTCAAACCAAGTTATTGTCTTATAATTAATGTTCAATAAGTTAATAATTTCTAATAGTTAATAATTTTTTAAGAAATCAACTTGATTTTATGATATATAATTAATAATTCTATTACTTAATAATTAATCTATTTTTTTCAAATAAAATCTTCTATAATATTAATTATTCGAGATATAATAGTTATATATATACTTATATATCTCATTTATGATATTTCTTGATAATTATATATATAATTTTCGTAGTTAAAGTCAAAGTATTATAAGTAGGGACAATTATGACATAAAGAAATGCAGGAAACACAAATTATTTAATTCAAAAAGATATTAAATTTTCTTTATTTCTTGAGTTAAACATTATATATATATATATATATATATATATATTTTAAAATGTCATTGAAACATTACATATAAGGTTTTCTTTTTTAATCACCTTTTGCTTAATAAAAAAAAATCCATAATTAATAACAAAAATCATCATTCTTATTTATTAATTATAAAAAGGTAAATTGTTTCACTCGATTTGTTTAAAGTTCTAATTTTAATATACATCCTTATAATAGAAAAAACTATTATTTTCTTTTCCAGCTTTACGAAATCGCCATTATATCAATATATATATATATATGTGTGTGTGTGTGTGTGTGTGTCCTCCAAGAAAGTCATTGCTTACATGTTGCTTCCATTAAAGTCTTTAATTTCCACATGGCTGCAAAAGCTTCATGTAACAAATGTTAAGATAATGTTTGGTGTGGTTAAGCAATTCCTGATTCGGAAAAAACACTTCCTTCCAGAATTTGATTTCTCATGTGGCCATTATTATATTGATTCCCTTGCTGTAGATTTTTGACTTTGGGCCTTGGGGAAATTACTCAAGTTCCACAGGCTTGCTCTGTCTCTATCAGCATTGCTTTTGTGACACGTCAAACCAAGACTTTCTTTCAACATTGCAAATCCCCAACCCCAATATTACTTATTGAGATGTCAATTTTTAACATGACACGATAATACGACTCAAAAATGACACAAAATTAACGGATTTAAGTTTAGCAGGATTTGAGTCATAAACGGGTTGACATGTATAACACGATTAATAAACAGGTCGGGTTTAGGTTTTACTAGTGTCAATCTATTTAACACGACTTAATACGTTTAATTATAAAATATATTATGAGTTAAGCTAATTCATCTCACATCAAATATTTATCAAATTTTTGAGATTTTTTATTTATAAAAGAGATTTCTATTTTGATTTGACCCATATTCAAAGTTACTAAACTTAAAAATTATCTATACATATTAAAAAATAGGTAAATTTTTTTATTTAAAAAATAAAAAAATTAAAATAAATGGGTTAAGTGTGTCGACACGTGTAACCTGTTTAATAAATGAGTTGAGTTTGTATTTTGAAACTTGATACAATTAGTTAATAGTTTCAAGTTTAAGTTCACACATATTTTTAAATCTGTATGTCTTGACACGATAACACGACACGACATGACACGATAACATATTTTCAATCACTTTCCATACTTGCTCTTTCTCTATCAGCATTGCTTTTGTGACACGTCAAACCAAGACTTTCTTTCAACATTGCAAATCCCCAACCCCAATATTATCCATCCCTTTTCAATCACTTTCCATATTTTAAAGTTCATAACTCATCAACTCCTATTTCTCTATTTTTTTGGATACAAAAATTATTTCATCAACACCTTAAGGCTCCACTTCTTTGTAGATTTTGTTACTTCAAAAGAAAAAATAGTATAAAAAATTATAAATCTATATTCTTTAATTATTTTTTTAGGAGAATAAAATATGAGAAAAAAATAATTTTATTTTATGTCTTTTCCTTTCTCATTTTCAATAATCCTAACTATTTTCTTGAAAAAATATTAATTTCAACTTTCATTTAAACATGAGAAATTTCGTCCATCTATCTTCTTGATATGCTCGTCCACCTTATGAAATTTTCAAACTTCATCAAACTCTATATGGTCTCAAGCACGCTCTTCAAACTTAGTTTGCTAAATTCAACTTTGTTATTTGGAATTTTAGTTTCACTTCAAGCCCTCGTGATTTAGCTCTCTTTATCTGCAAATTTGCACATGGTTCCATTTTTCTCAATTTTTATGTCGAGGACATGATTATCACTAGGAATAACATCGCTTGTTCCTTAGTCATTATTTTGAACTGAAAGATCTTAAACCTCTTAGCTACTTTCTAGGTTTTGAGATCTCTTTTACTTATGATGAGTCTTATCTATCTCAGACCAAGTATGCCTCTAATCTTCTTACTCGTGTTGGGCTCACGATTGCAAGACCGCTTCCACTCTCCTTGAGCCAAATATTAGACTCGCACGTCTAAATGTCACATTGTATTAATAGTTAGTTGGGAGTCTTAACTATCTCACAGTTACTCGACCTGACATTGCTTATGTTCTTCAACTTGTAAGTTAGTTCGTGTCTGCTCATTGCTCTACTCATTATTCGTTGTTCTATGCATCTTTCGATGTGTTAAAGAGAATCCACATTTCATGGTATTCACTTTTCTGCTCATTTCTCTTTTGATGTTGATTGGGAAAATAATCCTACTGATCGACGTTGTGTCTGCTTCTTCCTTGGAGATTCTCTTCCTTTTTTGGCATAGTAAGAAGTAAACTATCACTACTAGGTCCAACACTGAAGCCGAATATCGCGCTCTAGTTAATGCTACCCAAGAGCTCCTCTAGCTTCACCGATTACTTCAGGATATGGGTATGACTCATACCACTACCACTACCACTACCACTACCACTGTTCTCCATTTCAACAATCGGTGTTCTCTTCAGATTGCTCACAATGACATCTTCCATTAACGTAATAAGCATATAGAAATCGATTGTTATTTTGTGTGTCAACATGTTATTCATAGAACTATTCATATTTTTTGGGTCCCTTTAGCAAAGCAAAATGCGGACATTTTCACCAACTTTATCTATTTGATCATTTTCAAGGCTTGGTATCCAAACTCAAGTTAGTGTTTGTCCTACCACCTTGAGTACGAGGAAGACTATTAATGTATAATATCCCTTTTCCATGTATAGACCTTTGTATATTCTATTGAATATGCCAAATTCTCTTAATATACCTTATACTCTAAATATACAATATTCCTTTTTCCTTGTATAGCCCTTATATAACCGTACAAGTAAGCTCTCTGGTAAATAGTTTAGATCATGGAATACAATATAATCATTGTTCCATGTTTAAGTTTTTTTTACTTTATTAAGAAAAAATAGGAGAGAACTTATTTTTCCTTCCTTTTTCTTTTAATCCATGAAAGAGTAATACTCTTGCAATCTACTTGGATTGAGAAAGTTGGAAGAAAATGAATGGAAAAGATAAGGGTGGAGAACTTGTTCCATGATTGGTTTAAAATAAGAAAAGAAAATGAGAGAGAGGGAGGGGCTTAAAAGTCATTTTACTCTCATTCTAAAATTAGAGGAGGATTAAGAAAAGAATTAGAGAAATATGATAATCCGTTTTTCTACTATTTTTTAAAACTAATGAATTTCTACCAAGCAAAATGAGGAGGTTATACTATTATATTCTTCTTTTTTTTTCCTAGTTAATTATCCAAACATGAAAAAATAATTATATACTCCTCTCCTCTCCTCTCCTCTCTTAATTAATATTTCCATCCCTCTTATTCAAGTAAACTATTATGTAACATCATACATGAACTCGAAGCAATACAAGCTAAAAATACAAAATCTACTTATAATCCCACCAGACCAATACAGTAGTTGGGTATCAACACCTCTCTCAATAAGTTTATATTATTGTTTCTAAGGATGTCTGTACTCATCATTTATCTTGCCATGAATCTCTCTCCGTATTCAGTCTAGAAAATGGGTTCATCGTCAAGGATGAGCTCATGGCAACCATGGGAGGTCTCTCTCTTTGTAATATTTTTCATGGATGATCAGCATCAGCTCCTCCAAATTCAATCTTCACGGGCTAATATGACTTATTGCCTACATTCAGTAATTTAATCAGATCATGCGGTTGTAATAAACCGTGTTGGGTCGATCGTGAAGAAGCTTCCATATCGTGAGGATGACTTTTTCCACAAGGGTAGGTTCATGGATGCCCATAATTAATAAATAATTCATTTGACTTTTTCAGGCTAACATACAAAAGCAAATGAAAGATTCAAACATGTATTTATCAATACTTGTTTAGATAGCTGAAATGGCCCGTTTGTAATTTTTTTTCCCCTTTCAGTAGAAGCTTCTATCAAGAAACTTCAATATTCAGGTTCTTATATATTCATATGTTGAATACAAGAACAGCACATATCTCGCTCTCTGCAAAAAAGATGGCTTCTTCTAATTCCATGGCTTTTCTAGCTATGCTTCTGGTTTTGCTACCCATGGCTGCTAAAGGGGATAACATACCTCCTAGTCTCGCCCCTTTCTATGGTACTTAAGTCTCTCTCTCTCTCTCTCTCTCTCTCTCTCTCTCTCTCTCTCACACACACACACACACACACATATTGGGTGTTTATATGTGATATCTAAATATGGGCTGTTCATATATAATATTTGCAGACAATATATGCAATGGTGTGGAATGTGGAAAAGGAAGTTGCCAGGCAGCTCCAGACAAACCATTCAACTACATTTGCCAATGTGAAAATGGTTGGAAGCGCACCCGGCTTGATGATGAAGAGACGCTACAGTTTCTCCCTTGCGTAATTCCAAATTGTAATCACTTCTTTTACTTTTCCTCCGATTTTATTTTCTACCTCCTCTGTTTGCTTTTAGAGAAAAAGAAAAGAAAATAAATCATTTGTTTATGTCGTTTTGCTTCGATTCTGATAGTAACATGCCACCATTTTTCTTTCTTGTTACAGGCACTCTTAACTATTCTTGCATGCCGGCCGCCCCTCCAGCTCCACCAATTCCATATAATTTTTCCTTCTTTGATCGTAATCACCATAACTCTAGCATTTATCATTTATATATAAACATATATATATATATGTGTGTGTGTGTGTGTGTGTGTGTATCATCATTCAATTTTTTTTTTCCAACACTCTTGTATTGTAAATTTGTGGTTTTCTAGCTTGCTATTGGACCTATTGCGGAGAAGGATCATGCCAAAAGAATATATCACATATACAAACATGTCAGTGCAATCCTGGTTACTACAATCTTCTCAATGTCTCAGCCTTCCCCTGCTTCAGTGAATGTAAGAATTTTATAGCTCAAAATTGAATTCTAATCACGGCTGAATTAGCGTTTTGGAATTGAGTCGGAAGCAAGTTAATTTAAATTTTTGAGTTATCTTACCTCCAATTCCAATTTTGAAGTCGCAATTTTATAACGCCAAACATAACAAAAGTCTTGGCAAAAAAATGAATACTGACATCTTTTATGATATTTAACTTTTTAAGGTGCACTTGGTTCGGCTGACTGTGATAGGCTTGGGATTAGAATTTCCAATTCAACAACTTCAACACCATCCAATGGGAATGAAGGTAAGAATAGTCATACAAAATATATATATAGTTGATCATCTTATAATTAATATTTAATAAATTAATAATTTTTAATTATTAATAAATTTTTAAAGAAATAACTTGGTTCTATTATGAATAGTTAACAATTCTATTACTAAATAATTAATATTTTTTTTCATAAAATCTCTTTATAATATTAATTATTAGAAAGATAAAAATAATTATATATGTATTTATATATATCCTATTTATGAAATGTCTTAGTAATTATATATATTAATTCTATATAATTAAAGTCAAAAGTATTATAAATGAGAAAAATTATAATATCAACATATATAATTTCTTTGTTTGAAAAAGATAGTAAGAGTTTTTTATGCCATAAATTGACTATTATATATATTTTTTATGAAAAATTAAAATGTAATTAAAAATTTGCAAATAAAATTTTATTTTTGTACTGAAAATCAGTTACATATATAAAAAATATTTACCGATTAATAAAAGTATAAAAAAACTTAATACTTACTAACTATAAGAGGATTAACTGTACGTAAAAATGCCTACTATAAGATAATCATGTAGGCATTAAGCAATGTATTGATTCTAGTGCATAAATGTATTGTAGAAGGTTACACATACATACATACATATATATATATATATATATATATATAAAAGTGGGTTCATTTTGATATGTCAAACCCATGAGTCTTATAAAGAAGATTCAAAAAATTCAGTGTACCTCTTGGCAGGTTGTGCTTGGATATTAGACAAAGAAGAAATATAAGACTTTTGAAACAGAAATTATGTTTATAATGTGATCTTAATGGTTTAGATTAAGTCAAGCCCTGGACCACCTATTCTAGAAAGAAAAGAGTCTTTCATATCTTTAAGCAACTTTTAAAATTGCTTTAATAGAGACTTGAAAATTGTGGTCAGAGCTTGCATATGTCTACACCTGTCTTTTATGTTATTTAAGAGCCTCAAAATGCCTACCATTGCAATATTAAATCAAAGTCCGGTTAAAACCAGTTCCTGCTTTACCAGTTCAACTGCCCAGTTTAATCACACACACACACACACACATATATATATAGACCCACGACACTGTTGTATAAGAATCTAAAAGAAATAAGAAGTTAGCAAATTTAAAAGAAGAACCAATCTAATGATTTTTTCTTGTTCTATAATATTTGCAGCATTTCTGCCAGGAAAGCTGCATTGGATAACTATGTTGGTAACATGTGTGGGTATGATTCTGTGGAGATAGACAGGATGAGAAGTAGTGAGGAGGAGGATCTGATTATCACGTGGCTATTGTTTTCATTACAGCAGTTTTGCTTTTACTTGATTCCTTCAATTCATATTGTGTCTCATATTTGTATTGTTGTGCCACAGTTATTCTCAGATTATAGTTTGTATAAATAAATAAACACGGTTTTAGGGGGGAGGTGACCTATTGTACAGAATACACTTGTTTCAACTCTTTTACTATGTAATAAAGGATACACTTGTGTGACTACTATTTTTCTAATATATATATATATATATATATATATATATATACATACATACATACACATATACATCCACTCTCTAATAATATTGAGAGATCTAAAAAGTAATAAATAGCTAAATTATTGTTAGTAACTCTTTGTAATTTTTATTTTTATTGTTGAAAAAAAGATTCAGTTATAAATGAATTTTAAAAAAGCATTAATTATTAAGTAAAAAAATTATTAACTTTTCACCCTAAAATGAAATTGTTCCCTTAAAAATTATTAAAGATTATTAACTATGAAAAACCGCCAATGTGTGTACATAAACAAATAAAAATACGAGATCACGTTCCTAATACGTGCATCCATACCTACTACACGTTGAGCTGTATGTGCAAAGAAAAAAAAACATATATTATAACAAATTTATGCCAGTAGTTTCTATTTTCTAGATGGCTTTCTAGTCTAACAATTGTGTGAACAATTTAACAATGTTACCCATTCCTAAAGGTAGCAGCCAAAATCCATTTCTTTGGGGAAAGTTTTAAAGGTCAATTTAGACGTCTATAAAGAAAAAATTTACAAGCCTAAGCAACATACATACATACTATATATATATATATATATAAAGAGAGAGAGAGAGAGAGAGAGAATACTTTTAAAATCGGTATTCCGTGCTCCCCACGTACTACTTAAAAAGTCATCTGTAAAAGTTGTACATAAATTAACTTTAGTACATGACTTCAAGCTGGCAGTTTGTCTAATGTCTGTGATATAAGACATATTTAGTACTTCCAAAATTTAAAAAAAAAAAAAATTTAAGTTATATTAATTTTATGTAATTTTTAATTTTAATTTTTTTAATTTATTAATTTTATTAGAATTAGTATAAAAAAATTAGAAATAGTAATTTTTATTTAAATTATTAATCTTTATTATAATATGATTAATATAAAAATAAAAATTTTTATTTTTTAATTAAAATAAAAATATTCTAACACTATAAATATAATATAATATATCTTTACCAGTTTCTAGACTAACAATTGTGTGAACAATTTGACGATGTTATCATTCCTAAAGGTAGCAGCCAAAATCCGTTTGTTTGGGGAAAGTTATAAAGGTCAATTTAGACGTCTATAAAGAAAGAATTTACAAGCCTAAGCAACATACAAACTATATATAAAGAAAGAATTTACAAGCCTAAGCAACATACAAACTATATATAAAGAAAGAATTTACAAGCCTAAGCAACATACATACTATATATATATATATATATATATATATATATAGAGAGAGAGAGAGAGAGAGAGAGAGAGATTACTTTTGAAATCCGTATTCGGTACTCTCCCACGTATTACTTAAAAAGTCATCTGTAAGAGTTGTACATAAATTATCTCAGTACATAACTTCAAGTTGTCAGCTCGTCCAGCAACTTTTCAAACGGGTTGGCAAAAGGGAACCAGAAGTGACCCCAACCTAATGAATTCAAGTAAAGTGTTGGATTATAAATCTCAGCAACTTTAACCATATTTCCCCACTTCGCTTTGCAGCTTTCAACCCATAACTAACCTCACCATTCGCTAATGCAAGAGCTTCCATCGAGAATGCTTTAAGGTTTCTTGTAACAGAAATGGCAGAAAATCTAAAATTTCACAGTATTCACTCAAATTGATGAATATGTAGCCCAATCTCAGCCATTCACATAAAATCAAATCCATATAGCACAAATATATAGCATTCAATTAGTATGCAATATCGAAACCAAACAGAAATGAAGTTCCTCAGGGGTGATGCTTTGACTGGATTTCAATGACACCAAACACAAACACCTAGCCGAAATGATTATGTATACAAATAGTTTATCATTCTGAAAACATTTCATATGTAATTCTAAAACGCCAGGTCCTGCTTCAATCACTTCAAAAGGTTTTACAGAAATATGACAGATATAACTGATCCCCGGCCAAAGTTGAAGAATCCATAACGATTTGCAGTTTCACAAAACTCTTATAGATCAGCTTGCTTACTCAAAGCTGGGAGTATGAATTTATAAACTCTAGATAAAATCCTTGTTGCTAATACAAATCCAGTCTAACCAAAGGCAGACATCAATGTGACCGAATAACATGTTACATGCCAATGTAAAGCATGATACAGGTTTTTCTGAGATCAGATTGCTTTTTAAATAGCCAGTTAACTGGAATACAGTATCTCTGATAATTGCTTATAATAACCATCACAAGACAAAAAAAGTAAATGGGTATTACAGAGCATACAGAAGATTCCCAACCATTAACCGTAAGAGGTTTGGTGATCAGGACCATAAATAATCAGATGCTTGCTTCCAGTGCCCACACATATAGCAAGCTAGGTGCATTGCATTGTAAATGAGACTCCCAACTAGTAATACATAAGAGTTTCCTTTTAGCTTTTCTATCTCCTCTTGAACCCTACTATGACTCAAATTTTAAAAAGAACAATGCATGCCTGTAAGAAACTACTACTCCTGAAATTTCTCATATAGGCTTATATAGACAAGCCCAAATTTCCAGCTGTTTATAATCGAGTACCCAAAACTTTTATTTTTTGATAGGTAAGTGGCCCTTAGAGTGAGAGTTGAACATGGGACCTTGGGATAGTACCCAAAACATTATTGGCCTCTTGAATATATTATATCTCAAGTGGTTTTTGATAGCCAACTTTAGAAGACATTAGTATATATCATCACTGTTCACTACCCCAGAAAATAACACTAACATAAGAAACTAGATAAACAGCTTCATTTCCACTCATCTTAACGTGCACACATGCCTCATCTCCAAATGATGCCGTAACTGATTTCGCAATTGTTTGACCAAACCAATATCTCAATTAAAAGCTTAACGCACACATGGGGACTGTAATTCATTTCATCTCTACCTTAAAAAGCATTTCCAAGTGACTAAGGTACACATTAGCTGGACCTAGGAAATTATTTTTACCAAATTCTATCAAGCTTATGCATGTAGTCAATTTGCCTTTTGCAACTATTCTTTCAACCTGAATAAGTTCAAGGCTTCAATAATAATTTTTTTGCATGTTTCAAACATGTCTTTTCTCCCCAAGCAAAAGTGAAATTACAATGCTAGCACCAAACAATAATATAGTAATAGAAAACTTTGCTTGTTTCCCTCAGTATTAGGTTTCATCTCTTCTCATCAACAATGGAACTATGTAGATGAGGGGTGGTTTAACACTGTGGGCTCCAGCCCATGCTGCTCTCTATGCGTGCTTAGAAATTGCACTTCCATTTCTAATCTTCAGGTTAGTGCCATATTCACTATGAGTGCTAATTGCACACTAAGAGCATGCTCACCCCATAGGCCAGGCAGACTAGGGCATTTTTAAGGCCATACATACAATTGGAAAAATTCTGTTAAAATGCATTTAGTTACATTCCTATCAAAGCACCATTGACAAAATAAACCCTATGCTCATTCTAGAAAGTGGCCACTATGTCAAAGGATTTAAAACTGTGAAGCATCAATGAGATTTGGCTAAATACTTGAGTATCTAACCAAGCAATTAAGCCTCCAGATAACTTGGTAAATGGACACTACATTGATTCCTATGGAAAGTAATGTCTCGGAATGACATGTGCATAAATACATACACACATGAAGCTAGCATTGAGAAACCCATTCTCAGAACTTTAATACCTCATGCCTCTCTAACTTGCAATAAGGTGTCACTATAAAATTATGCTAGCCATCTATCTACCTAACCTCTAGGCTATTTCAAACACACATACACATAATGTAATTATTTATGTAAATTGCCTTGGAGCCCTGAAAGTTTTCAACTACTTAGAACTTATGAAGCATGGAAAGGAATACAGGGTACAAGCTATGAATATGGCAAAAACGCGACAATATATATGTGAAATTTTTTTGTAAGTAAAACTCATTAGAGGCTCGAAAAAAGGGCACAACCCATGTATATTATATTTTTTTTGCAAGTAAAAATTCATTATATATTTATTTTATGTACTGTATACATGTATATTTCTTTTTATGAGTATGCATCGTATATATGTGTATTTTAAAATTAAAAAATATTACTTGTTGTGTTACTATACAGTCTATACATATACTAAGACATACAATTTCTTAAAAAATTATGATGTCAATCATTTTTTTATGAATCAGTCAAATATATTATATTTCTTACTTAATATTTGTAGGGGTGTATTCTCTACCTCCAAACAGAAAACAAAAGTAGATGGTCAACTAAGTTGACTTGCCACCATAGTTATTAAAATCGCAATCCGGATCGTAGGATCGTACAATCCTACGATCCAATATGAATAAATCGATACGGATCATATGAATATCGTACAAATAGCAAGATCGTTTCACTTACTAAACAAAAAAAATACCTAGACTATTTGGTTATTTAATGATTCAACACTAAATTTTAACAAGTATTGTTACATTCAGATGGTTATTTAGAGAATATTTTTAAGTTATCTCTTTAAAATTTTAATTCGTGCTATTTTGGAATTATGAAACTTATATTTTATAAACAAATACAAATAAAAAATTGTAAATACATACACTTCCATATGGTGTCACAATATTTTACATTATTTTTTTTATTTCAGGCTTATTTACTATTGATTTTTAACCACTCTTTACTTTTACATTTATACTTGATCACTTTTTAAAGATTTTTGTAGGATATTCCGATCCTCAAACCTATCATATGAACCATGGCTTTAAATCGTGGTCACGGTATAATGGTATCGGGAGTATCGGGTCATTCGTAACGGGAATCGGACACCGCAGCCGTAAATTTTTTTTCAAAAACTAGCAAATCTCTTAAAAGTTCTTGATACGCATATGTTGACTACAATTATCACATTTTAATACTCTTTACTATTGTTTTTAAATTTTTTAACACCTAAAAAATATTTTTCTTATAAAGAACACTTGAGAAGATATTTATTATTTTATATGAAATTTTTAAAGTTAAACTAATAAAAAATATCATTTAATTTGAATAACATTACAACAAGTAATATAAATAAAAACAAAAAATAATTATAAACATGAAAATCAATTTAATGTGATTAGTTACGCAAGAAAATAAATTTAAATTTTTTGAGGCCAATAAGCCTTTTCGAATATGTATTGACCCGAATGTTTTGGTAATTTATTTCAATTTTTTTGAATTATTTTATTAAGTATTTCTCCTATATATAAATCTTATAAAAATATAAATCATAAGAATTCTACAGAAAAAAAAAGAGTAAAATTTAAAAAGTAAAAGAAAACTAAAAGCTTTGAAAGGAAAAAAAAACATAAAATAGCCGTAACAGACCTGTAATGGCCGTAACAGTCTTGTAATGGCCTGTAACAGTCGTAATAGACGATACGTAATGGTATCGGCCAATACAACTATGCATTTTAGTTACACCGATATATCAGCCAGTATTGGTATCGGAAGGTCAAAAAACCGATACGTTACGTAATAGTCGTTATTTAAAACCATGCTATGAATCCCCAAAACGATCTAACGTATACTGATTTTAACAACCTTGCTTACCACGTCATCATCTCACCGCCCTCAAGTAAAACCACCCAAGGTGGGCCATCAGGATGGCACATCCACCCTTAAAGCAAGCACTCTGAATAGAAAGCCACTAAGACGAGTGCATGGGTTCATCAGTTGTACAACCATATTCCTTACTAGAAGAGGACTCCAATGTCACCCAAGGAAACTCTTAAATATATCACAACATTATCCCGCGATCTCATGGATATGTATAACCCTACTTAACCTTAACTTACAATCACTTTTCACTTTCTATAACTGTTGACTTGACCATCAAATACTCCTTATAAAGTACCACACCAGTGTCCCTCAACTCCCAGTCCTCTCTCATTTCCTTTTTGCAGAAATTTATAAGTTGATTCTGGGTTATGACAGTCTTTCAATCAGATTTTCGTCCTCCACAAAAGAGAAGAGTTATGTTGCATGGACATGAACTTTGGACCAAATTAGACATGATTTATCCTTAAAATGTCTCAATTTTTCCTCTTTAAGAAAAATTTCAAGGATTTTAAGCCCCCTTTACACTTTTCCTATCAATTATAATATGACGTTATACTAGGGATGCCACATTTCAATATTTGAGACATGTCTAACACATGTATAATGTCCTGAAGCATCTACAACTATCATGTGTGTTCAAAAATATTTAAAAAATTGTTTTCAAATTATGAATACATTTAAAAACTCTCAGATGTATTGACAAACAGGCATGGAGTATCAATATCAAATAGGAATGCAACTTCCTTATGGAAATATTCATGCTTCATAGCTCATAAAATAAAAGAAAAAAATCATCTTACAAGAACACGCAGGCATATGCATGCACACACAAAGACAAACAAAGGCAGAGAATTTAGTGGTAAGAATAGGAAAAAGCATAGGAAAGCGGGTTGATACTCTTGCCATACTTTGGGGCTCAATGGAAAGTTCTCATAATTTTCTTTTCTTCCACTTTTAATTCTCTAAGTTATTTATAAAACACTTTTTCTATTTTAAAAAATCTTAAAACCAAAATGTATCTTATTTAATCAAGTCAAAATTGTAGTAACATAAAAACAAGATGCAACAATATGGTCAAAAATTGAGCCTCTGTTTGCAAAACACTGAAGAGGTGCCAAATATAATATGTGCCTATTATACTTGCATTAGAAAGACAAAAAAAACATGTCTTGGCACCAGGCACAAAATTAACAACATCAGTCCTGCCTAGCCTATCCCTAATTTACACCTTCAACCTGCATTCACATATTCTCAGGGTAAATTATTGGTCTCCTTAGAGCAAGAAAAGAGATTTAAGTTTCACAAATTGATGGTCCTAATTTTATCACAAATGATTCCTACAGAAAATTTTATCAGCAAGGGAACTCCAAATGTCTCCATGTGAACTCATTTCTAGTTCAATTTCACCACATATAGTCTTGAAAAATTCTTAGATGACAAAGGATAACAGATAACAGCTAGTAAAAGTTTTGTGACCATAACAACGCTGCCATCCCAAATACCACATGCTCAAAAAAGCAGTTCATTTTCAATTATTTCAAGTGTTGTTACATTAATCTGCTTCCAATTACCAAATTCTACATGCCAAACAAAATACAAAGCAATTGAGAACAAAAGTTATACCCAAATTTTCCTTAAAATACTTGCCCCAAATGAATTCAAGATCACTTAAGAAAGATGAGAAAGACATAAAATTGAATTTAAAATTCAAAACCAAAGGAGATACATACATTCGCACAAGTTCTCAACTAAGAGAAGAAATAATTCATTTTCAATTATTTCACTTTTTTTTCTTTCATCTACACTACAATGTCATGCTAGTGATAGATAATATTCAACATGCCCATAAACCATAAAGCATTAGAAGTGCAAGAATTCAATCAATATCCATATGACTTATCTAAGAGTTACAATAAAGGAGCCCAAAATTATCAAGAAAAATGAAGAAAAAGCAAATCAGAATCAAAAATTAATAACAGAGTAAACTTTCAATTCTCACCACAAACACCACCTCATAGAAACATCACTTCGACTTAACGCTCACTCCATCCTTGCCGGCAATGATCACTGCAGTCGCCATATCAAGGAACAATCCATGTTCCACCACCCCTTCAAATGCCGAAATCTCCTTCCCCGCCGCACCGGAGTCCTTGATAGGAGTCTTAAAATACAAGTCAACTATGTAGTTCATATTATCAGTCACATAAGGCTTCCCATCAGCATCCAATCTAAGCTTGGCATCACACCCTTCTTCTTTGAACAGTTCTTGCAATCTTATCAAGTTGTATTTCCAACAAAATTGAACTACTTCAACCGGCATTGCGAGGCCACTACCACCAAGACCACTGACCAATTTGGAATCGTCGACCACCACCACGAATTTATCAGAGGCGGCTTCGACCATTTTCTCCCGGAGGAGAGCACCGCCACGACCCTTGACCAAATTGAGATCCGGATCGACCTCGTCTGCACCGTCAATGGCGAGGTCGAGCTTCGGGTGGTCGTCCAGTATAGAGAGGGGGATGCCAAGGGAGGCCGCCTGTTCTTGAGTGCGCTTGGAGGTGGGGACGCCCACTATGTCCTTCAATTGGCCGGATTTGAGGAGTTCCCCTAGCCTGGCGACGACGAAGGCGGCGGTGGAGCCGGTGCCAAGGCCAAGGACCATGCCGCTTCGGACGTAATCGACGGCCTTATCGGCGGCCAACTTCTTGAGGTCATCTTGGGTCAGGGGAGGGGAAGGGGATGGGGAAGAGAGGGCTTTGATGGAGAGTGACCTGTGGGGTGGGGTGCGCAGGTTAAGGGACGGGGTGCGCAGGATAAGTCGGGTGGTGGCGGCGGCATTGTGATGGAGAGAGGAGGAGATAGAAGGAGGGGGGGAGAGGAGAGATAAGGTGGCCATGAGGGAGGAGGATGGTTGCTGATGGTGTGGTGTGGGTGGAGACGAAAGAGAGAGAAAATGGGAGGTGGAAGTACTCCCTCTTTCTTTGGCTTCTCTCTATCTAAAAACCCCCTCCCTGTGTCCTGTAATGAGCAGCCAGATGGACTTTTTTGGGGTTGTTAGGTGATGGGGCTAGCTGGTTGGTGGTTGTGTTGTCTTCGGATGAAATTAAGGTTGATATTGGGAAGACTCAGGTGGGAAAGTATCAACTGAGATTCAAAGTTGGGTCCAACATCATTTCCAGTATTGGGAGGATTTTTATTTTTTTTTCTTTTCATTTGGCCAGCGACAAGAATTAAATTTTATTTGTTAAAAAATATGTATCAGATCTAAAAATATATATTCAATAATTTAAATTTATTAATTATCAAATCAAATTAAATTACATCAGATAAATTTTACTATTTATTTAATTTAACAAAATTTTATATAATTTAAACAAATTTATACATTATATGAATTTAACATGTTATATATAAACAGATAGAACTAATTTAATTCATGTATGATACATTAAAATAAATGAGTTATTTAATTGAATTAAATTTTGTCTACCATATTCAAATAAACAAATGAGATCCAATCCCTTGACTAACCTACATAATCTCATCCTCCTAATGTCATGCTAGTGCTTTTATGGTTTTGTCTTTGTGTTAGAACAGCATTAGCAAATTGAATTTTACCGATTAATGTGTGCTTTTTTCACTATTAAAAGGTCTAATTATTGGTTTAACCCTAATTCTAATGATGAGTTGGTGAATTCTAGGTTGATAGTTCACTAATTGACCGTAAGACAGCTAAATAAATTGCAGAGTGGGCTTACTTAAAAGAGGCAGAGAGCCTGGGTTCGAAACTCATCCAGAAATTTATTAAGAACTTTAACTTTTTTTATCTTTTTAGTACGATGGAAGAAAATTATATCAAGTGTATGTACGTACATGAGTTAAACTTTGAATTTGAAGAGGACTTTGTCATCTCAAATATTTGAGACTTTGGTCTCAAAAACTTTAAAGATTTTACAAATCTTAAGATTTTAAATTTTTTTGGGTGTTCTTTGGGTTCAAATCTAGAGACTTTCACATTCTTATGGTATTTGAAATCCCATGTCTGTGTAATCCTGAAATAACGTCAAAAAGTATTTTGTAATTCCAAGAATTAGCTCTCTAGTTCCTTGTTCTAAAGATTTTACAAATCTTAAGATTTTAAATTTTTTTGGGTGTTCTCTGGGTTCAAATCTAGAGACTTTCACATTCTTATGGTATTTGAAATCCCATGTCTGTGTAATCCTGAAATAACTCAAAAAGTATTTTGTAATTCCAAGAATTAGCTCTCTAGTTCCTTGTTCTATAATCAAGGGTACTAATTAGTAGAGTATAAATGTATCCTTTTTTTAAAAAAAATTCAATGTGTGATATCACATCTCAAATTCCAGTCTGTAAGTAATTTAGGGTGTGATTGGCCGAAAAGGCTTTCGGAATGGAATTGAATGGGTTGTATGAAATTTTTTTTATTGCAAAAATATCATTCATATAACTTTAAAATAATAAATAAATACAACAAAATCCGATCAAAACATATCCCAACTCTCCTACAATAACGTGCTAATAATTTATTCACTGATAACTTGACAAGATACAAGTGGTCATCGTGTGCTTACATACTAATTTTAAAGTTGTACCCTTACCTCATTTTTCTTCATTAGTAGCAATAATCTTTCTTCTCATCTCATATATCAACATTCTGGACAACCATTGTTACTTATGTTGGTAGGCTTTGAGGCTATTTATCTTTGCCTCCTCAATTTTTCACTAGCTTTGAGGCTTTGAGGCTATTTATCTACAATACCATTTCTTAATTTTTCACTAACATTATTTCTGGACCGTTAGGCTTCATTCCCTTTCGAACTTTGACAAGCTTTACTCTATCTTTATTTTTTCTTATCCCTAGGAGGTTAGAAGAAATGGGGTGAGCTACACCATTAAGCTCAGTGAGTAAGTCTAACCTCTGTCATGAGTTTTCATAGTAAAGCATTCATGTACACTATGGATAGTAGAAAAAATAGCATAACTTTTGAAAACATAAACAACTTTATACTTTAACACATTTGAAAAGTTTGAAAACATATGCTTTATGAACTTGCTTTTCACTTCAAATATAACTTGTATATCATAATTATAGCATATTTGAAAAGCTTAAAACATATTTTTAAATAGAGCTTGCATTTCATGTATCAGAATTGTCACAACCCGAGACCCACCCTATGCGAATCTCGTATCATGAACCCGATCTGACACTGTTGCCAAACCAGATCTCTCAACTTGCTATATAATCAGTGCTACTAACATGCAACAACCATTAAAGTATAAATAGCGGAAGACAGAGAAATAAATAAAAGCTGGATATGATATATATAAGGTTCTCAAAATACAAATTATAAAATTCTTTAACAACTGTTCATCCCCAAGACGTGGATGACATGAGAGCTACAACACTATACTAAGCATTACACTTGCAACTTTAAAAGTAATGTCCACTTCTAGCTATCAGCCTCTATCGTCTGTTCTCGATATCTGTGCCTAAAAATGAATGTAGTATCTGTATGAGCTATGAAAACTTAGTAAGTGAATATTCTTTGCTCTGCCATGTGTACAAGTGTATATAGAAGTGCTAGCCAGTCAATAAATATAGAACTCAATATCAGATGATAGAAACTCAAAAGATAAAGAAATGAATCTGCTCTGCTAACAATGTTATATTGCTACAGTCATGAGCTATCTCAAGTACGAATTGTAAGCACTCAAATGAAAGCTGTAAAGTCTCATGATCATTCATAATAATACAACATGATCAAGTTATGATAATCAATGATGAAAAATAGTGATATCAACAAAAAGATATGCACTCGTAGGGCTCGAAAATCCCTTTAAGCTCGTATTCAGTTCCCATAGGATACATGAATAATATTGCTCCGTATACAATGTAACTTTACGTCCCATGCCTCACATAGCAACGTATCTAGCGTTCCACTTGGAACGTTGACTCGAGAGTCGTAGATAGCATCAGATAGAGTTTGTGACTGAGCACAAATCCGACACTAATAATATATCGAGATCATGCTATCTTCCATGAAGAGTATAGTGGAATCATAATTGATTCTAGGCAATCTGACGTAACGATAGTTTTCGAGGCTATGGTTACTAGACTGCTTCGAATATAACTTTCTGGCCCTCACGGCCCTAAGTACAAGTGTACAAAAAGAACTCTATGCACAAGTGTACAATCATGATCGATAAATATAGAAATCAATAAATGCTTCCCATATGATAGGGCAATATCAATGTGGCTCAATAAACACTACTATGTATAGAATACAATAGGCAATATATAAAAGAACTATTGACATGGCTTGAAAAGTAACACATGCAAAAATCGAATATCACTTACCTCTTACTACCTCTAACTAAAAGGTCTAAACTGCCTTCTCCTTGCCTTTTGGTGTTCCTAAGATTCATAAAATATGTCTCAGTTTATAGTTACATGAACTATGCTATTCATCAAATTTTATGTCTTTATGCTATAAGTTTCTCTTTTACTAAAATAGACTCTACTATTGAATTCAAAACGTCGAAGAAATTCGATTCGCAAAATTCAATTCGGACATCTATACTAAAAAGGGCAAAACAGTCATTTTGCACTTTTACTTGTCTTTATTTTTTGGGACCCCATCTCACGAAACGAACCCTTCCATTGCTTTAGAATGCCCGACTCATAAAGAAAACACTATACATTTACTATTTTTGGACTTTGTCTTAATTTTCTTTAATTTTCCTAATTAAATTAATTTATTTAATAATTTAAATATATTAGCTAATTATAATATATATATATATGTATCATGGCGGCATATGGTCACATGGGCCTTAGTGGCTTAGTGGCCCATGTGCCCTTGGTTAGATTCCTTCTTCTCCTTGGTCTCCTATTCGAACCGTGGGGCCAGCAGCCCTCACATATTTTTTTCTTAGATTCTTGGAGCCAAACAGCGGCTAACGTATAGAACTGGAATAAGATATCCCTATCCCTAATTTAATTTCTTAAGTCCGTAGCGAAACACTCCTAATTCAATTTTAAATTTAAAACACTACTACTTTAAACGATGCAGTATTAAGGCAGGACATCTTAATACGGTGCCATTTCAGGACAGCACTATTTATCGTCTCCCCCGGCTTTCCGGTGAGACTCCGATTGGGTTCCATCGCCTTCTCCGGCGACGACAACCTTTTTTCGTCCAATTTTTTACCTCAGCTCAATGGTTTCCTCTTCACAATTTCACGGAGATCATGAATCCAACATCGGTTTTCCATTTGGATCACCAAAACCCTTCGAATATAGGGTTTGCAATAGGAATCAATTTTTCAGCGAGCTCTATTTCTCTATGTTTTCTTCACTGTTTCTCCCCATTTCTTTTCCTATATTATTCCTGCACCATTGAGGATCAATTCCTCATGGTTTAACTCAAGTTTAAAGCATAAAATTACCTAAATCAATTTTATTCTCATGGCCTGCAACTACTATTTTCTACCTCGGTTCTTGACCATTTTTTTTTTAATTCTTTTTGCATTTATTTTCATACTCTACAAGACCCTACTTCCATAACTAAACAAATATGCTCTAAATCGTAAAACAGAAACTTGATTACTCACCTGAATTTCTCTCAGTTTCTACTCGTAGTGACCCTTCTAAATCACTTGGCTTCTACTTCTGAATCCTTGGAACTCTTCCTCTCAGTCTCAACTCCTCAGTCTCCTTCTTTGTTTTTCTAATTCCTCTCAAACTCACACACCTATATATAGAAAATTCCAACCGCCTTATCCCCCTCTCTATCTCTCGGTTTCTACTCCTTTCAAGCCCCTTTTGTTGATTATTTTCCCTGATCTTTTCTTTTTTTTCTTTTCTATTTCTTCACCCCACTTTAGCTTAGATATTTGTACATATATATATATATATATTATAATGTTTCACTTGTGTCGGCAGCCTCAGCCTTGTCCCAACACACACCACACACACTGGTTCCACCCACATTGGTTGCTCACACACTGGTCACGTATGCAAGGCATGCTACACACATGTAGCCCCTTCATTCTTCTTGTATTTTGATTAAAATACATATATATATATATGTTATACAATATTGTATATATATACGTATATTTATACTTACTTATATATACATATATATATATATATATATCCATTTATACACATATATACATATTTCTACACATACGCACATACACTCAATTTTTAAGACACACCTATCTATGCATACGTGCACATGCATGGGTTTACGTGCGTACATGCATTACGATGCTTGGTTCTGGGTTGTTCGGGCGTTTTCCGGCACTGACTGTACAATTGAAACCATTCCATTCCAAAATCGTTCAATCCATATAATATCATGATATAGAGCCTTAACAGTTCGGGTTACAACTGATATTACACTACTCGACTCGACCTACCTCAGTTAACGTGCTATCTCGAGTCAAGGTATTACAAAGAATCATAGAATATTTGAGAGACTTAAATCATGCTTTAAATAGAGTTTGCATATCATGCATCAGGATCATAGCATCTCGGATCATATCATATCGAAACATATCATGTCTATTAATAAGAACAAGACATCATGCAGAAGAACTCACGTCGACTCGAATTCTAAAAAGAAGGTCAGCATATGACCTGGTCACACATAGTGAAAAATGAAAGAGATCTCTTACCCATTTATCGATCTACCGACTTAGGTCCCCCGACAAAGACATACATCAAAGATGGCATGTACCCCCTAGTATGTCACGCCCCGAATTCCAGCGAACCCGAGGCGTGAGTAACGAGACAAAAGAAAATAAAATATTAAAGAAATAAAGATAATTAAGGATAATCACATACATTCCATACACTGTTCTGATACATTACATAGGGTCTGGTCCATGAGTTCACGACATACAAAATAAGAAATAGTCTTGGGCTTATGCCCTTATACAACATTAAATGCGCCCCTCGGGCCAAACATAACCCACAATCAAATCATCTCCACATCTCGCACAGCTGGAGCATCATCTGAAATGTTTGTCCTACGAATAGGTCAACTCAACTGCTGGCACAATATAATGCTAATGCAAGAAACTAAAATTAAGGGCGTGGCATGTGCAAGTGTACAGTTATTTCTATATGGCATTTAATATCATTATGGTAGTACATGAACAGTATGCAGTATATAAGCAGTATGCATGACACACCCATGCAACTCTATGCCACCCATGTCTCGTCTTACAGTCCTTCCCCGATAGCCTGAGTACTAATATATGTCTTGCTTCACGGTCCGGAACCTGTCAGGCATGCGAGTACCTAATGACCGATTTTGAGTTTTTCACCACAAGATCTGCACCCTCATAATGCATAGCACCACGTGCTCAACTCACGCCATGCACAAGGAACCACACTATGCCAATATGCTCTGTTTCATTCATGTCACAATGTAATCTCAATGATGCATCTCATTCATACATAAAGCATGCCTTTAATCACATATTTCATAGTCTCAACAGTTCTCAAAGAATATAATCTACACACACTATACTAACACATGCGATATATATATATATAATCATTATGCATATTATCACCCAACTTACAGCAACATAGCATGCAGCACATAAGCATGTGAACAATCAAACAAACATGTGAAGCATCAAGTCAACAAAGCAAGTATTCCTAAACTTAATTCTATTTCTTACTTAGCACAATATATCGTACCTGATGATCGACCTCAACCAGGGAAAGTGTACTCGTAGTATAGTAGGATCACTGTGAGAATACCGAAGGTCAGATCACCTTCTCCTTGCCTTTTCGTGTCCCTAAAATCATAACATGTGACTCAGTTCATTTGTTTCCTGAATGATGCTATTCAACAATATGTCTTTATTTTATAAGTTTCTATTTTGCTAAATTAAACCCTACTATTGGGTCCGGAACGTCGAAGAAAATAAGTGTAGGTTTTCGTAGAATTCAATTCGGACATTTGAGCTAAAAAGGGCAAAATAGTCATTTTACACTTTTCACGGGTCCTTACATTTTGAGACCTCTTTTCACAAATCGGACTCCACGGTTGAGTCCGGAATGTTTGAGATAATAAAGTTTCACTATTTGTTTACTTAATTTGGAGTTCGTTTGACTGCGTTTCAATTCAGGGCATTTTGGTAATTTTAAATGTTATTACGGGTCTTTTATTTTTCAGGACCCCGTCTCATAAAACGGACCTCACCATTGGCCTCAGAATGGTCGAGATAGTCAAAATACACTAATGACTTGTCCCATTTGGACTCCGGATTAATTTGGAATATTTAAATAATTAAATTAATTTAATTAATTAATTAATTTAATTAATATTTTATTAAGATTTTATTCTTGTGAGGTCAGATTATAATTCTCAAAAGTTTAGGGGTCAAAGTACAATTTCCAAAAGTTCTGGGATTAAACGTAATTTCTAAAAAGTCTAGGGTTAAATTTGTAATTTCTCAAATTTCCTATTCTTAATTCGATTAACCAAACAGGGGTTAATCTAGAACAGGGATAGGATATCCCTGTTCCTGTTTCAATTTCAAATTTTCAATTTCTTACACCAGTAGCCAAACAACCCTTATCCACTTTTTAATTTAAAACAACCGAACGACAAGTGGTAGGAGTGGACCGCCCAAGCCCGACCCGAACCCGAACTGGACCCGAACACCCCCCTTCTTCCCCGTTTTTCCGGCGAGACACCAGTAGGGTTCCGGCGCCGGCGACATTTTTTCGATGACTTTTTCATGGTTTCTGAATGTGGTTCTCTTCGATTTTTCTCAAGGATTTCATATATATGCTCGGTTTTGGATTTAGATCATCAGGATTACCACGAATAGGGGTTCAAAGATCTGCGTAAACTCTCCGGCCGACCCTTCATTTTCATTTTCGTGACTGTTTGGTCATGGTTCAACCTCCATTTTTATCCTAATGGGTTTCTGCACTATAGAGGAGCAATCTCTCATTCCCAAAACCAAGTTTTAAATCAATATTTTTCCAACCACCCGATTATCCAACCCACCTGCAACTCACCTTTTCTATCTCATTTCCTAACCATTTTAAGTGATTTCTTTTGCAGAATGTTCCATATTTCATATACTATAAGAACCAAGAATTAAATCTGCATAATATGCTAAGAAACGAAAAATCAGAAATGAGCCACTCACGGTTTTTCTGGGTTTCTCTCTCTAGCCGTGCGTCTCCTTCACCTTCTGGTTCCAAGCTTGATTCAAGCTCCAAGATCCCTTCTCCTTTCCAGAACTCTCTCTCTCGTTCTCTGTTTCTCTTTTCTTTCTTTCCTTCCAACCGAGACATATACAATCACACACTTCCACTCTCTCACGTCACCACCTGTACAGCCCCTTTGTTTGACCTTTTCCCCTCTACTCAGCCACCCTAATTTCTCTACAAGGCAGCTTTGCATTAAATGCAAAACTGCCCTATACATATATACCTATATATCCCACTCATACACACACATCGTAGACACATACTTACACGACACCACACACACACGGTCAGTCACACACACACACACACACACACACCAGACCTATTGCACACACACACAGTGCACACATGCATTGTTATATATACATACATATATACATATGCATGTACATATGTCATCCCACACACATACATATAATATATGTAATATATATGTATAACACATACACATGTAATCATACCTACATACACACATCATCCATTCATTTTTTTTCATAATAATAACAATAACCAACAATGATAACAATAATAATAATAATAATAATAATAACCAGAAAATTTTATATATATAAAAAAAAAATTCGGGTTATTACATAGTAGGACTTCGTTTAATGGCATGTATGTAAAACATTACTTTTTAGAGCATTTATATTCATGGATTTTCAGAATAATAAGTAAACATACTTATAAATCACATTTTCAAAGTGTAACATATTACTTTTTTGTGTAGCAGAGAATATCATTTTTACTGAATTGAAAACAGTGATAGAGTATAAAATTTTAGACAACCCCCGATATTGTATTTACATGAAAAGATAATACTCTAGCCTAAATCAAGGGGGTTGTCTACTATAAAATCTCACCATTCTAGAGTTCTAGAATTATTTATCTGGATTGTCCCAATTTGATCTTCATGTTCCTCTTTTTTTTAACAATATGTCCTACATATACATTGGTCATACATATCAATTTGCATGTCTATGTAAAATTCACGCTTTCATGTCTTGTGTGACATATTTAAAGTCTTTGTTTCTTTTGACTTCCTTTAATTGGATAATTTTTTTGTAATTGTCATCTATTGATTTTAACATGGCTATCTTTATTCCTATAACCCTCGTGATGTATTATTTTATACTTATATAATATTAATGTACATAGACGATTATTTTGATCAAATCAGACTTCAAGTTTGAATTTAGGATCTTAAAAAATTTTAAGAATAGTTTTTCTAATCTTTACAAGTGCATGTTTTTTGTAATTAATTAACAACTATAATGTTAAAAATATAATTTTCATAATTTATTTAACTTACACATGACAAATCGGACTCAAAATGTCAAAAAATGTAAGAATAGACTTCCTTAAAATGTTCATAACTTATTTAAAACACATTAATTGTGAATTATTTATCAAAATGTATTTTCAAATTTTAATTCATAAAAATAGACTTCATTTTTAGATCTAGAGTCTTTAAAAATACCATACTAGGCTTTTTCAAAACTTTCATAGAATATTTAATAGCTAAATAAAATATAGGACTATTTTTATAATTTAGTAAAATATGTGTCATAATTTTTAAAACATAATTAGCCCAAACAGACTCTTTATTTTAGTTTGGGCATAAAAAAAATCTTAAGGTATGTCCATTTCTACAATTTAATCAGTGTTAATATCACAATATAAATATAATATAATTAACTTCATAATAAATAATTATTTTTGAATATTACATATACATATATATATATATATTTGTTCCAAATAATAAATCAAGGCTCGAGTATTTCAGTGGATACACCATGTAATTTAGGCCACCAAGTCTCAAATTCAAGACCTAATGGTATGTGCGTGGGTTTTCTTTTTCCTTTTTCTTTCTTGTCCAACAGACTCGGCTGGCTCGTCTACTTCTTTACGCCTTTGTGCATAACGGTGGCTTCGGCCATTGTTAAAACTTGTATTCTTCTATCGTTTTCACTCGTTTTTATTCAAAATGTTTCATAATGTTCATGTTTACATTATAAAATAAGTTTTGAAGATTAAAACACATCAAAATTATCAAAAATTTATGAAGACCGTGACTGTACGGATAACTTGTAACTTGTGATATCTCTATCGTTTCTCAACTGTTTTACTTCATTTTTTATCCAATGATATCATTTTCTAATCTTCATTAAGACCCAAGTGATAAAAAAACAATTTTAATGCGCATTTTTCAAACACCCATTTTAGTTTTTCATATTTTTCTCCAGGATTTTCAATCATTTTTCTTCATTTTTGTTCCTATAGCTTAGTTTTTGCATGCTCTAGATTCTCTAAGCATCAAAATAAAGAGTAGTGGTTATTTTGGATAAACCTATTTTTCTCTCTCTAAAATTTTATATAACCGTGTATGTATATATATATATATATATATGTGTGTGTGTTTGTGTGTATATCTCTACACAAGTATATGTTAGAGTTCTATTTAGAGTGACCCTCTTGCCTATCAAGTTTTGATAAGATTTTATCTGTTAAGAAGATAAGATTTTATCTGTTAAGAAGTTTAAATTTAAATTTAAACTAGGGGATTAAGAGTTTCATTTTGAACAACTAGTAATGGATAAGCCCTATCCTATTCCTTGATGGGAGGAATAGTTCAAGTCTAACTCTGTTAGAGGGTCCCTAGCCTAGCCTATAAATAGAGGGCCTATGTACACCATTAGTACGACAATCAAAAGGCATAGGCCAGAAGATTCTCTTCCTACTCAAATCTTTCTTTCTTTTCAAGTGGGTTTTCTTTTAGGCTCTTATTCATTCTTGAATCACCATGGCAGGAGGTATGCAATTTATTATTTCTATTGCTATCTATTATGTATTTTAATTATGCTTTCATGTGGTATCAAAGCCACCTTCATGCCTGTTGATTCAGTTTTTGAGATATATGTATTTTCTCGTTTGAGCATGAAAATCTAATACTATTGTGTTTTCTTTGGGAGATCAAATTTGGTTTGATATGAGAAATTTTATGCCCTTTTTGCTGTGGGAGTGTGGATACGTACAGTCTAAGGCAGTTCTATCTAGGAGATTGGAAATTTAGCGGAACCATTGTGACCCTCCAATCTTTCGTGGGAACCTTGAAGTTCTGTCTAGAAAAGAAGAATCTTTCCTGGGAACTTACTTAGTAGTATTATTCATTTCTACGGTAAAATTCATCAAGGCATTGACCGGCATTGTTTTTTTTTTTTTTTTTAAAAAAAATCGTGCGATAAAGCCTTTATGTTTGGTCTGTCTTCTAACAATTTTGGCTTTATTAGGCCTTTAACGACTTATTAGGCCTTTCGGCCTTTTTAAACTTTCTTGGCCTTATTAGGCCTTTGGCTTTTAAGAAAGATTTGTCCTTATTAAAAGGCACCCTATCAAGGCCAACTTTTGGAATGGGCTATATGTTCAATAAGTATTGACCCACACAGAACAATTTTGACCAGCCCAATTTAAAGGAATAAAATATTGTATTTTAAATAATATTTTATAATTTTTTTTTTAAAAAAGGGTTTTATTCTTGGGCTTGTTTTTGGATTGTTTGTTCATTGTATTAATTTTTTGCGGATCAATATGTATTGTTTTTCCTATGGTATGATGCTAGAGGTTATGATTATTTGAAATATTTTGGGAGTAGCCAAAGCATCCTTATCTATTAAAAAATAATCATAGAAGGCCGATTATAGGAGTATTTTGGGAGTAGCCAAAGCATCCTAATTTATAACTATAATCATATAAAGTTTTAACTTCATAAAGATATATTAGCATCTGTGTTGTGATTAAATCATTATTTTAGTGACCCGACCCCAAAAGGGAGGTTATTATTTTAGTGGTTTAATTAGAATAAGATAGATGGTTTCGTGTTGGTGGTAGATTTTCCTATGTCCAAAGGTATAGAGAATTTATTCATTAACATTGAATTATCTAGTCTTATTATTTAGATATTTAGTAAATTCTTATGTGATGCAACCACTATTTATAGTTGGTTAAAATTTACTATTGGTTAAATTGACATTGGTTGATTTAAATAAAGTTAAAATTCATAGCATTAAAGTGTTTCTTGGTTATTGCAGCTTTAACATTTTCCACTTCACCTTTTGATGATATTATTCGTATTCCGATGTTAAATGGTGATAATTTCTCTGACTGGAAAGAAAATATTCTTCTAAAATTGGGGTGCTTAAAGCTTGATATGCTGCTCCATGTGGACGAACCACCTGTCCTAACGGAATTAAGTACGCCAACACTGTCACGCCCCGAATTCCAGCGAACCCGAGGCGCGAGTAACGAGATAAAGGAAAATAAAATAATAAAGAAATAAAAGATAATACTGACATTCTCATACATTCTGTCCACTGTTTTGATACATACATAGAGTCCAGTCCACTTGCTCACAACATGTAAAACAAAACACAGTCTTGGGCTCATGCCCTTATACAATATCGAAAACAAAACGCCCCTTGGGCCTAACACAGTCCCTAATCAGATCATCTCCACGTCTCGTACTGCTGGGACATCATCTGAAATGTTTGCCCCTTTAAGGGGTCAGCTCAACATGCTGGTACAATATAATGCTAATGCAAGAAACAAAACTAAGGTCGTGGCATGTGCAAGTGTACAGTTATTTCTATATGGCATTCGATATCATGATAACAGTACATGAACAGTATACAGTATATGAGCAGTATGCGTGACACACCCATGCAACTCTATGCCACCCATGTCTCATGATACGGTCATTCTCCGCTGGCATGAGTACCGCCACGTATGTCCTCGCTTCACGGTCCGGAATCCGTCAGGCTTGCAAGTACCTATTGGCCGATTTTGGGTTTTTCACCACAGGATCTACACCCTCATAATGCAAAGCACCAAGTGCTTACCCACGCCATGTCCAAGGAATTACACTATGCCAATATGCTCTAATCTCATCATGTCACAATGCAATCTCAATGATGCATCTCATTCATACATAAAGCATGCCTTCAAGTACATAATTCATAATATCAACAGTTCTTCAAAGCATATAATTCCCACACTACGCTAACACATGCAATATGCCCATAATCATCATACAACTTAACAAGATAGCACGTAGCACATAAGCATGTGAACACTCAAACAAACATGTGAACAATCGATGCAGCAAAGCAAGTATTCCTAATCTCAATTCTATTTCTTACTTAGCACAATATATCGTACCTGGTAATCGATCTCAAACTGGAAAAGTGTACTCGTAGTAAAGTGAAACCACCGTAAGAACACCGAAGGCTAGGTCACCTTCTCTTTGCCTTTCCGTGTCCCTAAAATTCATAACATGAAACTCAGTTTAATTATGCTATTCATCAAATTTTATGTCTTTAATTCATAAGTTTCGATTTTGCTAAATTAGACCCTACCATTGAGTCCGGAACGTTGAAGAAAATAAGTTTAGGCTTTTGTAGAATTCAATTCGGACTCCTGGGTTCAAAAGGGCAAAACAGTCATTTTGCACTTTACACGTGTCCTCACATTTCGTGACCTCTTTTCACAATTCGGACTCCGCTGTTGAGTTCGGAATGCTCGAGATAATTAAGTTTCACTATTTTTTTACTAAATTCGGAGTTCATTTGACTGTATTTCAATTCAGGGGCATTTTGGTAATTTTATATGTCACTACGGGTCTTTTATTTTTTGGGACCCCGTCTCATAAAACGGACCTCGCCATTGGCCTCAGAATGGCCAAGATAGTCAAAATACACTAATGACTTGTCCCATTTGGACTCCGGGATATTTTTGAATATTTAAATAATTAAATTAATTAAATTAATTAATTAATTAATTAATTTAATTAATAATTTATTAATATTTTATTCAGGAGGGTCAAATCAGAATTATTAATAGTTGGGGGGGGTCAATTTATAATTTCCGTAAGTTTTGGGTTAATTTTCAATTATCAAAAGTTCAGGGCAGAATTGTAAATTTGAATTCTCCTATTCCTAATTCGGACAGCCAAACAAGGATCAGCCTAAAACAGGGATAAGATATCCCTGTTCTTATTTATTTCAGATTCTCAATTTCATACATCCACAACCAAACACCCCCCTTTAATCTTTTAATTTAAAACACATGGCGACACGTGGCAGGGGCGGTCCACACCCGCCCGAACCGGACCCGAACCGACCCGGAGCAGACCCCCCCTTCTTCCCCGATTTTCCGATGACGCCCAGTAGGGTTCCGGCGCCTCCTCCGGCGCCTGGTGACCAATTTCCGGCGACATTTTCAACCTTTCAAATTGTGTTTTTCTAGGGTTTTTCGCATAGATTCCATATCCAACCTCCATTTCCCTCCAAAACTTACCCATCTCCACGAAATAGAGGGTCAAACCCTCGGTCAGCTCTCCGGCCAAACCTTTCCCCTCCATTTTTGTGACTGTTAGCCCATGGTTCAACCCTTATTTTTATTCTAAATGTTTTCTGCATCTCCTAGGTTCCATTCTACATCATCTAACCCAAGTTTTACACATAAAATGATAACACCCATCTCCCATGGCCGTGACCTGCAACCTAGGTTTTCTCCCTAGTTTCTCAACCATTTCCCTTCATTCTTTTTGCAAAATAATCCTCATAAAATACTCTTTAAAACCCTATACATCAAATAAATTATCATGCCAAAAAAAATAAAACTAAAAGGGAGCACTTATAGGTTTTCTGTATTTTCCCTCTCTAGCCGTGCCTTCTTTCACCCTCTTGCTCCGAGCTCAAACCAAGCTTCAACTCTCTCTCCGAACTCTATTTCTCTCTCTCTCTCTCTTTCTGTTTCTTTCCTTCTCTTCTCTTCCCACCCGAGACCACACCTATACACCCACAAGTCAAATCTCTCACGTCTCTCCCTCACAGCCACTATCCTTGACTTCCTTCACCTTGCATCAGCTCCATTTGTTCTTCCCCAGGTGCAGCTTTGCATTAAATGCAAAGCTGCCCTATATGTATGCCTATACACACACTTCACTCATTACACACACTAGAAACACACACACACAGCCGTCACCCCCCTAGTTCGGTTGCAACCACACACACACACTCACATCCAGTTACACACACACAACTCACTGCTATACTTAACTATACACACACCCACATACATATACATATGCTACACATACATATATAATCCATATACATTCATACATTCATTAATTTTAAATAATAATAATAATAATAATAATTTAATTAACCAAGAACAATAATAATAAAAAAAAAAAAAATTCCATGTCATAACAAACACAGATTTCTAAAAATGAACGGTGGGAGCGATCTAATCACTTATGTTTGTTGTTCATGAAATCTCATATCAACAAGAGCATTCGTGGTTCTATCCCTAAAATTGATAAGGCTAAAGCATTCCTAAAGGCTATTGAGGAACAATTTGATCGCTCTAACAAGGCTTTAGCCAGCACTCTAATGAAGAAACTATCAAGTAAGACTTTTGATAGTACTAAAGGTGTGCGTGAGCACATTATGCAAATGAGGGACATGGCATCTCAACTTAAGTCCCTAAAGATGGAGATCTCTGAGTTATTCTTGGTTCATTTCATTCTGAATTCTCTCTTTTCTGAATATACTCCTTTCAAAATCTCTTACAATACACATAAGGATGAATGGTTAGTTAATGAATTATTGACCATGTGTATTCAAGAAGAGGAGAGATTGAAAAATGAGAGGCCTGAAAGTGTTCATGTGGCCACTCATACTAATGCAAAGACTAAGAAAGGCAAGGATGCCTAATTGCATAAGCACAATGATGTCATTTAAGAAAAATGGCAATAAGGATTTTTGTTTCTTCTGCAAAAAGAAAGGGCATATGAAGAAAGATTGCCAAAAGTTAAAAAGATGGCTCGAAAAAAAAGGTAATCTCCTATCTCTAGTGTGTCATGAATCATTTTTTGTAGAAGTTCCCTGAAACACATTGTGGATTGATTCTGGTTCTACAATCCATATTGTTAATACCATACAGGGATTTCTGAAAACAAGGAATCCAAAACCAAGTGAACAATATGTCTATTCAGGAAACAAGATGCGTTCACAAGTGGAGGTTGTTGGGATCTTTAGATTATTTTTAAAAACTGGTCTTGTTTTAGACCTTGAAAATGTATTTTTTATTCTTAATTTTTCTAGAAATTTGGTTTCAGTTTCAAAGTTGATTGAGATTGACTTTGAGTTTAGATTTGTTAATTCTACTTTCAACATTTTTAAGAATAATGTTTACATTGGTGGTGGAATAAAAGTTGATGGTTTATTTAAATATGAGTTAGATCCCAATTTTGAGAATAATTATTTACCCTTGCATATTGATGTTGGTATTAAAAGGAGCATCATAAATGAGAACTCATCCATGTTGTCGCATAGGAGATTGGGATATATCTCCATAGAGAGAATTAAAAGGCTGGTGAATGATGGAGTCTTACAAACTCTTGATTTTACTAACTTTAGGACTTGTGTGGATTGCATAAAAAGAAAGCAGACCAACAAGACCACTAAAGGTGCCACAAGGAGTTCGAGTCTTTTAGAAATCATACACACTGATATATGTGGACCTTTTCATACTCCCTACCTAAATGGTCAGAGATATTTTATCCCATTCATTGATGACTATACAAGGTATATGTATCTCTACCTTTTAAATGAAAAGGCTAAAGCACTAGATGCTTTCAAAACCTATAAAGTTGAAGTAGAGAAACAAAAGGAAAATAAAATCAAGATCGTAAGATCTGATAGGGGAGGTGAGTATTATGGTAGGTACACAGAAAAGGGACAAATGATGGGCCCATTTACAAAATTCCTCGAAGAAAAGGGCACTATTGCACAATACACAATGCCCGACACACCACAACAAAACGGTGTAGTTGAAAGGAGGAATCGCACGCTTATGGACATGGTAAGAAGCATGATTAGTAATTTTGAACTACCATTATTCTTGTGGAGTGAAGCCTTGAAAACCGTTGTGTATATCTTGAACAAAGTTCCATCCAAGGCTATCTCTAAGACACCTTTTGAGTTATGGACTGGACGAAAACCAAGTTTGAGTCATTTACACGTATGGGGTTGTCCTATTGGAGTGAGGATTTATAATCCTCACATAAAGAAATTGGACCCAAGAACAATAAGTGGTTTTTTCATTGGCTATCCAGTAAACTCTAAAGGTTTCAAGTTTTATTGTCCTTCAAATAGTCCTAGAATTGTTGAGAGCAGAAATGCCAAATTCCTTAAGGATGCTGAACCTAGGGGGAGTGTTTATCCTCGTAGGTTACAATTTGACGAAGCACAAGAGCAGACTAAAACTCCTTTATATGAAGGACATATGATTATGCTAAGAGAAGATCAAATTGATTACTCTAAACAACAATCATTTTAAGAACAGTCTACTCATGAAGAGCAGGTTCAAACAGAACCTACTCCTAGTTTACAAACTACAGAGGAAGTAGTATTAAAGAGATCCTCAAGAGTAAGGAGACCAGTAATTTCTAATGAGTATATGGTTTACCTTCAAGAATCTGACTTGGATGTTGGAACTAAGAAAGATCTAAGCTCATTTTCAGAGGCCATGAGTGGAGATAATTCCACATCTTGGTATGATGCCATGAAAGATGAGATAGGAATTCATGGCTAAAAAAATCAAGTCTGGGATCTCGTTGACTTACCTAATAGAGTAGCAGCCATTGACTGCAAATGGGTTTATAAAACCAGAATGGATGCTTATGGTAATGTTGAATGACGAAAAGACCAGACTTGTAGCTAAAGGATTTACTCAAAAGGAAGGCATTGACTACCATGAAACTTTCTCTCCAGTTTCTAAGAAGAATTCATTCAAAATAGTCTTGGCATTAGTAGCCGATTTTGATCTAGAGTTACATCAGATGGATGTGAAAACAACATTCTTAAATGGGGATCTTAAAGAGGAGGTATATATGTTACAACCTGAGGGTTTTAAAGAAAACAATCAGAGAGTTTTCAAATTAAAGAAATCCATATATGGACTTAAACAGGCCTCCCGCCAGTGGTATATAAAGTTTCACAAGGTTATTAACTCATTAGGATATATTGAGAACCTTGCTGATCAGTACGTATACCTTAAGATCAGTGGAGTTAATTCATTTTCATAGTCCTATATGTAGATGATATTTTGCTTGCAAGTAGTAATTTAGGCTTGCTTTACGACACCAAGCAGTTTCTTTCTCAAAACTTTGAAATGAAGGATTTAGGTGAAGCCTCTTATGTCATTGGCATAAAGATTCACAGAGACAGAGAACAAATAATTTTGGGACTGTCTCAAAGGGCCTACATTAAAAAAGTTTTGGAAAGATTCAACATGAAGAGCTGTAAGGCTTCAGTGGCACCTATTATCAAAGAGGATGCATTTAGTAAAATCCAATGCCCTCAAAATGCATTGGAGCAGGAGCAGATGAAAGGAATACTGTATACATCTACAATAGGAAGCCTAATGTATGCACAGGTTTGCACTAGACCTGACATTGGCTTTGCAATGGGATTATTGGGTCAATATCAAAGTAACCCAGGCTTGGGTCATTGGAAAGTTGCAAAGAAAGTTCTACGGTATTTACAAGGAACCAAGGATTACAGATTGACCTACAGACACACTAACCGATTAGAGGTGGTTGGTTATTCAGACTCAGATTTTTCCGGATGTGTAGACACCAAAAAATTTACTTCAGGATATATTTTTCTACTTGCTGAGGGTGCTATATCTTGGAGGAGTTGTAAGCAAACTATTATTGCTACGTCTACTATGGAGGCAGAATTCATAGCATGCTATGAAGCTACTACACAGGCATTATGGTTGAGGAATTTCCTTAATGGTCTTAAGATTGTTGATTTAGTAGAGAGGCCACTAAAGATCTTCTGTGATAGTACTGCTGTAGTTTTCTTCTCCAAAAATAATAAAAGCAGTAACAGAAGTAAGCATATCGACATCAAGTACCTCAGTGTTAGAGAGAGCATTAAGAGAAATGAGGTGTTTATTGAGCATATAAGTACAGAGTTGATGATTGCAGATCCCGTGACCAAAGGCTGACCAGTACTGTAGTTCAAAGGTCATATGGACAATATGGGACTTGTCAACTTATTTTATGTTTAGTTTCTCTTTATTTGGTCTATAGACATACAATATTTATTTTGTTTTGAAGAATAAATTTGTTTTGCGCATATTATTTTTATCCATGGGGAATATGTAAAGTAGGACCCGAATGACTTATTGGAAGTTCATTCATAAAGTTATTCACTCATACTGGTACTTATTTAAGGGATATTGTACATGTGATACATGGAAGGGATGGCTTAACTTTATAAAGGCTTTACCGTCATGATTCGTGTATAACATTCTTTATTTGAGTGGGAGTGTTCTATAACTAGTTGAAATAAACCATGTTTGGCCATAGTTAGTTTTCTAATCATCCTATATGGAAACTTGTGTGACATGAGGGTTAAGTGGGAGAATGTTAGAGTTCTATTTAGAGTGACTCTCTTGCCTATCAAGTTTTGATAAGATTTTATCTGTTAAGAAGTTTAAATTTAAATTTAAACTAGGGGATTAAGAGTTTCATTTTGAACAACTAGTAATGGATAAGCCCTATCATATTCCTTGATGGGAGGAATAGTTCAAGTCTAACTCTGTTAGAGGGTCCCTAGCCTAGCCTATAAATAGAAGGCCTGTGTATACCATCAGTACGGCAATCAAAGGCATAGGCCAGAATATTATCTTCACTACAAGAAAATAGGCCTTTCGCGACATTTTACATTCGCCGCTAAAGGGTTTAAAAACCGCCACTAATTACATTTGTGGCGTTTTTGCGGCGTTTTATCGTTTTGACGCCAATGCCTCCGTCGTATTTTTTTTTGTGGCAGTTCGAGAACTGCCGCAAAGTATTTGTGGCGTTTTTAGTGGCGAATTGATTTGCCGATAAAACAAAAAAGTGTCGTTTGACGAATATGGATATAAATGACGCATTTAGTGGCGTTTGTCTAGTTACCATTAATTTGTGGCACTTGTGCCACCACCGCTAATAGACAACATTTGTGGCCATTGTCTAAACGCCGCTAAAGCTTTTCTTTGTGGCATTTAACAAACGCCACAATTCTAAAAGTTTTTGTGACCATTTTACAACCGCCGCATTAACATTTGTGGCATTTATCATTTCTGACAATTATTTTACCGCCGCTAAAAGCATTTAATTTTGTGACAATTCTTTAAACGCCGCAAATAATTTTGTGGCGTTTATCTTTTGTCATAATTTTTTATATGGAGAAAAAATCTGCCACTAATATACTTTTAATCAATTATCACTTTTTAAAATGATTTTAATACATTCCTGCAAAATTTTAAACACATTCACTAATTAAGTGCACTAAACACTCAATACATCAATCCACACATAAGATGTCTTATACCAAAACTCATCCATTCATATAAAACCAAATTAAAATCTCACTTGACATCACTAACTCAAATCCAAATTAATATCCATACAAATAAAATCCAAGATAGATAATCTCCCAATATCCAAGTAAGATAGTCATCAAATAAGTAACAAATACAATAGTCATCAACAACCAAATAACCAGGAAAAATAATTCCTAAACAAAAGTCTCAAACAAGTAAAAAGCAAGCTAATTAGAATGAACTCCAACTCCAAGCAGCACTAACAACGGCCCACCATAAAAAACAACAATCCATGAGAAGCCCAACATCAACGACAAATAGTCCGTTATTTACTCATTCTCATTAACCTGATAAAATGAAAAAATAAATAAATAAATTAGTTTATACAAGCTAATATTTAGTTACAAAATCATGATATTAGAAAAAATAACACATACCACATCACTAATTTGCCATGCAATATTTGATCCAATAGCCTCTTGAAGCATGTCAACACTATCAAGGGGCCTTATCAAAGGATAGCGAGGCTTTGCAACCTCTTCAATATTTACTTCACAAAAGTATGGTCCAAGTGCCACCCCTTCTACTTTTCTTGATGGGTCCAAACTAACAATGGATCCCTTCGCCACAACTACTTTGGGTATTTGGAAGCTAAGAAGATGAACTTTCATTCCCACCTACAATTATCATTATTACATTTTTTAAAAATAAACCTAACTATTTAAGATTGTAGTTATTATATATTTATATAGACCTAGGAAAAAAAAGCATATGTATAGAGTATTGGATTATAAGAGAATGTTGTAATTATTAAATGAAAGACTTACCTTTAGAGTATCATTGTTGTGATGGGGTTGCTTCTTTATTTTTTTCGCTGGAGGTTCCTGCATTAGATATTTGAATTGAATGATATGAGTCACTAATTACTAAGCTAATCACCAAAAATAAAACATATCTAACCTCATGAGGCGAAAAAGGTGGTGTTTGTAAGGGAGATGACAACTGATCATCTGAGTTTGCACCCGCTGATAGATGTGGTTGGTGAGCACTTGATGAATCCAGAACCTATTTTGAATTAGATAATTATATTGTATATTGATTTTTTTAAATGAAGATGAATATAATCTTAAATTTATAAACCCTTAAAATTTATCATACCTGTCCAGTACTCGAACCAATAAAGGGTGCACCATTCATTGGAAATCCTGTTTTTTGCAAATGAACTCGCATTATCTCAACTGTTGCAAATAACGATTCACATTTATTCTTCCATTCGTTGATCTCACCCTGCATCTGATCTAACTTTTCTTTCGTATGCTCCTTTTCTCTCCTATGCTTTTCATCACGATTGTGAGCAAATAAAGCAGATGGGGTGGGACCTAAGCCATAAGTCCTCACGCGACCATGCCTTTCTTCTCCCATGACATTGGGGAAAACCTCCTCACGAAAATCTAATGATTGTGAAGATTCTGGTACCTGTGAAAGTTGTTCGTTGAACTTTTCCTACAAAATTTTCATAGTAAGTAAATATAATAAATAATAAACATCATTTTCATGAAAATATGACATTTTTCTATCTGCATAATATATATTAAACATACAATTGTATCAGCTGATGCCTGGTCAACTATTTGACCATTTTTCTTGGTATGTGTTTCAATAAACATCGTAATTCGATCTGGTTCCTTCCCAATAGCTTTCTTCAACTACATTAAAAGATAGTGTAAACATTTGTATTAAATTAAATTGTATAAGTACATAATATAATAACTTAAAATTTCCTTACAACTTAATATTTTATTTTACCTTATCCCGAACACGACAATGGGCCATTCTTCCTGTTGAGTGGCTTATCTTCTGCTTAGCACGATTAGCTTTATTGATTTCACTACGTTCCTATAATAAATTATAGATTTTCAAGAAAATTTGTCAATAAATTGTGTAAGATAGATAAATAAAAAAATTACAGACAACTAGTATATAAGTTTCATACCCTTGCAGATTGAGAACCCCAATGTTGGACTAAATATTCCCATTGATTTTCTATTACCCTATCTGGACGATGCGCAAGTCGCTCTTCATCAGTGTCAAATGCATCATAGAAATCTTTTTTCAAGTGACATTTCCAGTCCCTCCATTTCTTGGCAAGAAATTTCATGCAGTTGGATTTAAATATATCTTCTACTCCAGTATTTTCCTGTATTAAAAAAATTACATATGTAAACATCATATAAATAAAATAAAAGGGTTCTAAACTATCATTATTATATGTTCTTATAGTTCTTATACCTTCACATCATCAAAAATACGATTCTTAAATTCTTTCGGCACATTTCTCCAATCTTTATATGTTAGGGGTAATCTTAGTCTGCTTCTAGCTATAATACCCAATTGTGTTTGAAGAGCTGCTGCCTTTTCTCCAATTGGGAGCAATAGCTCATCTAACTCGACATTCAATACATGCCTTGTACCCCATGAAGGATTTGCTTGAGAAGGTCCTCGATATTAAGAACAATTAGTAGAAGGTACTGAACTTGGACCTGATCAATGTCAAAAATTACATAAATATGGACACCTTTTAATCTAGGAAAATGCATGAAATTTGAATTAAAAATAACACATGTTAATATAGAAGTACATGCATACCTGCAGAAGTGCCTGACGGAGACTGTGGTAATGTATGAACTGGTGATGATGGTGGTGGTGGTGGTGGTGGTGGTCGAGGAGGGTTGGTTTGGGGTTGGGGTTAGGGTTGATTGGTGGTGGGGCGTGATGGTCGGGGAGGGTTGGTTTGGGGTTGGGGTTGATTGGTGGTGGGGCGTGATGGTCGAGGAGGGTTGGTTTGGGGTTAGGGTTGATTGGTGGTGGGGCGTGACAGTCGGGGAGGGTTGGTTTGGGGTTGGGGTTTGTGACGCCCCGAATTCTAGCGAACCCGTGGCACTGACTGAAGAGACGAAAGGAAAATAAAATAATAAATAAATAAAAGACAATCTAACAGATTCAACCCAAACTTACATTCATTTTCTTCAATGTACATCCATTTAAAGCACGATAAATAAAAAAAAAAAAAATTTTCAAAAATTCAAGTTCTTACATCCTTCCCTCCTAAAAAAAATTTCGTCCCGAAATTTAAAATAATGTACTTCTTTAACAAAAGTTAGAAAGAGTAATACGAAATGCCATTGTGACGTGGAGATGTATAGTCTTACTTACGGATTATCTATCTTTCCCTCAACTAGGCGATTTGGTGTGCATCACTTCCTCCCATTATCCTCTCCCTCCAAAGGAACCTCGTCCAATTGGGCAGGCGTGCAGCGGCATGCCAACACCTCCACACTCCCTACTAGGGTCTAGTCCTGATCCCTATCTGTAACGACCCACTTCACATGGCACAACAACAATACATAACGAAATTCTCAAAACTAGTTGGCCTATCAATGCCAATCTCCTAAATCCATCCAAACCTCGCGACCCGCCTTAATAATTTAGTGCAGTAATAAGAATAAAGGAAAATGCTCAATGTTCACAAGGGCGCTAGTTGACCATCCAACAAATCTCAAATTAGGCCATAAAATCACCTAGTGATTTATCACAATAGCATCAACACACATCCTCCGTATCACAATGTAATTCAATAACCCAGTTCCAAGTACCATACTCATAAAACTTAAAGTAATGCATCAAGGCTCAAAAGAACAAAATACTAGTAAAACTCTCCACCAATTTAAATCATAAATACACATCAATGCGTATGCACATGCATCATATGAACACATTTAAACATATTCTTGTACATGCATCAATAACAACAATTCGTACAAAATCACAACCACAGTACCGTAACAGGCATCATCCTAGCGTGCTCACGTAAAATAAACAAGTAACATCCAATAACTAGCACATAACCTACCACATCAGTAACCAAGTATAAAAATCCATCACAAGAATATGCAGATACACGAATAAGCATGGCAAACATGAATGAATGAGATGCACTAAAATCTATCAATACGCCAGTCTGTGAATTAAAAACAAGAGATATACCTCGAACCGTAGGAGGTCCGGAAGTAGATGCCTCAGGTGCGGCTACTACCTAAACGTGACTCTGGGTGGTCTGGTTCTGCCTACCCCCCTCTCTCTGTCCAGGGGTCCTAACATTCTGCATCGAGGGTGCAGGCTGAAAATGCGGTGCTCGGGGTCCATAGTCTATCCGTGGTAGTGGCAGAGATGTCTGAACGGGCTGACAGTCAGGCAGTCTATGTGAACCTTGTGAAGTCTGCCCCTGAGGGCAGTTGGCCTTAACATGGCCTGTCTGATGACATGTATAGCAAAGCCGTGGGGTTCCCCACCCCTGACTAGGATTCCCTCGTGGGCAATCGATCACTCTATGGCCAGGTTGTCTACACTGGTAGCATGTAACGGTTCCTTGGGATGTCCCTCTTCGAGGAGCAACAGACATAGTAGGCTGGGGGGCTAAGGACTGAATAGGCCCCTGTGATGTCGATATGGAAGGCATAGTGGTCCGGAATCTCTTCAACAGTCTCCCACCAGCGTGGGTCAGTGTAGGTATAGTAGGCTGGGCAGGTGTGGACATCTGTGCTGTGGCTGCCCTACCCTGGGTCCTGGACTCTCTAATCTTTCTAAGATCAACCAACTCTCTCTCAACCCTGGAGGCTCTAATCGCTGCCTCCTCATAGGTCCCTATAATGTGGCCCGCTAACATCTCTCTGATAGTGGGCCTCAGCCCCTGAAGAAACTGGTAAACCCTCAACTCTTCCTTCTCAGTGATGTGTGGGGCGAATCTCCCCAGTGCAGTAAAACGGGACTCATACTGGGTCACAGTCATGTCTCCTTGGAGGAGTGTCTCAAACTCCTTCCTGAATCCAATCCGGGCGGTCGTTGGAAAATAGTGGTCATTAAACATGGCCACAAATGCATCCCATCCTTCCCCAAAACGATGTAGTCGGCCAGCGGCTACCTCCCACCACTGGCTAGCCAACTCAGTGAACTGAAAGGTGGCACATCTAATCCTCAAGTGTGGCTCGGTAATCCCTTGTGAGTCTAAAATCCTGGTAATCCGCCTCAACCACTCCTCTGCAACCAATGGGTCAGGTTGTCCTGCAAAAGTAGGGGGTCTCATCCTCTGGAACACCTTCATCACGAAGGTATCCCTGGTCTCACCACTTGTAGTCCGGATCTCTAACATAGTATGGAGACACTCTCGTAGAAGGGCCGCCATATCCCTAACACCGACTAGTCTGCTTCACCTCCTCCATTGGAGCAGGCACTGGGGCAGGTGCAGGAATAGGTGCAGGAGCAACTGTCTCCTCAGCTGTACTATAAACCGGGGAATCAGCTGGAGATACAACCTCTTCAACGGTATCATGAGCTGGAGCAGCAGCTTTAGGTCTACCACGTCGGAAATGGGCAGCAGCCCTGGGTCTACCTCGCCTAGGTGGTCCAACCCTTATAGGGGTCTGTCTCGGTGGCATGATTCTACAAGTCCAAGAAAAAAAAATATATTAACACCTCCCTTCACATATTATACATAGATATTCAGACGAATACTAAACATACACTTGCCAACAACTCACACTTCACAAGTAACGAATACAATATGTTATAACACTTGCCTAATCAATACCTACATAACTAACGTCAACCATTCCCACCCGTTGGTTACTTTAAACAATTTATATTGAGTTCTAACATCGCCTTTAGTAAGGAACAAATTTACTTAAACAATACGACATATGCATACTCTAGTCACGCTAGTGTTCAACTAGCCTACCAATACCCAATCCCAAGTGAATGTTATTCGAAAATAAGACATTTTTTTTTTCATAAATAGGGTTTAATACAAAGACATCTTTAAAATTTTACAGGTAAGAACTCGTAGTATCCATCATCCAATCTATACACAAAAAGCTCCACAAGTCTAAATTCTTATTTTAACATTTTAAGGTTTTGATGTATCTTTTATTATTTCTTACTCTTATAGCTAGGTAATAACCCTTCATGGATCACAGCTCCTTTTGTTACTGGCTGATGGGGCGCCATCCATCAACTGTAACGCAAGACCTGATACCAATCCAGTCTGTATAAATATCATAATCATAATACTATAATCCATGAAAATCGGTTACTAACCTAGCACACACTTACAAAATCAACAAGCCACAACCAACAACTAACACATAAACATGCAAGTATGCAATCCATTCCAAGAACACACATATACATAGGGAACATAACCAACTAGGCATATAACCAAGCCCACGATAAATCACTAGGTATACGACCTATCATATAGATAACTAGGTGCATAACTTATCTCATAAATAACTAGGCATACGGCCTATCATATAGATAATTAAGTGTACGACTTACATCTCAATAACTAGGCTCACGGCCTATCCCATAAGGCACACGGTCATGCATTTCTAATCTCAGTCAACCACCCCATCAAACAATTCATAGGCTCTCTATCTATCGAAAGTTAAGTATTGTGTACACTCGTGCACACCCGTGCGACACGCGCACATAAAACACACAACCCAAACTCTCCCGACTAAACCGAAAGTTTAAACTCATCCCACTGTCCCTAGGTATTCGAACCTAGGCTCTGATACCATGTTGTCACGTCCCCGAATTCCAGCGAACCCGTGGCACGACTGAAGAGACGAAAAGAAAATAAAATAATAAATAAATAAAAGACAATCTAACAGATTCAACTCAAACTTACATTCATTTCCTTCAATGTACATCCATTTAAAGCACGATAAATAAATAAAAAAAAAACATTCAACATGTCATTCGGGCTTAAGCCCTTATACAATATCAATACATCTTGAAATATGCTCCCAAGGATCAAGATCATCCTAAGCTCCTGTCTCCTCCACTCTGTAAGACTTCCTCAAGTCTCGAGTGCCGGGAACGTCATTTGTGGGAAGTCATCCCACGTATGGGTCAGCTCAACTGCTGGTATGATGTAATGCTAATGCAAGGAACAAAATCAAGGGCGTGGCATATGCAAGTGTACAATTATATCTACATGGCATTCAACATCATGCATGCAATGTACTAACAATATTCTACATGTCATCCAACTCATTAACATGATCTAAGGCGTGGCAGGTGCAAGTGTACAGTTATATCTACATGTTATTCAATATCATCTATGCAATGTAATAACAATAGTCCACACGCCTTCCAAATCATTCATACCATGTAATAACAATGATCCACATAACATCGAAGTTATCCATGCAATGTAGTGAATATGCCTATGAAATACCCACACAACTCAATGCCACAACCATGCCAACTCTATGCCACAACCATGTCAACTCTATGCTTCAACTCTATGCTATAACCATCTCAACTCTATGCTATGTCCAGGTCAACTCCATGTCATGTCCATGTCTCGTTTTCGGAACACATCCGATGGAAGCTGAGTACTATGTCTCGTTTTCGGAACACATCCGATGGAAGCTGAGTACCATGTCTCGTTTTCGGAACACATCCGATGGAAGCTGAGTACCATATTTAGCACCACGTGCTCAACCCATACTATGCTTTCAATGCATCACACTATACCAACATACTTTAATTCCATCATGCAACAATACAATCTCAAATAAGCAATTTTTACCAACACATAAAGCATGCCTTTAATTAATGTATTCCACTTAAAGCAATCACAACATCTGAATAACAAAACATTTTTTTCCACATGAATGTATGCAATACATGATCAACAGAAATACATACTCAAGCCATGTGTTCACAATCTTAACAACTCCCCAAAAATATAAATCACGTACAACCCAACACATAGAATAAACTATATCCCCATGGAGTAGCAAGAAGTACATGATTAACATAAACAATCAACTCAAGGTTTCCTTTTAAAGTAATATTCTTTATGTGATTTTCTGACGTTAAACAAGTAAACATATGATTCAATCAATCGACATGCAAATCATTCTTAAACTTAATTCTATTCCTTACTTAGCACAATACACCATAACTGACGGGTTGTCTCAACCCTAAGGAGTCGTACTCGTGGTGTGGTGGAACTAACAGTAATAATGCAGAAGGTCAGATCACCTTCTCCTTGCCTTTCCGTGTTCCTAAAATCATGAAACACAACTTAGTTCAATTGCTACTTGAATTATGTTATTCAACAAATTTTATGTCTTTATTTTATGAGTTTCTAATTTGCCAACTTAAACTCTACTGTTGAGTCCAGAACGTCGAAGAAAATAGGTTTAGGCTTTCGTGGAATTCAATTTGGACATCCGAGCTTAAAATGGCAAAATGATCATTTTGTAATTTTACGGGTTCCCATTTCCCGAGACCTCTCCTCACAAATTGGACTCCACGGTTGAGTCTGAAATGTTCGAAATAATAAAGTTTCACTATTTGTTTACTTAATTCAGAGTTCGTTCGGCTGCAATTTAACTCAGGGGCATTTTGGTAATTTTTAAGGGTTCTACTGATCTTTTATTTTTTGGGACCTCGCCTCATGTCGCGGACCTCACCATTGGTCTTATTAGGTCCAAAATAGTTAAAAAACATATAAGGCTTGCCTCATTTGGGTTCCGGGGCATTTCGAGACATTTAATTTAATTAAATATATTTAATTTGGAAAATTGAATGAAGCATAATATGTATATTTATTCGTTGCATAAAAAGGACATGGTATTGTCTGGTCCAAACGTTTCATGCGCCTCAACCCCACGCGTCCCACCCCGTTTCGAATCCTGGCAGCCGCAATACCCCCCACCTTTTCTTTTCTTTTTCTTTTCATTTGTTCAACACAGTTGGGCCAAACAGGCCCAATCTTTTTCTTTAAACAAAGCAGGCCTCCCTTTTCTTATTAAAACCTAAGCAGGCCCAAGTCCTTTTTTTTAAAACAAATCAGGCCCACAACCCTTTTCAAATTAAAACAAACCAGCAGCCCAACAGGGACGGCGCAAGTCGCCCCCCTACGCCCCCCGATTTCCCGACCGACCTCCGGTCGTCTCTCCCGTCCACGGTCGCCGGACGACGACTGTTTCTCCCCCATTTCTTTCGAGTTTTACACGTCCAGACCTCCTCATTTTTACACAAAAAAATTCCTAGGGACTCCCGGACTTCCCGAGACCACTTTAAACCCCAACTACCACCATTCCCGATGCGCCCAACTCAACTATTCCGGCCAAATCCCTAGATTCCGGCCAACTGTGTTCTCCCCATTTTTTCACAAATTTTTTCACTGTTTTTCACTCCATTTTGACTCTAGGGTTTTCTGCAACTCACCCCAACAATCCCCCATCATTTAAACGTGGCTTTAGCGTCTAAAACACCAAGACCCGAGACTCACCCTAGACCTGCAACTCTCTTTTTCTCTCTCGTTTATGGGTTATTTAAGTTCATTCTTTTTGCATTTAATCCTGTTTTATATGCCCTACAAGGTCTCAACATTTAAATAAGTATTCATGCTCAAAATAGATCATGCATATAGAGAGTTTTAGAGAGAGAAAATAATAGGTGGCGAGCTTTTACCTCTTTGACAGTGCCTCTCCCTTCTTCCTCCTCCTTGGTTCACCCCTCGGACTCCTCTCAACGCTCATGACCTCTCTTGTACAGTCTTCCTCTCACTTTCTAATTTTTCTTGTCTTGCTCTTTCTCTCTCTCTCTATCGTTTTCTCTCTCTACCCAACGAACACACTCTCATATACACTCAAGTGTGTTCACTCCCTCACGCCACCACTGCACACTCAACAGTCGCATGCTTTCACTGTTTCTTTTCTGAAATGCAGCCTTGCATTAATTGAGAGGGTTGACAAATTTGTATTTTATATGTATATTGTATGTGTAAACACACACACACTACACACACACACCACAGTACTTTGTCACACAAACGTAACTACACACGGCACACATACGTCTGATATATATATATATATATATATACTCATTTAAATATATTAATTACAAACATGCATATGTACACATGACATACATAAATAATATATACACGCATGTCATACTTTTAATTAAACGAATAATAATAGTAATAATAATAATAAAAAAAATTTTTTTTTTCAAAAATTCAAGTTCTTACAGGGTTGATTGGTGGTGAGGTGTCACGCCCCGGATTCCAGCGAACCCGAGGTGCGAGTAACGAGACAAGGAAAATAAAATAATAAAGAAATAAAAGATAATAATAACATTCTCATACATCCTGTACACTGTTCGGATATATACATAGGTCTGGTCCACTTGCTTACAACATGTAAAATGAAATAAGGTCTTGGGCTTATGCCCTTATACAATATCAAAAACAAACGCCCCTTGGGCCTAACACAGTCCCTAGTCAAATCATCTCCACGTCTCGTACTGCTGGGACATCATCTGAAATATTGCCCCACTAAAGGGGTCAGCTCAACATGCTGGTACAATATAATGCTAATGCAAGAGACAAAACCAAGGTCGTGGCATGTGCAAGTGTACAGTTATTTCTATATGGCATTCGATATCATGATGACAGGATATGAACAATGTACAGTATATAAGTAGTATGTATGACACACCCATGCAACTCTATGCCCACCCATGTCTCATGATACGGTCCTTCCCCGTCGGCATGAGTACCTTGTATGTCTCGCTTCACGGTCCGGAACCCGTCAGGCCGGCGAGTACCTATTGGCCGATTTTGGGTTTTTCACCACAGGATCTACACCCTCATAATGCAAAGCACCAAGTGCTTACCCACGCCATGTCCAAAGAATTTCACCATGCCAATATGCTCTGATCTCATCATGTCATGACACCTCTCATTCATACATAAAGCATGCCTCCAAGTACACAGTTCGTAATATCAACAGTTCATCCTAGCATATTATTCACACTATACACTAACACATACAGTATATCCATAATCATCATACAACTCAGCAAGATAGCACGTAGCACATAAACATGTGAATACTCAAGCAACATGTGAACAATCAATACAGCGAAGCAAGTACTCCTAATCTCAATTCTATTTCTCACTTAGCACAATATATCGTACCTGGTAATCGATCTCAAACCGGAAGAGTGTACTCGTGGTAAGGTGGAACCACCGTAAGAATACCGAAGGTCAGGTCACCTTCTCCTTGCCTTTCCGTGTCCCTAAAATTCATAACACGAAACTCAGTTTAATTGTCCCTTGAATTATGCTATTCATCAAATTTTATGTCTTTAATTCATAAGTTTCTATTTTACTAAATTAGACTCCACCATTGAGTCCGGAACGTCGAAGAAAATAAGTTTAGGCTTTTATAGAGTTCAATTCGGACACCTGGGTTCAAAAGGGCAAAACAGTCATTTTGCACTTTACACGTGTCCTTACATTTCGTGACCTCTTTTCACAAATCGGACTCTACGGTTGAGTCCGGAATGTTCGAGATAATAAAGTTTCACTATTTGTTTACTAAATTTGGAATTCATTTAACAGTACTTTAATTCAGGGGTATTTTGGTAATTTTACATGTAACTACGGGTCTTTTATTTTTCGGGACCCCGTCTCGTAAAACGGACCTCGCCATTGGCCTCAGGATGGCCGAGATAGTCAAAATACACTAATGACTTGTCCCAGTTGGACTCCGTGATATTTTTGAATATTTAAATAATTTAATTAATTTAATTAATTAATTAATTAATTAATTAATTAATAATTTATTAATATTTTATTCAGGAGGGTCAAAGTGTAATTTCTTAACAGTTGGGGGGTCAATTTGTAATTTCCGAAAGTTCAGGGTTAAGGTTCAAATTCTAAAAGGTTCAAATTCCAAAGGTTCAAATTCCAAAAGGTCCAAATTAAAACTAGTTTAATTTGTTATTCTAAATCCGGTTAACCAAACAGGGGATAGGGTTAAAACTGGGATAGGGTATCCCGATTCCCATTTCAATTTAAATTTCAATTTCTTAATCCGGTTGCCAAACAGCCCCAATTTGGTCTTTAATTTAAAACCTCCGTGCGACACGTGGCAGGGCGGTTCACACCCGCCCGAACCGGACCCGAGCCGACCCGACCCGAACCCGGACAGACCCCCCCCTTCTTCCCCGACTTTCCGGCGACGTACAGTAGGGTTCCGGCGCCTTCTCCGGCGCCGGCGACCCACCTCCGGCGACATTTTCAACTTTTCAGAATGCAGTTTTCTTCATTTTCTCCCAAGGATTCTATATCTAGGCTTAGTTTTGGACTCAACCTATTAGATTCTCACGAAATAGAGGGTCAAACCCTCGGTCAAAACTCCGGCCGATTCTATTTCTCCATTTTCCCTCACTGGTTTTGGTTAGTTCAAACCCCAAATGGTTTCTGCACCTTAGGAGGTTATTTCCCATCATTCTAGTCTAATTTAACACATAAAATATCACCACCCATTTCCACTAACCGTGACCTGCAACCCTACTGTTCTCCCTCATTTCTTGGTCATTCCACTTGGTTTTTCTTGCAAGATAATCTACGTTTTATACATTACAAGACCCTATATTTAAAACAATTTAATATGCAAGGAAATGAGAATTCAGAACTGGAACTACTCACCCCTTTTCTTTCTGGATCTTTTTCTCTCTCTAGCCGACCTCTCCTTCTCTCTTCTGCTTCACTTCTGGTTCAAGCTCCTTATGCTCCTCCCAATGTACACGACCTCTCTTGCTCCTTCTCTCAGTTTTTCCTTGCCTTTCTCTCCTCTTTTCTTCCCACCCGAGACCACTTATGCATCACAACTCAATCTCACACGTCTCTCTCCCTTTGACCTCTATCACTCTACATCAGCCACCTTCTTTCTCCCAAAATGCAGCTTTGCATTCAATGCAAAGCTGCTCTACTCTAGCACATATATATATATATATGTAGCTTACTTCTCTCACACACTAGACACACACCAAACACACACACCCAGCCGACACTACACCTCACACACTCTGCCAAATGCACCCTCCCACACATCCATATATACATGCCCATATACATGCACACATTTCACAATTAATTCAATATATGTATATATGTATATATATCTATGTATATATATATATCATGCACATCATATACATACTTCCACCCATCACAATAATAATAATAATAATAATAATAAGAATAATAATAAAAATTTAATTAATCAAGAATAATAATAATAAATAAAAAAAAAAAAAAAATTTCATGTCATAACATCCTTCCCTCCTTACAAAAATTTCGTCCCGAAATTTAAAATAACATAACGTAAAAGAAAATACATCACTAATCAAACAACTCGGGGTATCTAGCACGGACCTCGGCCTCACGCTCCCAAGTAGCCTCCTCGACCCCATGATGGTTCCAACGAACCTTGACCAAAGGGATGGTCCTGCCTCGCAGAACCTGATCCCTCGAGTCCAATATCTCCACGGGTCTCTGGTCATAGGAAGCGTCCCCCTCCAACTGGAGATCTACCCAATCTAATACATGTGAGGGGTCGGGATGGTACTTCCTCAGCATCGATACATGGAAGACGTCGTGAACCCCAGATAGCTGTGGTGGCAAGGCCAGCTTATAAGCCACCTCACCAACCCTCCCAAGAATCTCAAAGGGGCCAATAAATCGTGGCGACAGCTTCCCACTACGTCCAAATCTCCTCAAGCCCCGTCTGGGAGACACCTTGAGGAACACATGGTCCCCCACCCCAAATGCCAAGGGTCGCCGCCTCCTATCAGCATAGCTCCTCTGGCGACTCTGGGCCGTCAACAAGCGCTGCCTGATCACCTGGATCTTGTCCGTGGTCTCACGGACTATATCGGGTCCCAAGGCAGCTGTCTCACCTACCTCAGTCCAACATACTGGGGAACGGCATGGCCTACCATACAACGCCTCAAATGGTGCCATCTCTATACTGGACTGATAGCTGTTGTTGTAGGCAAACTCGACTAAGGCAAGGTGATCCTCCCAGCTACCCCTGAAATCCATGACACAAGCCCTAAGCATGTCCTCAAGGATCTGAATGGTGCGCTCTGACTGGCCATCTGTCTGGGGGTGAAAGGCAGTACTAAACTGGAGCTGTGTCCCTAAGGCTGTCTGGAGACTCTGCCAAAACCGGGCAGTGAAGCGCGGGTCCCTATCTGAAACAATGGATACCGGCACCCCATGTAGTCGTACAATCTCTCGAATATACAATCTACTGAGGGTATCTGATGAATCAGTCACTCTGATCGGCAAGAAGTGAGCAGACTTCGTCAGTCTGTCCACGACAACCCAAACTGCATCATGGCCTCTCGGTGACTTCGGAAGACCCATCACGAAATCCATAGTCACGTGCTCCCACTTCCACTCGGCCACTGGCAATGGCTGTAACAATCCCCCAGGTCTCTGGTGCTCAGCCTTCACCTGCTGGCACGTGAGACATCTCGACACGAACTGCGCCACATCTCTCTTCATCCCCGCCCACCAATACTGACGGCGCAGATCGTGATACATCTTAGTGCCCCCTGGGTGCACTGCCAGACGTGAGTGGTGGAAATCTCTAAGGACCTCAGCCCTAAGAGACTCTGGGACAAAAACTCTACCCGAATACCTCAGACTAAGGTCAGAATGCACCGTCCATCCCGCAAATCCCTCGGGACTAGCAATCCGTACTCTGATCTGATCTGCCTCAACATCCACTAGCTGTGCCTCTATCACTCTAGTCAGAAGGGTGGGCTGTGCACACAAGCTGAACAGAGTGGCCTGTCCCTCAAACTCAGCAATATCCAGATCAAACTCGCCAATATCTCCCATCATCTCCCACTCCCTGATGGCAATACTGGCAACTGTACCCCTCGATCTCCTGCTCAGTGCGTCAGCCACCACATTGGCTCTCCCTGGGTGGTACTGGAGGTCAAAATCATAATCCTCCATGTACTCCATCCACCTCCTCTGCCTCAGGTTCAGGTCCTTCTGCGTGAAGATATACCTGAGGCTCTTGTGGTCAGAGAATACCTCGAATCTCTCCCCGTATAAGTAGTGTCGCCAACTCTTCAGTGCAAAGATGACGGCAGCTAACTCTAAGTCATGTGTGGGGTAGTTCCGCTCGTGGTTCTTCAACTGACGAGAACCGTAGGCTACCACTCTGCCATCCTGCATCAATACACACCCTAATCCCTCTCGGGATGCATCACAGTACACAGCGTAGCCCACTCCCCTCTCAGGTATGATCAAAACAGGCGCTGAAGTCAATCTCCCCTTCAGCTCCTGAAAAGACTGCTCACAGTCCTCCGTCCATAAGAATCTGGCGCCCTTGCGCGTCAGACGAGTCATCGGCGCGGCAAGACGGGAGAAACCCTCCACAAATCGTCGGTAGTATCCGGCCAACCCCAGAAAACTCCGAATCTCGAATACACTGCTCGGCCTCTCCCAGCTCATGACCGCCTCAATCTTGGAGGGATCCACAGATACCCCTCCACTGGACACTACATGCCCCAAGAACTGCACCTCTCTAAGCCAGAACTCGCACTTCGAGAACTTGGCAAACAGGCGATGCTCCCTCAAAATCTGTAGTACAGTCCTCAAATGATAGGCATGTACATCCTCAGCTGGTGAATACACTAAGATGTCATCCACAAATACCACTACGAACTGATCCAGGTAAGGACTGAAAATGCGGTGCATCAAGTCCATGAATGCCGCTGGGGCATTCGTCACTCCGAAAGGCATGACCACAAACTCATAGTGACCATAGCGAGTGCGGAAGGCCGTCTTCGCTATGTCCTCCTCCCTGACCCTCAACTGGTGGTAACCCGATCTGAGATCAATCTTCGAGAAGCATCTCGAACCTCTCAGCTGATCAAACAAATCGTCAATCCTCGGCAACGGGTACTTATTCTTGATAGTAACCCGGTTCAGCCTCCTGTAGTCTACACATAATCGTAGCGTCCCGTCCTTCTTCTTCGCGAACAGTGCCGAGGCACCCCACGGAGAAGTGCTAGGACGGATAAACCCCTTCCGCTGGAGGTCAGTCAACTGCTCCCTCAGCTCTCTCAACTCAGCTGGAGCCATGCGGTAAGGTGGTATGGAAATGGGTGTAGTGCCAGGAATGAGCTCTATAGTGAACTCGATCTCTCGTCTAGGGGGTAGACAAGTCAAGTCACTCGGGAAGACGTCGGGGAACTCATCCACGACCGGGGGTAGCACAACCTCTGTAGCCTCAAAATCACCCGCAATCAGACTAGCCAACATATAACTGTGGCCTCCCCAGCTCCTAGAATCACGCACTGGTGGAATCAAGAAATCCCCCCGATCCCCTGTGAAATAAAAGCAGTCTCCCTCCGGAGTGCATACAGTCACCCTCCCCCTGTAACAGTCTATACTCGCCCGATAGGTGAACAACCAATCCATCCCCAGAATCACATCAAACCCAGACATATCAAGTACAATAAGATCAAAATGGAGAATACGATCAGCTATCTCTATCGAGCAATCTCTACAGATCCTCGTCAGTGCTACAACACCCCCAACTGGCGTACCAACATGCAACGGGGGGTCCAACCAAACTATGTCCAGACCCAATGACATGGCAAGTGCAGTAGAAATGAATGAATGTGATGCTCCTGAATCTATCAATACACTGGCCCATGAACTGGATATGAGAAATGTACCTCGGACTACTGACGGTCCGGCAGCAGAGGTCTCCGGGGCGGCCACTGCGTAGACTCGGCCCTGGGTGGTCTGGCCCTGTCGGCCTCCCCCTCTCTGAGTCTGCTGGCCTCCTCCCCTAGGTGCTGGAGCTCTGACGCTCTGTGCGGAGGATGTAGGCTGATAATAGGGCGCTGGTAGCCCCTGGACCGACTGTGGCTGTGGCAGAGGTACCTGTGTATGCTGATAATAGTGTGGCCTCGGCGCACTCTGCGAAGTCTGCCCCAGAGGGCAGTTGGCCCTAACATGGCCAGGCTGCTGACAAGTGTAACAAATCGGCGGGGGCCTCTGACTCGGTGCCGGTAGAGGTAGTGGGAATGATCCCTGGCTGGATCCGACACCCTGTGCAATGCTGGGCCCCCTCAAGGGACAGTCGGCCTTCCTATGGCCAGGCTGTCCGCAGGTATAACATGTGATAGGCCGCTGGGACCCCCCTCCCCTAGAGGTAGATGGTAAGGCAGGACGGGGAGCTACAGAATGGAGGGGCCCGGCCTGTGGCTGTGAGGAAGAAGTACTGGCTCGGTACCTCTTCGGCTGTCTATATGTCGGGGCAGGTGCGGAAGTCTGTACTGTGGGTGCCCTGCCCTGTGCTCTAGTCTCTCTGATCCCTCTAAGATCAGCCAGCTCTCTCTCCACCTTGGAGGCCCTGATCACTGCCTCCTCATATGTCTCTATAATATGCCCAGCCAGTCTGTCCCTGATAGAGGTCTTCAACCCCTTGAGGAAATTGTACACCCTCAAATCCTCATGTGCAATAATGTGTGGGGCGAACCTCCCCAAAGCAGTAAACCGTGACTCATACTGAGCCACTGTCATGTCTCTCTGCAGAAGTGCCTCGAACTCCTCCCTAAACCCCACTCTGGCAGACATCGGGAAGTAGTGGTCATTGAACATGGCCACAAATGCGTCCCATCCCTCTCCAAACCGATGCAGTCTGTCAGCAGCTACCTCCCACCACTGACTAGCCAGGTCTGTAAACTGAAATGTAGCGCACCTGATCCTCAGATGGGGCTCAGTGATCCCCTGTGAATCCAAAATCCGGGTAATCTGTCTCAACCACTCCTCTGCAGTAAGTGGGTCTGGCTGCCCGGCAAAGGTAGGTGGTCTCATCCTCTGGAACACCTTCATCACGAAGGTATCCCTGGTCTCTCCGCCAGTGGTCCGTGCCTCCATCATGGTGCGGAGACACTCCTGTAAAAGGGCCGCCATATCTCTGGCGCCAACCATCTGCTCCACCTCCTGTGCTGGAGCGGGAGCAGGAATAGGGGCAGGGGCGGGAGCAACATCCTCCTCAGCTGCACTGTGCTCTGGTGTGTCAGCCGGGGCAACGACCTCCTCAACTATATCGGGAATAGGGGCAGCAGCTCTAGGTCTGCCACGACGAGGCTGAGCAGCGCCTCTAGGCTGGGTAGCACCTCTGGGCCTACCCCTACCCCGTCTGGGCGGTCCAGCTCCCGTAGGAGCTCGTCTGGGGGGCATATCTACAAGTCCAAGAGAAAAAATTCAATATCACTTTTTCACATTCAATATATGGTGTTCAAGTGTGACCCTAATCATGTTCCTATCAATGGCCTATGCTTCTACAGGTAGTACACATAGCATGTCATGATTCATATACTACTAACAAGTTTCTCACACATCACATCTGTCATGCCTCCAAAAACAGCATCAATCAGCACATAATCACAATAAGTCATGCATCAGGGCATATAATCACATATCACATAAGGCCCTACAGCATGCCACTAATAGTTCACACTAGGTCTCACTCTCTTCTCTAGGGTCTCATGGTGTTAAACAACACCCCACGGTCTCTAGGTGTTCGAACCTAAGCTCTGATACCACGTTGTCACGCCCCGGATTCCAGCGAACCCGAGGTGCGAGTAACGAGACAAGGAAAATAAAATAATAAAGAAATAAAAGATAATAATAACATTCTCATACATTCCTGTACACTGTTCGGATATATACATAGGTCTGGTCCACTTGCTTACAACATGTAAAATGAAATAAGGTCTTGGGCTTATGCCCTTATACAATATCAAAAACAAACGCCCCTTGGGCCTAACACAGTCCCTAGTCAAATCATCTCCACGTCTCGTACTGCTGGGACATCATCTGAATATTGCCCCACTAAAGGGGTCAGCTCAACATGCTGGTACAATATAATGCTAATGCAAGAGACAAAACCAAGGTCGTGGCATGTGCAAGTGTACAGTTATTTCTATATGGCATTCGATATCATGATGACAGGATATGAACAATGTACAGTATATAAGTAGTATGTATGACACACCCATGCAACTCTATGCCCACCCATGTCTCATGATACGGTCCTTCCCCGTCGGCATGAGTACCTTGTATGTCTCGCTTCACGGTCCGGAACCCGTCAGGCCGGCGAGTACCTATTGGCCGATTTTGGGTTTTTCACCACAGGATCTACACCCTCATAATGCAAAGCACCAAGTGCTTACCCACGCCATGTCCAAAGAATTTCACCATGCCAATATGCTCTGATCTCATCATGTCATGACACCTCTCATTCATACATAAAGCATGCCTCCAAGTACACAGTTCGTAATATCAACAGTTCATCCTAGCATATTATTCACACTATACACTAACACATACAGTATATCCATAATCATCATACAACTCAGCAAGATAGCACGTAGCACATAAACATGTGAATACTCAAGCAACATGTGAACAATCAATACAGCGAAGCAAGTACTCCTAATCTCAATTCTATTTCTCACTTAGCACAATATATCGTACCTGGTAATCGATCTCAAACCGGAAGAGTGTACTCGTGGTAAGGTGGAACCACCGTAAGAATACCGAAGGTCAGGTCACCTTCTCCTTGCCTTTCCGTGTCCCTAAAATTCATAACACGAAACTCAGTTTAATTGTCCCTTGAATTATGCTATTCATCAAATTTTATGTCTTTAATTCATAAGTTTCTATTTTACTAAATTAGACTCCACCATTGAGTCCGGAACGTCGAAGAAAATAAGTTTAGGCTTTTATAGAGTTCAATTCGGACACCTGGGTTCAAAAGGGCAAAACAGTCATTTTGCACTTTACACGTGTCCTTACATTTCGTGACCTCTTTTCACAAATCGGACTCTACGGTTGAGTCCGGAATGTTCGAGATAATAAAGTTTCACTATTTGTTTACTAAATTTGGAATTCATTTAACAGTACTTTAATTCAGGGGTATTTTGGTAATTTTACATGTAACTACGGGTCTTTTATTTTTCGGGACCCCGTCTCGTAAAACGGACCTCGCCATTGGCCTCAGGATGGCCGAGATAGTCAAAATACACTAATGACTTGTCCCAGTTGGACTCCGTGATATTTTTGAATATTTAAATAATTAAATTAATTTAATTAATTAATTAATTTAATTAATAATTTATTAATATTTTATTCAGGAGGGTCAAAGTGTAATTTCTTAACAGTTGGGGGGTCAATTTGTAATTTCCTGAAAGTTCAGGGTTAAGGTTCAAATTCTAAAGGTTCAAATTCCAAAGGTTCAAATTCCAAAAGGTCCAAATTAAAACTAGTTTAATTTGTTATTCTAAATCCGGTTAACCAAACAGGGGATAGGGTTAAAACTGGGATAGGGTATCCCGATTCCCATTTCAATTTAAATTTCAATTTCTTAATCCGGTTGCCAAACAGCCCCAATTTGGTCTTTAATTTAAAACCTCCGTGCGACACGTGGCAGGGCGGTTCACACCCGCCCGAACCGGACCCGAGCCGACCCGACCCGAACCCGGACAGGACCCCCCCTTCTTCCCCGACTTTCCGGCGACGTACAGTAGGGTTCCGGCGCCTTCTCCGGCGCCGGCGACCCACCTCCGGCGACATTTTCAACTTTTCAGAATGCAGTTTTCTTCATTTTCTCCCAAGGATTCTATATCTAGGCTTAGTTTTGGACTCAACCTATTAGATTCTCACGAAATAGAGGGTCAAACCCTCGGTCAAAACTCCGGCCGATTCTATTTCTCCATTTTCCCTCACTGGTTTTGGTTAGTTCAAACCCCAAATGGTTTCTGCACCTTAGGAGGTTATTTCCCATCATTCTAGTCTAATTTAACACATAAAATATCACCACCCATTTCCACTAACCGTGACCTGCAACCCTACTGTTCTCCCTCATTTCTTGGTCATTCCACTTGGTTTTTCTTGCAAGATAATCTACGTTTTATACATTACAAGACCCTATATTTAAAACAATTTAATATGCAAGGAAATGAGAATTCAGAACTGGAACTACTCACCCCTTTTCTTTCTGGATCTTTTTCTCTCTCTAGCCGACCTCTCCTTCTCTCTTCTGCTTCACTTCTGGTTCAAGCTCCTTATGCTCCTCCCAATGTACACGACCTCTCTTGCTCCTTCTCTCAGTTTTTCCTTGCCTTTCTCTCCTCTTTTCTTCCCACCCGAGACCACTTATGCATCACAACTCAATCTCACACGTCTCTCTCCCTTTGACCTCTATCACTCTACATCAGCCACCTTCTTTCTCCCAAAATGCAGCTTTGCATTCAATGCAAAGCTGCTCTACTCTAGCACAAATATATATATATATGTAGCTTACTTCTCTCACACACTAGACACACACCAAACACACACACCCAGCCGACACTACACCTCACACACTCTGCCAAATGCACCCTCCCACACATCCATATATACATGCCCATATACATGCACACATTTCACAATTAATTCAATATATGTATATATGTATATATATCTATGTATATATATATATCATGCACATCATATACATACTTCCACCCATCACAATAATAATAATAATAATAAGAATAATAATAAAAATTTAATTAATCAAGAATAATAATAATAAATAAAAAAAAAAAAAATTTTCATGTCATAACATGAGGCGTGGATTTATTGATTTTTCTAAATATGTTATCTTCCGTGGCTTCATGTTAAAAAAATCTGTAAGATTAGATAAAACTTAAACAACCATTAAAAAGAAGTTAATAATTCAAACAATCATTACAATGATAAAAAATACGTATATGTGTTAAAAAAAAATACACACATGCACACACAAACACTATAATAAGTTCACACAAGAATAAAATGTTGAATAATGAAAACAAAATAAAATGATATTATAAAATTGTTAATCATCATCACTCTCAGTGTCAACATCATCATCACTCTCAGTGTCAACATCATCATCTTCAACAATATTTACATCAATTGTTGCTCCATCGACAGCACGCATAACCCATGCAGAATCTTTATCATTTGTGAATATATTATCATCCAAATGCTAACCATTATATGGTTCCACTTGCGGTTCTGTCATGTGCTCTTTCGCTAGCACATCAAACACGTCTCTAGGTGTCATAATCACAACGATATGCCAATCTTTCTCCAATGAATCTTGCACATACCAGACTTGTTGTGCTTGTGATGCAAGAATGAAAGGTTCATCTCCCAATCGATTTTCTTTGTACAACAAATGTTTGAAGTTAACTAATGTGAACCCAAACTCATCTATCTTTCTTCCTGCATTGTTATCAATCCAATCACACTTGAATAACACAAATTTAAGATCATTTGTGTATCTAAGTTCAATAATGTCTATTAAAACTCCATAGAAACTAACATCCCCTTCGACTGGGTTCCTATCTCTTGCACTTGCAAAACTAGTCGTACTTGCATTCAACAAAACTCCACTATTTTGAGTTTTTCTTTTACTCTCACGCTCTTTTGTTCGAAATCTGAACCCATTGATTACATATCCCGTATATCTCCTTCCCCACTGGTCAGGACCCGCAGATAATATTTCAACTTCAGGTGATATTTGTGCATTACTTGTTTGTCTCAGTTGCTTAACCTACTTTTTTTTTGTAAAAAAAAGAAATTAGCATGGCATGTCTGGCATACAAATTTAATTACGTATGAATATATCTACTTACATGATCCATAAACCAAATGTGAAATGTTTCATTGTGAATACGACAAATTTGGTGCTCTCCTGCACGAGGCCTCTCACTCCTAAGCAATGTAACGTGTTTCCTGTCAAGTTAATGTGTCAATAAAGATTTACTCATATTATAATTCAGTCATATTTTTATGAAATACAAGTGAGAGGTGACTTACTCTCGAAATGAAGCGATTGCATTGAAGTTCATTAGCACATACCGATGTGCTTGAACCCATGTGATGTCATCAAGGAGAAATTGTTTGCCACCCCCTAATCCCCGACCGGACTTGTTATTTCCATCATAATTCCTAATTGGGCGGTTGGATTTAGTTTCAACATCCTCTAAATACCTTCCACAAAAATTTATGCATTCTTCTACTAAATATCCCTCAGCAATTGAGCCCTCGGGATGAGCTTGATTACGTACATATAACTTTAATGTAAGTAGAAACCTAAAAGCACAATAAAAAATTGAAATTCTTAAAAACATTATACAATTTATAAAATCCAATACAATAAATATAAAATTAAATAAATTAAACATATACCTTTCAATGGGGTACATCCATCGATATTGCACCGGTCCGGCAATTATTGCCTCCTCAGCTAAATGGATGGGCAAATGCTCCATCATATCAAAGAAGGATGGCGGAAATATTTTCTCTAGATGGCAGAGTATAATTGCAATATGATCTTGAAGAGTTTGAAACTCTTTTGTAGTCATAACTTTAGAACACAAATGTCTGAAAAAATTGCATAATTCAATTACTGCCTGACTCACATGCTTCGGCAATGATTTTCGCACTGCTAGGGGAAGTAATTGTTGCATCAAAATATGACAAGTCATGACTCTTAAGACCAGAAATTGTGTGATCTTTCAAATTCACATGCCGTGAAATATTCGATGCATAACCATCCGGAACCTTGACATTCTTTAGCACTTTACAAAAAATATCTTTGTGTTGTTTGTCCATTGTGAAGCATGCAGCAGGTATATACACTTTGTCATTCCCTAACTGCTGAGGGTGCAACGTTTTTCGAATACCCATAGCTTCAAGATCACGCCGAGCCTTCAAACTATCCTTTGTTTTCCTAGCAACACCTAATAGTGTCCATAATATATTATCGCACACATTTCTTTCAATATGCATAACATCAAGATTGTGGCGGATTAGATTATGCTCCCAGTATGGTAATTGAAAGAATATGCTCTTCTTTTTCCACTGTTTCTTCCAATTCAAAGCAGCTTCATCATGTGTAATTTCTCCCATTTTCCTTTTTTTTTGTTCTTTTCTTCTTTTTAGGTTGCTCAACTTTTCCATATTTTGTTACCACACCATGTAACTGTTGTAATATCTCAGTCCCAGATAATCGTTTGGGTTGAACTTGCATCTCTCGCATGCCATCAAAAGATACTCTATCTTTTCGAAATTTATGGTTTGGTTTTAAAAATCTTCGATGACCCATGTAACAAAACTTACTACAATGAAACAACCATTCAGATCGAGTGTCTTTGTTGTAGCAAGGACATGCATATCTATCTTTTGTGCTCCATCCCGACAAGTTTGCATATGCTGGGAAGTCACTTATTGTCCATAATAATGCTGCATGCATGCGAAACATTTGATTTGTCGATGCATCATAAGTGAGTACACCATCCAACCATAATTCATTCAGTTCTTCAATCAACAGTTGTAAATACACATCAATGTTATTACCAGGAGAACGAGGCCCATCAATTAGCACAGATAAGATAAAAAATGGTTGCTTCATGCACATCCATGATGGTAAGTTGTACGGCATTAACACAACAGGCCACGTGCTATGAGCAATGGTCATTGTCCTAAACGGATTGAATCGATCAGCTGTTAGCCCAAGTCTAACATTACGACTGTCAGATGCAAACACTGGGTTTTGCTCATCAAATTTCTTCCAGGCAAGGGAATCAGTAGGATGCCTTAATACACCATCATCGGTGCGTCCCTCTGCATGCCATTTCATGTGAGAAGCTGTTTTTGATGACATAAATAACCTTTTGAGCCTCGGCTTCAAAGGAAAATACCTAACTTGTTTCGTAGCAACTTTTCTAGTTTCATCAACATATCTAGATGCATGACAATTTTTACATTCTGTCTTATCCTTCTCCTCATTTCTGTATATCATACAATCATTACGACATGCATCAAACTTTTCATAAGTGAAGCCAAGGTCATCAATAATCTTCTTAGCTTCATAAAACGACTTTGGTAATGTTACACCATTAGGAAAAGCTTCGTTCAACAACTCTAACGCCATCGTGAATGACTTGTCAGACCAAGAACACATCACTTTTATAACCATCAACCGGACAAGAAATGAAAGTGTTGTAAACTTATTGCAACCTGGATATAGTTCACACTCTGCATCTTTTAGAAGTTTAAAATATGCCTCACTTTCTATATCAGGACCTTTCATAGTTTGACTTGGCTTATCGTCAACAACATCATCCATGTTAGGAATCCCAAATGCATCATGTATCATTCCAACCATGTCATCACATATACTCGATTCTAAATTTGGTCTCCTCGCCGCATCATTATCACGTCCATCAGTGCATAGAGGTTCACCGTGGTAAATCCAATTTTTATAATTTCGAAGAAACCCATTTACAATTATATGCTCGTATGCAACTTTTTCTTGAACAAGTTTGATATTCTGACACTTCGTACATGGACAATATATTTCTGACCCAGGAATCTTATTGGCCATTGCAAATTTGAAAAATTCGTTGGCTCCTTTGACATATGACTCATCTAACCTATATTCCAAATTGATCCAACTCTTATCCATAGGTTTGTTCATCAATTATTATCACCTGAAGTATAACAAATATATACTTAATCATCAAAAAATAATAGAATTTACTATCACTAGAATCAAATATAAAATATTTATTGCATAATGCAAGCTAATCTATATACGTATAAATTTTTCATACACATACATATACACATACACAATAACCCTTCATTGAGATTGGTAAGTCACATTGCCTTGCAATAAAGTAATATTAATATCTAATGCATGTCAGGGTAAAGATGATGAATTGAACAAATTAAAGAAAGAAACAAGCGAAAGAGAACATTTCTCTATTAGCCTGAGTTGATTTTGAAATATATGGCAGCTTACAAAAATCTAAAATTGAATTACGCTTTAGAAATTTCCAGAATTGGAACCTCAACCATAAGTAAGCAAATATTTAAACAGTGATTTGAAGTTGGTATTAGATGCTTTGAAAGTAAACCAATCGAACATTATATGCATGACCTAGCTGAGATGCAATAATTCAGATAACCAGAAACCCAGTGGTTTCTGCATCCGTGTTTTTGATGAGGTGCGGAGTATTTTAAATATATTTGATAAACCGATTCACTATGTAGAGTACAACGGCTCCTATGATGATCTAGTTGATTGTGTTGCTAGCAAGGTAATAAATCATTAGGCTCTGTGTGAGTGTGTTTTTTTTTTTTTTTGGCACTTAATTATCTTATAATTTTTTCTTACTTTTATTTAAATTTTGTTTTTTTTTCAGAAAATAAAAGTCATAATTATGAGGAATTAATTACTTTTATTTCTTCTTTGTATTAATTAATTTTGTACTTTGGGATTCTACTTTGCTTAGTTTTTTGTTTATGTCCACTTATATAGTTTCTAATTTATTTTCTAACTTCATGTTTCGACGTAGTAGGCTTCTCTAGAGATGCCTATTAAAAAAAATTAGAGTCATTTTATAAGTGACTTTTCAAGAATCAAAAACTCATCTTAAGATCACAACTACTGTACTATCGAAAATGTTAGAATGACATATGATAAATTGGTAAGAGAAAGTTCACCCGCAAGGATCTCAGTAACTTGAATAAGACCAGCAATATCTAGTTCTGTGACATTTCTCTATTAGCTCTTTGTAATCAACTGGGTTCTTCTTCTTTAATTATGTTCATACAAATAGTGAAGTATGATCAAAGCATTGTGTTAAGTGAACTTATTAAGAAGAAGTTCTAAAAGAAAGAAATTACATTTATTTTGGAGAATATCAATCATAAAGAGAGAGTAATTGAGCTGGGAAATGCTTGACACAGCTACCTTAAAATAACAAAAACTCAAAAATTAATGACAGATTTATACGTATATAGATTAGCTTGCATTTTTTATATGCACAATAATTTTCATCTCTTCATTAATTTAATCTCATTTATTCACAAATTCAAAATTTATAAATATATTTAACTCTTCAACAAAACAAAACAAAAAAATAAAAATATTATAATAAAATAAAAAATTAATTACAAAAGTTTGTTGGTCAAGCAAATTACACGCTTAGACATCGAAGTAATTTTTTTGTATTGGAACGTCCCAGTCACCCTACACTATTATCTAGTTATAAAAATATATATTTATATATAAAAGTGAAAGAATTATAAAACAAAAACTGCTGGACAAATATATATATATATATATTTATATATAGAAGTGAAGGGCTGCTCCTGCATATAATGTATATATGTGTGTGTGTATATATATATATATATATATAATATTATAAAACTAGAAGCTTCCAAAGGAAGCTAGCAGGTCATCTATAGAAGCAGCCGAAACTGCTGGACAAAGAAAGATATAGCAGCGTAGAAGCTGCTGGACCAATTGAACAAATTAAACGAAAAGGGGCAGCGTTGGAAGCTTCTAGCAGAAAGCTTGTTGGAAAATATGTAGATAATTTTGAAAGCTTCTTGAAGAGGCTGGAACAATGGAAAAAAGAGGAAGAGGGGCAGCACGTTTGAAGAACGAAAAGGGCAGAGATTCGGTTAACTGTTAAGTGATTTTTCTTTAATTCAAGGAAAATTTTAGAACAATGCAATCAAGATTTAATATTCATGATTTCGTTCAAGAAGTTCAAACATGGTGGCGCCGTTCACATTCTGGCCGGTGAGTTTCAGATAGTATATATATATATATATATATATATATTTATATAAACACAAATATATGGGATGGCGAGGGGAAGAGAGGGATACCTCTGATGGTGAACTGAAAAGCTTGACTTGCAGCGAAATCGACGGTGGCGATGGGTATTGCGCCGTTCCTGGCCGTTCCCGTTTCTGCAGCAGGTAGTGGTGGTGTTTGTGTTGCAACGTGAAGGCAACAGGTAGTGGTGGTGTTTGTGTTGCAAAGTGAAGAAGGGTTAGATTAGGGTTTTGAAGTTGTCTTTTGATGTGTGTACATGAAAAGGCAAGTTGAATGTATAACAGGTTGATTATCATAGGCGGGGAAACCACGACCTTTGGGTTTCTTTCACATTTTTTTTTTGTAAAAAATAATTAAGGTTGCTTGGGATTGGAAATAACTATTACCTTATTTTATTATCTAGATCTTTAAGGTTGCTTGGGAGAATTTTTTAGATTGGTCTTTCCATTTGGTCTTTACAAAAGTTATCTTCAAAAAAAATATGGCTTTTAAAAATATTTTTACATTGATTTTATTTTTTTAAATACAAAAAACAAGTTTGCAAAAATATATAATTTTAGGTTGAGTTCATCTTCAATAATTACTCATATTTAAATAAAACCTTCATTTGATATGAATATTTACTCAAATCTTTTGAAAAGTATTTTGTTTCAAAATTTCAAAAATTGAATTTAAGTAATAATTTAATTAAGCTTATGAACTATATTTTTTGAATTTAAATATAAGTTTAACTAAAATTCAATCCGTTAGGATTCATTTGAAATAACCTTTCAATGCTCATTGCTTTTTTGTGTTGTATTTGCAAAAGCTGGTTTCCAAAAATGTGCTTAGCTATTTAATTAAGTTTTTAAAATTATTTTTGTATTAATTTTATTTTTTAAACACAATTTTGTGCATGTTTTGTTCTCAAAACACAAATATATATAGTTAAATACATTTTAGTACGGACCTTTTAATTTATTACTCATTTCAAATAAGGTCATTTATTATAAATTACTTTAAATAAGTTACTTAATTTATATTTTGTTTCAAATAAGATTCTCTATTTTAAATTATTTCAAATAAGATTTTCTATTTTAAATTATTTTAAATAAGACTCTTAATTTGAATGAAAGAAAACAAGTGATTTGAAATCACTACAAGAAAATAGGCATTTTGCGGCGAATTCGGAGCGGCGCTTTTTACCAACCGTCACTAATTTGTGACAAATGAAAATAACCGCCACTATTTAGCGACACTTAATCAAACTGCCGCTAATTAGTTTCGCCATTCGCGGCAGTTACTAAAGTTTGCCATTGTATTTCATTAAAACGACTTCGTTTTGTTAGAAGTTAGTGACGATTATAGGAAACGCCGCTTTGTTACGGCGGTTATTTTAAAGCGCCACAAAATAGTGGCGGTTATTTTCATTTGCCACAAATTAGTGGCGGTTGGTAAAAAGCGCCGCTTAGAATTCGTCGCGAAAGGCCTATTTTCTTGTAGTGCTTCCTATTCAAATCTTTCTTTCTCTTCAAGTGGGTTTTCTTTTAGGCTCTTGCTCGTTCTTGAATCACCATGGCAGGAGGTATGCAATTTATTATTTTCCCTGCTGTCTATTATGTATTTTAATTATTCTTTCAGTATATGCATGTAGGTGTATTCCGGGTGTGTATTAATATTACAGAGATGGGGTCGAGTGGCTTACCTTGAATTCTTCTTTAGCCATGCTTCCTTTCTTATGCATTTCTCTCTCTAAACACATACTCTCTCGCTATATATAGGTGTGCATATGCAGCTTGTTGTATAGGCAAGGGTGATAATAACTAGTTGACCCTATTTCAAAATGGTAGGTAGGTCGGTGTCGAGCTTTTAGAAATTTTCGTCGACTTTAGTTTGTTTCTAAAATTTAGGGGTCAGTGCGCAATAGTTTACAAAATTGTATTGTTAAAATCTTAGCGCATGTGATATAGGAAGGAAATTTAGAAGAGCATGAGATAAATATTTTATTGCTCCCGCCATCCATGGTGTCATCTTGTTGTGTCTTTTTGTTACGTTACATATCTAAGTTTGAGACAATTTTATTGTATGTGTTCGAGATTTTTGCATCCTAATTATATGAAAATTGAACCCGTAGCATTCTTCAATGGGTAGAATGCAATGGCATCACCTATTTTTTAAAATTATTTTCTTATGATTTTTATTTTTTTATCAACTTAATTTATCAATTATTAATCTAAATTGTGTGAAAATGTATTTAATGACTCTTTTTAAAATCCTAGATTAAAATTTAAATATCTACTATTTCAATAGGCTTATGCTCATTAATTACTTGCCTTTGCTTTAACTAGCATAGGGTCTCCTTTTGACTAGGTAGAATACCAGAGGAATGACTTATTGAATTTTAAATATTATTATTTTTATTTAATATTATAAAGTTTCACCAATATGCATTAAGAATATTTATTGGATTAGTTTTGGCTATTTATTTGGCCTATATTTATTTGAAATTTCTTAAATTAAGCCTAACTTTATATTTACATGTGTCCTAGCCAATAAAACATTATAAAAAAATTTATTAAAAATTTGGAATGTTACATCACCCCCCTTAAAATATAATGTCAGTTTGGGTAAATTAAGGCACGGTATTGGTCCCATATGAATAAATAAAATTATGATAACACCCCTAGGCATAGAAGAGACCTAAAAGAGGAAATAAAATACGAGAAGTGCAACCTTAGGGTTTTTGGACATTCAAAATTCGATTTTAAGGTCCATTTGAAAAACTTGAGTTTCCAAATGGGTGAAACCAGTGTCGAAAAAATTATAAAAAACTCTTAGGAGTTTAAAAGTCACCAAAAAGGATATTTAGCTTTCAAGATATGACGACCTCTGTAGGATTTGGTGGGTCCAAGAACTCATTTTTAGTTTCTGTTTGGATAAACGGATACACGATGTATAAGTAAGGACATGTTTGGCCTTAAGGAGCTTATAAAAAAATAATGTGAAATTTAATTAATGAAGAACGGGGTAGCTAAGAGAGTTATAATATGATTTCTAACTTGGAACATGACATTGAAATGAAAGTGAAACTTAAGTAAGAGCATAAAAAAAAATAACTTGCATAAAAGGTAAGTTGAGTTGGAAGGATAATTGTAAGTTGAATATAGATGAGTTGAATCACTAGTATATGTAGTTACTTAAAATGCTTTCTAGAGGACTATATCTTCCATACACTTGAGAACATAAGTGATATCTTACACTATATGATGGTACTTTTTGTTGAATGTTCATAGTATTGTAATTATTTATGTTTACTATTCATGGTATATATGTCTATATATATGCATTATTGATAAGATATGAGCACATGAGTAGATATAAGTGTTAGGAATTGGACTCTGGTAGTTGATATAATGTGGTTAGATGTATACTATAAAATTGGATATTTTGCATTTGACTCCATCTGGCATAGACGGACATTGTGTTATGCATGTGGATATTATACATTAGAATTTCATATAATGAGGATGAACATGGATGTGTTGGATATTATGGATTGTGCCTTTCCTTTGGCATTGTGAATATGTTGGATATGCATATGATGTGTTGGATATATTGGCATAACATGACTTGTTATTGTGTATTTGACGTGACATTATGGATATGAGATAAAACGAGATGATGAAATTTGTTCGAAATTGTGTCACTCTTCGGTTGCGGGTTTTAAACCCATGCAAGTTGTCACATCTTAAACCTCACCCTTTATGGAATCTAGGGCGCAACTGGCTAAAAAGGCTTTTAGAACAAAATCAAATGGGTTGTATACAATTTTTTTTTCTTTTATTACGGAAGCGTTATTATACAACTTTAGAGTAATAATACATTAATCCAAATAGATACAACCACATCCGATCAGAGTATAACCCAATTTTCATATTGTAAGTCTATTGAACAACTATTCACCAATCCCTTGGTAAGACACAGTGATCATCTGGTCCATCAACAACCAATTTTACCGATATTGAGAGGCATTGAAGCACACATTGGCAAAAAAATAGCTACCATCATGCACCTAAGCCAAACCTATTGTAATACCACTTCTTTCTCCTCATACTTATTCTGCATTTATAGTATCATTCTTGACTTGCCACATGTAATGACCTAGATTTTTTTTGGAATGAAATTTTTTTTTTATTACTAATTATTATTATTATTATTATTATAATGGGTTGTGTGGATATATAAATATACATGTATGCATGTAATGTGTATGTATTTATGTATGTATGTATAGATGTGTATTTAAATTGTTTAATTAATTATGTATAAAAATATATATGTATATATATGTATATATATATATATATCAGAATGTGCACATGTGTGTAAGTGAGGTGTGTGTATACGGTTGTGTGTGGGTGTGTGATTGAGTGTGCCACACTCAAGGTGGCATGGTGGGGGGGTGGAGTGTGTAAGTAAGTTGGTGTATAGGAGTGTACAAGTCAGAGATGATTAAGAGGGTAGGTCTGATTTCAGAAAGTGAGGTAGAGGGAGGGAGAGAGAAATAAGAGAGAGAGAGAGAGAGAGAGAGAGAGAAAGAGAGAGAAAAGGGGCAATCAGTGATGATGTATGTGTATATGTGTGTGTTTGGGTTAGGAAAGAAATCAGAAAGGAAAGGCTGAACTGGGGAGGTCGTGAACATTGGAAGAAGTGTAGACTGAGAGCTTAGAGGGATTCTACAACATTTAGAAGTGAGAAACGGAAAGAGAAAGAAGGAGAAACCGAAAGAAAAGGTCAGAAATTTATTGTATTTTCATGTTTCGAATTTGCTGGCTTTTTTGTAGAATTGCTTAAAGCTTAGAAATAATTACATGGTTTTATAGAGTATGAAAAATGGTGAATTTAGGAAGAAACCGCAGCTCATTTGGTTAAGAAATGAGTGAGAAAAACCAATTTAAAGTTTGAAGGAAATTTTTGGGTCATTGAGTTTTAGATCGTTTTACCTTGTTTTATGAATTGGAAATTGTTGTCCATAGGTGTAGAAACTTGTAGGTAAAATTTGGGCTCAAAACAATGACTGAAAAGCCATGAAAAAATAAAAATTCAATTCGCCGGAAAGTTGGGACAGCTCACCGGAGCTGGCTGTAACTCAACTTTTCGAGGCCTTCCGGTGGTCCAAACTGAATTCCTGAGGGTAGATTTGGAAAGCCCATGAAGAGTAGAAGGTGACCCAAGTGATCGGATGTCGGAAAATTTCCGAAAAACAGCTGGCCATCGCCGGAGAAGATGACCGGTGCAAGCTGCCGGAAAAATCCTGCACCATGCGTGTTGTGTTTTTTTGTGATTTTGGGCCACGGGTCGGGTCGGGTTGACCCGCCCAAGCCCAATACGGGTTGACCCAATATAGGTGTTGTCATGAGAAATTTTTAGAAGTTTAAAAATTTGTGATTAGGGGCTGTTTGGATGCAAGAATAGTGAAATTAAAATTAAATTGAAATAGGGACAAGGATAACTTATCCAAGGTTTTGGGCTTATTCATTGTTTGGCTATTCTAAATTGGAATAGGAAATTATGATAATTATAAATTTACCCAGAAGTTATAATAATTATAATTTGACCCCAAGTAATAAAATAATGGTTAATTAAATTAATTAAATTAGTTTAATTAAATTAAATATGACAAAATGCCCCGAAGTCCAAATTAAATAAACCATTAGTGTTTTATTTATGTGTCGACCATTCAGAATCCAACGGTGAGGTCCATTTTGCAAGGCGAGGTCCCGAAAAATAAAAGACCCATGGAACCTTTAAAAAAATAAAATTACCAAAATGCCCCCGAGTCAGAACCTGGTCAAACGAATCCCGATTGGAGTAAACAAATAGTCAAATCTTATTATCTTGAACATTTTGGACTCAACGGTGGAGTCCGATTTACGAAGAAAGGTCTCGGGAAATGGGAAACCGTAAAAGTATGAAATGATAGTTTTGCCCTTTTTAGTCCGGATGTCCGAATTAAATTCCGCGAAAGCCCAAACCTATTTTCTTCGACGTTCTGGACTCAATAGTAGAGTTTATTTTAGCAAAATAGAAACTAATAAATTAAAGACATAAAATTTGATGAATAGCATCATTCAAGAGGCAAACCGACTAAGCTACATTTTGTGATTTTAGGGACATCGAAAGGCAGAGAGAAGGCAGTCTGACCATCTATATTTCACTGCTAGCCACTACGCTACGAGTACGACTTCTTAGGGTTGAGACTCCGTCAGGTACGATATATTGTGCTAAGTAAGAAATAGAATTAAATTTAGGATTAATTGCCATATTGACTTGATGATTCACATGTTTGTTTTATTGCTCATGTGCTTATGTGCTCCTTGTTATCTTGTTGAAAGTTTGGTAATGAATTTGGACCATGACTATGTGTATATCGCGTGTGTTAGCATAATGTGTGGATTATATTTTGAGAATTGTTAGGGTTATGAAATATGTGACTTAAAGCATGTGTTAAATGGACTATGTATGGCATGTAACCTTGATGAAATGATCTTTTGACTTGAATGTTATTGTGTAACACATAATTTGAAGCATGTTTCCTGTGTGGGTATGATGCTTTATTGAGATTACATTATGGTGTGGTGGAATCAAAGCATATTGGCATAGTATGATTCCTTGGACATGACATGACATGACATGATGTTGCATTTGGTGCCCGAACCAGCGGGAGCGATCCGCGAAGGGACATGATATTGCATTTGGTACCCGAACCAGCGGGAGCGATCCGCGAAGGGACATGATGTTGCATTTGGTGCCCGAACCAGCGGGAGCGATCCGCGAAGGGACATGATATTGTGTTTGGTACCCGAACCAACGGGAGCGATCCGTGAAGGGACATTACATTACATGAGTTGACATGGACATGGCATAGATTTGACATGGTTGTGGCATAGGGTGGTATGGGTGTTTCATGGGCATTGACACTACATTGCATGGATAATATGGATGGCATGTGGATTATTGCTATTACGTGGCATGGACAATTTGGGAAGCATGTGGATTATCGTTGCTACATTTCATGGATAATATGGATGGCATGTGGATTATTGCTATTATGTGGCATGGACAATTTGGAAAGCATGTGGATTATTGTTATTACATTGCATGGATGATTTAGAATGCATGTAGAGATGAATGTACACTTGCACATGCCACGCCTTAGATTATGTTAATGAGTTGGATGACATGTAAATTACCGCTAGTACATTGCATGCATGATGTTGAATGCCATGTAGATATAACTGTACACTTGCACGTGCCACGCCCTTAATTTTGTTTCTTGCATTAGCATTATATTGTACCAGCAGTTGAGCTGACCCATTCGTGGGACAAACATTTCAGATGACGCTCCCGACACTTGAGACTTGAGGAAGTCTTACAGGGTGGAAGAGATATGAGCTTAGGAGGATATTTAGCCCATGAGGGCATGCTTTGTGATGTATGGGCTTAAGTCGAATGACATGTTGAATATTTTTATTGACTGTGTTTTATATAGATGTACATTAAAGGAAATGAATGTAAGTTTGGGTTGAATCCGTTAGATTGTCCTTTATTTACTTTATATTTTATTTACTTTCTGTTCGTTCAGTCGCGCCTCGGGTTCGTTGGAATTCAGGGCGTGACTCCACAAGTATTATTTTCGGACCGTCTAGGCTTCATTCCACATGAGATTTGTTAGCTTTACTCTTTCTTTATTTTTTCTTATCCTACAATACCTGAAGTGTTGGGGGGGAATAGGGTGAGTTACACCACTAAGCTCAATGAGTAAGTCTAGCCATTGTCATGGGTTTTCATTGTAAAGACCAGGAAAATTTTTTCTTTGGAATAAATAAGATTTTCCTATTCTTTGATTTAATTAATTATTTTCATTTTTTTTTCTATTATTATTATTATTATTATTATTGTTATTATTATTATTAGTAAAACTTAAATGTGGGATATGCATGTATGTGTGTGAGTGATGTATATGTGATTACATGTATATATATATGTACATGTCAAATGTGTTGTATGTATATGTATAGATAGATATGTATATATATACATGTATTAGAGGGAAGTGGAAAACAGTGGTGTGTGCAAGTGGAGTGTGTATATGGCAGGCCGTATATGTGTGTGTGGTGTGACTGCACTATGTGTGTGTGTGGCCGGATGTGTAAGAGTGTGTATGTAAATGTGTAATATAGTATACATATATATATATAGATAGATATTGTGCACAAGTCAACTTGGCATTAAATGCAAAGTTGCTTGGTGCAGGGGGAAGAAAAGAGAGAAAGTCAGAAAAGGAGGCTGTGCAGGTCTGATAATGTAGAGAGAGAGAGATATATATATATATATATAGAGAGAGAGAGAGAGAACATAAGGTGTGTGGGTCTTGATCTTAGAGAAAAAAAAAATTAGAAAGAAGGGAGAGGCTGAGAGGGAGCGGTGAGAACGGAGAGGAAGCTCGAGAGGTGAACCAAGCAGGAGAAGGAGAAGAGGACACACGGCTAGAGAGAGAAAAATCCAAAAAATTGGTGAGTAACTCGATTCTAGTTTCTCATTTTTTTTGCATGATTAATTTGATTTGATTTTAGGACCTTGTAGCATCTGAAATATAGGTCATTTTATAAAAAGAACGAATTAAAACGGTTGGAAAATAAGAGAGAAATATTGAGTTGCAGGTCATGTAGGATAATCGGGTGGGTGAGGTTTGGTGCTTCAAAACTCAATCTAAATGACCTAGATCTAATTCAATAGGGTGCAGAATGTCACGCCCCGAATTCCAGCGAACCTGAGGCGCGAGTAACGAGACAAAAAGGGAAAGAAAATAATAAAGAAATAAAGACGATTCAGTGAAATTACAAACATTCCGTGCACCATTCTGATACATACACAAGATCTAGTCCATTAATTCACAATATACAAAATAAGATACAAGCTCGGGCTTACGCCCTTATACAATATCAAAAACGCCCCTTGGGCCTAACATAGTCCCTAATCAGATCATCTCCACGTCTCGTACAGCTGGGACATCATCTGAAATGTTTTCCCCATTAAAGGAGTCAGCTCAACATGCTGGTACAATATAATGCTAATGCAAGAAACAAAACTAAGGTCGTGGCATGTGTAAGTGTACAGTTATTTCTATATGGCATTCAATATCATGATGGCAGTATATGAGCAGTATATAATATATGTACTGTATGCGTGACACACCCATGCAACTCTATGCCACCCATGTCTCATGATACAATCATTCTCCGCTGGCATGAGTACCGCCACGTATGTCTCGCTTCACGGTCTGGAATCCGTCAGGCTCGCCAATACCTATTGGCCGATTTTGGGTTTTTCACCACAGGATCTGCACCCTCATAATGCAAAGCACCACGTGCTTAACCCACGCCATGTCCAAGGAATCACACTATGCCAATATGCTCTGATGTCATCATGTCATAATGTAATCTCAATGATGCATCTCATTCATACATAAAGCATGCCTTCAAGTACACAATTCATAATATCAACAGTTCTTCAAAGCATAAAATTCACACACTACACTAACACATGCGATGTACCCATAATCATCATCCAACTTAACAAGATAGCGCGTAGCACATAAGCATGTGAACACTCAAGCAAACATGTGAACAATCAAGGCAGCAAAGCAAGTATTCCTAATCTCAATTCCATTTCTTACTTAGCACAATATATCGTACCTGTAAATCGATCTCAACCCAAGAAGGCGTACTCGAAGTATGGTAGAATCACAGTGGGAATATCGAAGGTCAGATCACCTTCTCTTTGCCTTTCCGTGTCCCTAAAATTCATAACATGAGACTCAGTTTAATTGTCACTTGAATTATGCTATTCATCAAATTTTATGTCTTTAATTCATAAGTTTCTATTTTGCTAATTTAGATTCCACTATTTAGTCCGAGACGTCGAGGAAACTAAGTTTAGGTTTTCGTAGAATTCAATTCGGACACCTGGGTTCAAAAGGGCAGAATAGTCATTTTGCACTTTTCACGGGTCCTCACATTTCAAGGCCTCTTTTCACAAATCGGACTCCACGGTTGAATCCGGAATGCTCGAGATAATAAAGTTTCACTATTCGTTTACTAAATTTGGAGTTCGTTTGATAGTGTTTCAATCTAGGGGCATTTTGGTAATTTTAAAGGTTAGTATGGGTCTTTTATTTTTTGGGACCCCGTCTCATAAAACGGACCTCACCATTGGCCTCGGAATGGTCGAGATAGTCAAAATACACTAATGACTTGTCCCATTTGGACTCCGGATTATTTTAGAATATTTAAATAATTTAATTAATTTAATTAATTAATTTAATTAATTAATTAATATTTTAATTCAGGTGGTCAAAGTGTAATTACTCAAAAGTTTAGGGTTAAAAGGTAATTTTCGAAAGTTCAGGGTCAGTTTTCAATTATCAAAAAGTTCAGGGGCAAAACAGTAAATTCAAATTCTCCTATTCCTAATTCGGACAACCAAACAAAGATCAACCTAAAACAGGGATAAGATATCCCTGTTCTTATTTTTTTTTCAGATTTCCAATTTCTTAAGTCCACAACCAAACAGCCCCCTTCAACATTTTAATTTAAAACATATGGTGACACATGGCAGGGGCGGTCCACACCCGCCCGAACCGGACCCGAACCGACCCGACCCAGGCCCGGAACAGCCCCCCCTTCTTCCCCGATTTTTCGGCGACGCACAGTAGGGTTCCGGCGCCTTCTCCGGAGCCGGCGACCGATCTCTGGCGACTTTTTCATGTTTTCAAAATGTGATTTTCTTCTATTTCATGTTCATTCTCCCTAGTTTCTCAACCATTTAACCTCATTCTTTTTGCAAAACAATCTCTACAATATGCTCTTTAAGCCTCAATGCATCAAATAAATTATTATGCTTTAAAAAAAAATAAAACAGAAAGGGTCCACTTACGGGTTTTCTGAACTTTCTCTCTCTAGCCGTGCCTTCCTTCACCCTCTTGTTCCGAGCTCAAACCAAGCTTCAAACTCTCTCTCAGAACTCTATTTCTCTCCCTCGCTTTCTGTTTCTTTCCTTCTCTTTTCTCCCCACCCGAGACCACACTTATACGCACACACTTCAAATCTCTCACGTCTCTCCCTCACAGCCACTATGCTTGACCTCCTCTCCACCGTTCAGCCACCTTTTGCTTCCCCCCAAATGCAGCTTTGCATTAAATGCAAAGCTGCTCCATATGTATGCCTATACACCTATTCCACTCATTACACACACTAATCTCACACATTGCCAACCGGTTGCCCATCTAGTTTGGTTGCAAACACACACACACACACACACGTCCAGTTACACACACACACAGTGCACTGCCATATCTCCTTCCACATATCCATATACACATGCATGCACATATAATATTTCACACATACCTACACATGTATACTATGCATATACATAATACTAATGCTTCAAAATTAATAACAATTATAATAATAATAATAATAATAATAATAATAATAATAATAATAATAATAATAATTTTAATTTAACCAAGAACAATAATAATAAAAAAAAAATTCCATGTCATAACACAGAAAATGAATAGAGGTAGTTCAGGCTCGAAACAATGGGGGAAATGCTAGGGTAGGAGTTGGCCGGAGATTCGGCCATGGCACTTTGACCCCCTATTCGTGACGTTTGAGTGACCCAAACCAAAAATGAAAGTTGGATATGGAATCTACAGGAAAAATGGAAGAAAGTAGCATTTTAAAAACATGAAAAGTCCGCCAGAAAACGGTCGCCGGCGCCGGAGCCCTATCGGAGCTTCACCGAAAAAACGGGAAAGAAGGCACTGTTCTGGGTAGGGTCTCGAGTCCGGTTCGGGTTCGGGTCGGGCCAAGGCCGACCCGCCCCTGCCACGTGTCATCCTCTGGTTTTAAATTAAAATGCGTTAAGGGCTGTTTGGTTACTAGTTTATAAAATTTGAAATTAAGATTGAATTGGAAACAGGGATATCCTATCCCTGTTTTGGGATTGACCCCTGTTTGGCTAACCGAATTGAGAATAGGAGAATTAGAATTTACAAATTAACCCCTGGACTTTTTGGAAATTAAACTTGATCCCAGAACTTTTGGAAATTTCACTTGGACCCCTAGACTTTGAGAAATTATGAACTGACCCACCAGAATAAAATTTTAATAAAATATTAATTTAATTAATTAATTTAATTATTTAAATGTCACAAAATAATCGGAGTCCAAATGGGACAAGTCATTGGTGTATTTTGACTATCTCGATCATTCTGAGACCAATGGTGAGGTCCATTTTACAAGACGGGATCTCAAAAATAAAAGGCCCGTGATAACATTTAAAATTACCAAAATGCCCCTGAATTGAAATACTGTCAAACGAACTCCGAATTAAGTAAACAAATAGTGAAACTTTATTATTTCGAGCATTTCGGATTCAACCGTGGAGTCCAATTTTTAAGAAAAGGTCTCGGGATGTAAGGGCCCGTAAAAAGTACAAAATGACCGTTTTACCCTTTTTGGCTAAGATGTCCGAATTGAATTACACGAAAGCCTAAACCTATTTTCTTCAACGTTCCAGACTCAACAGTAGAGTTTAATTTGACAAAATAGAAACTCATAAAATAAAGACATAAAATTTGTTGAATAGCATAATTCAAGTAGCAATTGAATTAAGTTGTAATTTATGATTTTAGGAACACGGAAAGGCAAGGAGAAGGTGGTCTGACCTTCTGTAATTTCACTGTGGTTCTGCTACACTACGAGTACGTCTTCTTGAGTTGAAATTGACCCATCAGGTATGGTGTATTGTGCTAAGTAAGGAATAGAATTAAGTTTAGGAATGATTTGCATGTTGATTGATTGAATCATATGTTTACTTGTTTAATGTCAGAAAATCACATAAAGAATGTTGCTTTAAAAAGAAACCTTGAGTTGATTGTTTATGTTACTCATGTGCTTCTTGCTGCTCTATGGAGATATGATTTATTCTATGTGTTGGGTTGTACGTGATTTATATTTTTGGGGAGTTGTTAAGATTGTGAACACATGACTTGAGTATGTATTTTCGTTGATCATGTATTGCGTACATTCATGTGGAAAAGGTTTTGTTATTCAGATGTTGTGATTGCTTTAAGTGGAATACTTTGTTTAGAAGCATGTTCCATGTGTTGGTAAATTGTTTATCTGAGATTGTGTTGTTGCATGGTGGAATCAAAGCATATTGACATAGTGTGATGCATTGAAAGTATAAAGTGGGTTGAGCACGTGGTGCTAAACATGGTACTCAGCTTCCATCGGATGTGTTCCAAAAACGAGACATGGTACTCAGCTTCCATCGGATGTGTTCCGAAAAGGAGACATGGTACTCAACTTCCATCGGATGTGTTCCAAAAATGAGACATGGTACTCAGCTTCCATCGGATGTGTTCTGAAAATGAGACATGCACATGACATAGAGTTGACATGGACATGGCATAGAGTTGACATGGTTGTGGCATAGAGTTGGCATGGTTGTGGCATTGAGTTATGTGGGTGTTTCATGGGCATTGTCACTACATTGCATGGATAACTTGGATGTTATGTGAATTATTGCTATTACATGGTATGGATGATTTGGTAGGCATATGGACTATTGTTATTACATTGCATAGATGATATTGAATGCCATGTAGATATAACTGTACACTTGCACATGCCATGCCTTAGATCATATTTATGAGTTGGATGACATGTAGAATATTGCTAGTACATTGTATGCATGATGTTGAATGCCATGTAGATATAACTGTACACTTGCACATGCCACGCCCTTAATTTTGTTCCTTGCATTAGCATTATATCATACCAGCAGTTGAGCTGACCCATACGTGGGATGACTCCCTACAGATGACATTCTCGGCACTCGAGACTTGAGGAAGTCTTGCAGAGTGGAGGAGACAAGAGCTTAGGATGATCTTGGCCCTTGGGAGCATATTTCGAGATGTATTGATATTGTATAAGGGCTTAAGCCCGAATGACATGTTGAATGTTTTTATTTATCGTGCTTTATATGGATGTACATTGAAGGAAATGAATGAAAGTTTGGGTTGAATCCGTTAGGTTGTCTCTTATTCAAGGATCAAAATATCATTTCGATGTATAGTTTCGGTTAGTCCGAAAATGGAAAAGTTTCGGAAACGTTTCGGAAACATAATGAAAATGGAGAAAAAATTAGAAACATGTGAAAATATAACTTAAAATTTATTTATTTATACAAATAAGCATATTTATTGAATATTTGTGCATGTTTAAGGCATATACATCATATTCATGATAAATGACATAGTAGATATATATTATGTAATATCCACGAATTAGATAATTTGACACAAGTTAGATATAAAATAAAAAGTAAAACCAATAGCGATTTAAACCTATTATAATTAGTAACTTAGTATTAAAATAGTTATTTTTCTACACTTTATTTCCCCTACTACTTTTCTATTATTTTAGAAAAAATAATAGAAATATCTTATTGTAATTTTGAGTCTTAATACTTGAAAAATAAATGGATATTATTTTTTACTAACTTCTAGAATTATTGTTGATACAAAAGAAATGTTTTCTCTGATTCGGTATGTTTCTACGGAAACATGTGAATTTTGATATTCCTCTAATGTTTCGTTTCGGTTCTCTGAGAAACGGAAACGTTTCGGCCGTTTCGATGGAAAAGAAACAAAATTTTGATCATTGCTCTTATTTACTTTATATTTTATTTACTTTCCGTTCGTTCAGTCACACCTCGGGTTCGCTGGAAATCGAGGCGTGACATTCATAGCAAAATATTCATATAAACCATGGATAGTAAATAGAGCAACAAAATTTTAAAAACATAGCAGCTTGTAACATATTTGAAAAACTCAAAAACAAATACTTTATGAACTTGTTTTTCACTTCAAATATAATTTGCGTATCAAAATCATAGCATATTGAAACATATTAGAACATATCATATCATAATATAGCATACTCATTAATACGAACAAGATATCATATCACATAATAAAAGAACTCGTGTCGACTTGTATCCTGAATAGAAGGTCAACAGATGACCTAGTCACTCATAGTGACAACATAAAAGATCTATGACCCACTTATTGGCCTATCAACATAGGTCCCCCATCAAGGATTTTCATCAGAGTTGACATATGCTCCCTACTCGCGCCTCGTATAATGGCATGTATTTAAAATCATAAATTTTCAAACATTTTTATCTATGAATTTTTGAAAGAGTTAGCAAACATGCTTGTAAATCAAATTTTCATCACATATTATAGTACTTTTTCATAGCAGAAAATATCATACATATTGTACACAAAATAGTTGTATAAATGTCACCAATCTAGAGATCTAGAATTATTCACCGAGATCACCCTCATTCGATTCTCACGTTCCTTTTTACTTAATAGTATGTCCTACACATATATTGTCATATTATAATAATTTTTATGTCTATGCTAATCTCATGATTTTATGTCTTGTATGACTTAATTTAAGTCTTTGAATCTTTTAACTTCTTTTAGTTGGATAATTATTGTGAATTGTTGTGCACTTATCTCTTTCCAAGTTCACAATGTCAGCTTTTAAACATACTTACCTTTGTTCCCATAACCCTTGTGTCCTATCATTTTATACTTGCATAATACTGATATACTTAGATGACCTTTGATTAAATTAGACTTTAGATATGAAATTAGAAAATCAAAAAACCTTAAGAATAATTTTTTTAATCTTTATAAGGGCATTTCTATAATTAAATAACAACTATGATATTAAAACAAAATTTTCAGAATTTATTTAGTTTAAATAAATTACAAAATCGGCCTCAAAACGTCAAAAAATATAAGAATATGCCTTCTTTGAAATTTATTAGCTCATTTAAGATAGATCAATTGTAAAAGGGTATTTTAGTCATTTATTAAATATTTTTTCATAATTTAATTCATGAAAATAATTGAGTTCAGAATCTTCAAAAATATCTGTAATAACCTGGAAATTTTTTTTTTTTTATATGAAAATTTTCCTTGGTTATTAAATTTTTATTATCATTATTATTGTTAATTTTTTATGCATATGTATTATATATATGTATGGTATGTATGTTTAGGTGTGTGGGATAAAATATGTGCATGTATATGTGTATATGTATATGTATATATAACAGTGCATGTGTGCACTGTGTGTGGGTGCAACTGAACGGGTGTGTGTGTGTTTGTGACCGACTGAGTGTGGGTGTGAGGTGTCGGCTAAGTGTGTGTTTAGTGTATGGTTCATGAGTGATATATAGGTGTATATGTATAGGATAGCTTTGCATTAAATGCAAAGCTGCCTTGTAGAGAAAAGAGGTGGCTGAACGGAGGGGAGAAGGTCAAGGAAAGGGGCTGGCAGTGGGTGACGTGAGGGAGTGATGTATGAAGTTTATATCTTGGTCTCGGTTGGGAGGAGAGAAAGGAAAGAAAAACAGAGAGCAAGGGAGAGAGAGAATTCTGGAAGGGAGAAGAGATTTTGGAGCTTAATTCAAGCTGGGAACCAGAAGGTGAAGGAGGTGCACGGCTAGAGAGAGAAACCCAGAAATACCATGAGTGACTCCATTCTGATTTTTTTTGTTTCTTAGCATGTTATGTAGATTTAATTCTTGGTTCTTGTAGTATATGAAATGTGGATTATTTGCAAAATAAATCACTTAAAATGGTTAGGAAACGAGATAGAAAAGATGAGTTGCAGGTGGGTTGGATAATCGGTTGGTTGGAAAATATTGGTTTAAAAACTTGGTTTAAATGGGAGGGAACGAACCCTAGGAGGTGCAGAAACCCATTGGGATAAAAATGGAGGTTGAACCGTGACCAAAAAGTCACGAAAATGAAAGAGTAGGGTCGGCCGGAGAGTTGACCGGAATCTTTGAACCCTATTTCATGAAAATCTAGTGGCTTAGATCCAAAACTAACCTTAGATATGGAATCTACGTGAAAAATCGAAGAGAACCACATTCAGAAACCATGAAAATCTCGTCGAAAAAATCTTGCCGGCGCTGGAACCCTACTGGTGCACCGCCAGAAAAACGGGGAAGAAGAGGGGGTGTTCGGTTCCGGGTCCGGTTCGAGTTCGGGTCGGGCTAGGGCCGAACCGCCCCTGCCACGTGTCGGTCTAAGGTTTTAAATTAAAAACCAAATTGGGACTGTTTGGCTGCAGGTTTAGGAAATTAAAAATTTGAATTTAATTTGAAACATGGATATCCTATCCCTATTCTCGGATTGGCCCCTGTTTGGTTAACCGGATTGAGAATAGTAAATTGGACAAATTACAAATCTGACCTTGGACTTTTTGGAAATTAAACCTTGACCCAGAACTTTTAGAATTTACAAACTGACCCCCCCAACTGTTAATTATTATAATTTGACCCACCATAATAAAATATTAATTAGATTAATTAATTAATTAATTTAATTATTTAAATATTCTAAAATAACCCGGAGTCCAAATGGGACAAGTTATTAGTGTATTTTGACTATCTCGACCATTTTGAGGCCAATGGTGAGGTCCGGTTTACAAGACGGGGTCCCAAAAAAATAAAAGACCCGTAGTAACCTTTAAAATTACCAAAATGCCCTGAATTGAAACACAGTCAAACGAACTCCAAATTTAGTAAACAAATAGTGAAACTTTATTATCTCGAGCATTCCGGACTCAACCGTGGAGTCCGATTTGTGAAAAGATGTCACACCCCGAATTCTCGACCGAACCCAGGGACGCGACTGAACAAAACAAAAGAAAGAAAATAAAATATAAAGTCAATAAATAAATATGTAACTTTTTAACTAATATAGATACAAGCCTATTCCACTAACATAACTATACATCCATCAATACACATACATTCCTGTTTTATAAAATTTCGGCAGAACCTCCTTTGTTTTTCGAACCTTTTTCCCCCTGATAATCACAATACATCATATATATACAAACATATCACAATCTATCCTCACTCGATGGCCACAACTTTATCAAAGTTAAATATACATCGCCTACTTATACAACCGAAAATATACAACCATGATACAACATATATGTCATTGGGCTTAAGCCCGTACATCACAAAACACGCCTCTCGGCCAAATATCCATCTACAGTCAAGTCCCCTCCACTCGGTTAGACTTCCTCAAGCCTCAGGTGTCGGGAATGTCATCTGAAATATGGTTCCCACGAATGGGTCAGCGCCAACATGCTGGTATGGTACAACACTAATGCAAGGAACAAAATTAAGACGTGGCATGTGCAAGTGTACGTGTATATCTACATGCCTCCCTAATCATGCATACAGTATAATGGCAATGTACAACCACATCTGAAGAAAACCCTATATCACGTTCACAAATTCATCAACACAATGCACAGGCAATATGCGTGACACACCCATGCATCTCAATGTCACACCCATGTCTCATTTACGGGTACTCCCCGATGGCATCGAAGTACCAATGCAATGGACAATTTTGGGTTTTTCACCACAGGATCTGCACCCTCATAATGCAAAGCACCACATGCCCAAGGAATTCACCATATGCCAATATGCTCATGCAATCTCAATGCAACAAGGTTTCATTAATATAGCATGCTCAAGACAATAATATGTATATCACCAACCAGTTCCACATGCAAGCATATCTCATATAATCAACTTAAACACATGTTGTTATAACATGGAATTTTTTTTTTTTTATTATTATTTATTATTCTTGCAATAGTTAATTAATTATTATTATTATTATTATTATTATTATTATTATTAAAGAATGTGATGTGTGTATTGTATGTATACAATTTTGTGTATGCTACATGTGCATGTATATATATATGCATATTTAAAATTTGGAGAATACATGTATGTGTTTAATTGTGTATATATATATATATATATATGTACATAACAGTGTGGAACAGTGTGTGTATGTGTGTGTAACCGTGTGTGTGTGTGTGTGTGTGACTTTGAGTGTTACACACTCAAAGAGGTATGGGTGGGGTTGTGTGTGTGAGTAGAATTCAGGGAGTGGGGGAGGTGCAGAATCAGCAGAGGGTGGTTGGTCTTGGGGAGAGAGAGAGAGAGAGAGAGAGAGATATAGAGAGGGAAAGTGAAGAGAAAAATGAGGGTGTCTCGGGTGAGAAGAAAAGAGAAGGAAAGAAAGAGAAAGAAGAGAGAAACAGAGCTCTGAAGGAGAGCTCGGACCAAGAGGAACAGAAGGAGAAGGGAAGCAAACCAAAAGGGGGAGAAATCCGAAATTTTAGGTAAGTGGGTGTTTCAGTTTTGAATTTCAAAAGCATGATTCGTTTGATTTAGATTATAGGGTTTTATAAAGCATGATTTTAGCTTTCAAATGCAAAAAGAATGAGGAGAAATAGGTGAGAAACTAGGGAGAAAACCCTAGTTGCAGGTTTCGGCCATGGAGGGTGACCTTCATCATTTTATGTGTGAAGCTTCCTTTAAATGACCCTAAAATAAACCTATGAAGTGCAGAAAGAGAATGGGGAAAGAAAGAATGAAAAACAGTAGAAAAATATGCAAGAAATGGGAATTTTTCAGTTGGCCGGAGATTCGGCCATGAGCCTTTGAGCTCTATTTCGTGGAGATGGGGACGGTTTGAGGGGAAGTGGAGGTTGGATATGGAGCCTACACGAAAAACCCTAGAGAATGGCATTTTAAAAAGGGGGAAAACTCATCGGAGGCCGGTCGCCGGCGCCGGAGAAGGCGCCGGAACCCTACCGCTGCTTCACCGGAAAATCGGGGAAGAAGGTGGGGTGTTGGGTCGGGTCTCGGGTCGGATCCGGGTCTGGTTCGGGCGGGCACGGGTTGCCCCTGCCACGTGTCAGCCATTGTTTTAAATTAAATGAATTTGAACCTTTTAGAAATTAAACCTTTGGATTTGAACCTTTTAAATTTGAACCTTAACCTGAACTTTCAAAAATTACGAATTGACCCCCCAACTGTTAGAAATTACGCTTTGACCCACCTGATTAAATTATTAATAAAATATTAATTAAATTAATTAATTAATTATTTAATTAAATTAATTTAATTAATTAAATATTCAAAAACATCCCGGAGCCCAAATGAGACAAGTCATTAGTGTATTTTGACTATCTCGACTATTCCGAGACCAATGGTGAGGTCCGTTTTACGAGACGGGGTCCCGAAAAATAAAATACCCGTGGTAACCTTTAAAATTACCAAAATGCCCCTAACTTGAAACACTGTCAAGCGAACTCCGAATTAGGTAAACAAATAGTGGAATTTTATTATCTCGAACATTCCGGACTCAACCGTGGAGTCCGATTTGTGAAAAGAGGTCACGAAATGTAAGAACACGCGTAAAGTGCAAAATGACTGTTTTGCCCTTTTGAACCCCGGTGTCCGAATTGAGTTCTACGAAAGCCTAGACTTACTTTCTTAAACGCTCTAAAACCAATGGTAGGGTTCAATTTAGCAGAATAGAAACCCATGAATTTAAAGACATAAAATTTGATGAATAGCATACATTCAACAACAATGGACTGAGTTGTAATTTCTACTTTTAGGGACACTGACAGGACAGGAGGAGGCGATCTGATCTCTTACATTTTCATCCGTCTATTCAGTTACATATAGTTCACGATCTTCTAGGGTTGATACCGACCCATCAGGTATGGTGTTTTGCTAGTGTTAGAAATGAAGTTAAGTTAGGAATATTTGTGAATGACTGAATGTCGTATGTGTTTATCTGTAATGTGTTTACCGTTTATTTGGAGTTGGTTGTTCACATGCTTACATGTTACTTGTATCTTATGAATATTTAGTGAATGATGAATGTAACTCACGACATGTGTATATGTTGATTTTACGAGATATGATTGCATGTGGAATCAGTTAGGTGGTTTATATATTATTGTCTCGAGCATGCTATATTGTGGAAACCATGTATCATTGAGATTGCATTGGCATATTGGCATATGATGAATCCTTTGAGAACATGGTGTGGGTAAGCACGTGGTGCTTTGCATTATGAGGGTGTAGATCCTGTGGTGAAAAACCCAAAATTTGGCCATTGCATTGGTACTCCGTAGCCATCGGGGAGTACCCGTAAACGAGACATGGGTGTGGCATAGAGTTGTGCATGGGTGTGTCACGCATACTATTCATATATACTACTGTGACGATTAAATGTCATTTAGAAATAAATGTACACTTTGCACATGCCACGCCTTAGCTTTATTTCTGGCATTAGCACTTCATCATACCAGCAGTTGAGCTGACCCATTCGTGGGCAACATTTTTCAGATGAGGACCCCCCAGCTGCTTGAGACCCAGTGATGCTTTGATAAGGGAAAACACTTGTTATATTTTGTCCATGAGACTTGTGTATTGAAACGTAAGGGCTTAAGCCCGAATGACTCCTGAACGATGTATCTTATGTTATTTTGTGTATGGATGATGATGGACGCATGTTTATTGAATTTAATTACTTTTGTCCTTTTAATTATTTTACTTTCTGTCTCGTTACTCGCGCCCCGGGTTCGTGGGAAATTCGGGGCGTGACAACGTGGTATCAGAGCATAGGTTCGAATACCTAGAGACTGTGGGGTGTTGTTTAACACCATGAGACCCTAGAGAAGAGAATGAGACTTAGTGTGAACTGTTAGTAGCATGTGATAGGATCTTATGTGCTACGTGATTATGTGTCCTAATGCATGCCTTATTGTGATTACGTGAAGAAGTGACACTAAAGCTTTCTTTTGAACTTGTAGATATGCCTCCTAGACGAGCTCCTACGAGAGGCAGACCACCCAGAGGGGGTAGGGGTAGGGGTGCGCCTCGAGGTGCCGCCCAGCCTCGTCGTGGCAGACCCAGAGCTGCTGCCCCTATTCCTGACGTGGTTGAGGAGGTAGTTGCCCCAGCTGACGTTCCTGAGCATAGTACAGCTGAGGAGGATGTTGCTCCAGCCCCTGTGGAGGAGGTGGGGCAGACTATTGGCGCCAGAGACTTGGCGACCATTATACAGGAGTGTTTCCGTGCTATGCAGGATGCCCGGACCACTGATGCTGAGGCCAGGGCTGCTGAGGCCGAGGCCAGGGCTGCCGGTGCCGCGGCCAGAGCGGCCGGTGGGGAGACCAGAGATACCTTCGTCATGAAGGCGTTTCAGCGTATGAGGCCACCGTCATTTGCAGGACAGCCTGATCCTTTGGTGGCCGAGGAGTGGCTGGATCAGATTGTGAGGATCCTGGACTCACTAGGGATTGTTGAGCCACACCTGAGGATACGATGTGCCACCTTCCAGTTTACAGGGCTAGCGAGCCAGTGGTGGAAGGTATCTGCCGGCAGGATTAGCAGGTTCGGAGAGGGGTGGGATGCATTTGTGGCCATGTTCAATGACCACTACTTTCCAGCGACTGCTAGGGTCGGGTTCAGGAGAGAGTTTGAGACCTTACTACAGAGGGACATGACCGTGACGCAGTATGAGTCCCAGTTTACCGCATTGGGCAGGTTTGCCCCGCACATCGTTGGGGTGGAGGAGCTGAGAGTTTATCATTTTCTAGAGGGGCTGAAGACCTCTATCAGGGATAGACTGGCGGGTCACATCATTGACACTTACGAGGAGGCTGTGATCAGGGCCACGAGGGTAGAGAGGGAGTTGACAGCTCTCAGAGGGATTAGGGAGTCCCGGACTCAGACCAGGCCAGCCACAGCACTAGCACTTACACCAGCTCAGCCTACCGTGACCGTCCCAGCTCATCCTGGTAGGAGACCACTGAAGAGGTTCCGGGGCAGTACCTCTTCTCCATCTACATCCCAGAGACCTATGCAGCTTTTAGCACCCCAGCCCACTATGTCTACTACTCCTCGAGGAGGGGCACCACAGCTGACTCTCACATGCTATCAGTGTGGACAGCCTGGCCACAGGATGGCTGATTGCCCACAGAGAGATCCTAGTCAGGGATCAGGGACAGGACCGAGCCAGCTACCACTCCCATCCCAGTCTCAGAGTCAGGCCTGGAGGGCCACACCAGTGTGCTATACATGTCATCAGCCGGGCCATGTCAAGGCCCACTGTCCTCAGGGGCAGACTTCCCAGAGTGCACCGAGGTCCCACTATTTCCAGCCCGCCCAGGTACCTTTACCCCAGACGCAGTCAGGCTATAGACCCCCGGCACCTTACTATCAGCCGGCATCCTCAGCCTTGAGTGTTAGAGCCCCAGCCCCGAGAGGGGGAGGACAGCAGGGGCAGAGAGGGGGAGGCAGACAGGGTCAGACTGTACAGGGCAGGGTATACGCAGTCACTACCCCAGAGGCTTCTACTGCTGGGCCATCAGTAGTGCGAGGTATCTTTCTTATGTTCAGTTCATGGGCTAGCGTGTTGATAGATTCTGGTGCATCGCATTCTTTCATATCCACTGCATTTGCCATGACATTGGGGTTGACTATAGACCGGTTAGATCCACCGCTACGGGTTGATACTCCGGTTGGGGGTAGTGTGACACTGACCAGGATTTGTAGGGGCTGTTCACTTGAGATAGCTGACCGTACTCTCTGCTTTGATTTTATTGTGCTTGATATGACTAGCTTCGACATTATCTTGGGTATGGATTGGCTGTTTACCTTCCGGGCTAGCATCGATTGTTTCAGGGGGAGAGTTACAGTGTGTACCCCTGAGGGGGACTGTTTTTATTTCACGGGGGACCGTGGGGACTTCCTAGTACCACCCTTGTACGACTCTAGGAGTTGGGGAGCCCATAGCTATATGTTGGCCAGTATGATTGCAGGGGATAGTGAGGCTACAGGGGTTGTGTTACCACCGGTGGTAGAGGAGTTTCCAGACGTGTTTCCTGACAGTTTGACTAGTTTACCCCCGAGGCGGGAGGTGGAGTTTACCATTGAGCTTATCCCCGGTACTGTACCCATATCTATCCCACCATACCGCATGGCTCCAGCAGAGCTGAGAGAGCTGAGAGAGCAGCTGACTGACCTTCAGGGTAAGGGGTTCATCCGTCCTAGCACTTCTCCTTGGGGTGCCTCAGCACTCTTTGCGAAGAAGAAGGACGGGACGTTGCGGTTATGTGTGGACTACCGGAGGCTGAACCGGGTGACTATCAAGAACAAGTACCCGTTACCCAGGATCGATGACTTGTTTGATCAGTTGAGAGGTTCGAGATGTTTCTCGAAGATTGATCTTCGGTCTGGGTATCATCAGTTGAGAGTGCGAGAGGAGGACATAGCAAAGACAGCCTTCCGCACTCGCTATGGTCACTTTGAGTTTGTAGTGATGCCATTCGGTGTGACGAATGCCCCAGCGGCGTTCATGGATCTGATGCACCGTGTCTTCGGTCAGTACATAGATCAGTTCGTGGTGGTGTTTGTGGACGATATTCTGATTTACTCACCTTCTGAGGATGAGCATGCTTTCCACCTACGGACTGTGTTACAGATCTTGAGAGAGCATAGGCTGTTTGCCAAGCTCTCCAAGTGCGAGTTCTGGCTCCAAGAGGTGCAGTTTTTGGGTCACGTGGTATCTGGGGGTGGAGTATCTGTTGACCCTTCGAAGGTCGACTCTGTTATGAGCTGGGAGAGGCCGAGGAACGTATTTGAGATACGGAGTTTCTTGGGGTTAGCAGGGTACTACCGCCGTTTTGTAGAGGGATTTTCCCGACTTGCCGCACCGATGACCCGACTGACGCGCAAGGGCGTCAGATTTCAGTGGACCGACGACTGTGAGCAGTCATTTCAGGAGCTGAAGAGGAGATTGACTTCAGCTCCCGTCCTGATTATCCCCGAGGGAGGCCTGGGTTATACAGTGTACTGTGATGCTTCCCGAGAGGGACTGGGATGTGTATTGATGCAGGAAGGCCGGGTAGTAGCTTATGGTTCTCGCCAGCTGAAGAGCCATGAGAAGAACTACCCCACCCACGATCTAGAGTTGGCTGCCGTCATCTTTGCTCTTAAGAGCTGGCGACACTATTTATATGGGGTGAGATTTGAGGTGTTCTCGGACCACAAGAGCCTCAGGTATATCTTTACACAGAAGGATCTGAACCTTCGACAGAGGAGATGGATGGAGTACCTAGAGGACTACGACTTTGACCTTCAGTACCATCCTGGGAAGGCCAACGTCGTAGCTGATGCACTCAGTCGGAGACCGAGCAGCACCTTAGCCAGCCTAGCCATCAGAGAGTGGGAGATGATGGGAGTTATTGGGGAGTTTGACTTAGAGCTTACCGAGTCTGAGGGACACGCCACCCTGTTTAGCTTGTGTGTACAGCCTACTCTTCTGACCAGAGTTATAGAGGCACAGTTGCTGGATACCGAGGCTGAGCAGATCAGGGCACGGATTGCTAGTCCCGAGGGATTTGAGGGATGGACAGTCCATTCTGACCTTGGTCTGAGATACAGGGGTAGGGTCTTCGTTCCCGAGTCTCTTAGGACTGATGTCCTTAGGGATTTCCACCATTCACGCTTGGCGGTGCACCCAGGGGGCACCAAGATGTATCATGATCTGCGCCGTCAGTATTGGTGGACTGGGATGAAGGCAGATGTGGCACAGTTTGTGGCTAGGTGTCTCACGTGCCAGCAGGTGAAGGCTGAGCACCAGAGGCCTGGAGGTTTGCTACAGCCACTACCGGTCGCCGAGTGGAAGTGGGAGCACGTTACCATGGATTTCGTGATGGGTCTTCCGAGGTCACCTAGGGGCCATGATGCGGTTTGGGTTATCGTGGACAGACTGACGAAGTCCGCCCATTTCTTACCGATCAGAGTGACTGACTCATCAGACGCCCTCAGTAGGTTGTACATTCGAGAGATAGTACGACTACATGGGGTACCGGTGTCCATAGTTTCTGACAGGGACCCACGTTTCACTGCACGGTTCTGGCAGAGTTTCCAGACAGCCTTAGGGACCCAGCTGCAGTTCAGTACTGCCTTCCACCCACAGACAGATGGCCAGTCAGAGCGCACTATACAGATCTTGGAGGATATGCTCGGGGCCTGCGTCATGGACTTTAGAGGTAGCTGGGAGGACCACCTTGCCTTAGTTGAGTTTGCCTACAACAACAGCTACCAGTCCAGCATAGAGATGGCACCATTTGAGGCATTATATGGTAGGCCGTGCCGTTCCCCGGTATGTTGGACTGAGGTGGGAGAGACAGCTGCCTTAGGACCTGATATTGTTCGTGAGACCACGGACAAGATACAGGTGATCAGACAGCGGTTGTTGACAGCTCAGAGCCGCCAGAGGAGTTACGCAGATAGGAGGCGGCGGCCCTTGGTATTTGAGGTGGGGGACCATGTGTTCCTCAAGGTATCTCCCAGAAGAGGTTTGAGGAGATTTGGGCGCGGTGGGAAGCTATCGCCACGATTCATAGGTCCTTTTGAGATACTTGGGAGAGTTGGTGAGGTGGCTTATAAGCTAGCCTTACCACCACAGCTATCAGGGGTCCACGACGTCTTCCATGTATCTATGCTGAGGAAGTACCATCCCGACCCCTCACATGTACTTGACTGGGTAGATCTTCAGTTAGAGGGAGACGCTTCCTATGACCAGAGACCCGTAGAGATATTGGACTCGAGGGACCAGGTTTTGCGAGGCAGGACCATCCCTTTGGTCAAGGTTCGTTGGAACCACCATGGGGTTGAGGAGGCTACGTGGGAGCGTGAGGCCGAGGTCCGAGTTAGGTACCCTGAGTTGTTTGATCAGTGATGCATTTTCTTTTGGTTCTATGTTATTTTAAATTTCGGGACGAAATTTTTGTAAGGAGGGAAGGATGTTATAACATGGAATTTTTTTTTTTTATTATTATTTATTATTCTTGCAATAGTTAATTAATTATTATTATTATTATTATTATTATTATTATTAAAGAATGTGATGTGTGTATTGTATGTATACAATTTTGTGTATGCTACATGTGCATGTATATATATATGCATATTTAAAATTTGGAGAATACATGTATGTGTTTAATTGTGTATATATATATATATATGTACATAACAGTGTGGAACAGTGTGTGTATGTGTGTGTAACCGTGTGTGTGTGTGTGTGTGTGACTTTGAGTGTTACACACTCAAAGAGGTATGGGTGGGGTTGTGTGTGTGAGTAGAATTCAGGGAGTGGGGGAGGTGCAGAATCAGCAGAGGGTGGTTGGTCTTGGGGAGAGAGAGAGAGAGAGAGAGAGAGAGATATAGAGAGGGAAAGTGAAGAGAAAAAGGAGGGTGTCTCGGGTGAGAAGAAAAGAGAAGGAAAGAAAGAGAAAGAAGAGAGAAACAGAGCTCTGAAGGAGAGCTCGGACCAAGAGGAACAGAAGGAGAAGGGAAGCAAACCAAAAGGGGGAGAAATCCGAAATTTTAGGTAAGTGGGTGTTTCAGTTTTGAATTTCAAAAGCATGATTCGTTTGATTTAGATTATAGGGTTTTATAAAGCATGATTTTAGCTTTCAAATGCAAAAAGAATGAGGAGAAATAGGTGAGAAACTAGGGAGAAAACCCTAGTTGCAGGTTTCGGCCATGGAGGGTGACCTTCATCATTTTATGTGTGAAGCTTCCTTTAAATGACCCTAAAATAAACCTATGAAGTGCAGAAAGAGAATGGGGAAAGAAAGAATGAAAAACAGTAGAAAAATATGCAAGAAATGGGAATTTTTCAGTTGGCCGGAGATTCGGCCATGAGCCTTTGAGCTCTATTTCGTGGAGATGGGGACGGTTTGAGGGGAAGTGGAGGTTGGATATGGAGCCTACACGAAAAACCCTAGAGAATGGCATTTTAAAAAGGGGGAAAACTCATCGGAGGCCGGTCGCCGGCGCCGGAGAAGGCGCCGGAACCCTACCGCTGCTTCACCGGAAAATCGGGGAAGAAGGTGGGGTGTTGGGTCGGGTCTCGGGTCGGATCCGGGTCTGGTTCGGGCGGGCACGGGTTGCCCCTGCCACGTGTCAGCCATTGTTTTAAATTAAATGAATTTGAACCTTTTAGAAATTAAACCTTTGGATTTGAACCTTTTAAATTTGAACCTTAACCTGAACTTTCAAAAATTACGAATTGACCCCCCAACTGTTAGAAATTACGCTTTGACCCACCTGATTAAATTATTAATAAAATATTAATTAAATTAATTAATTAATTATTTAATTAAATTAATTTAATTAATTAAATATTCAAAAACATCCCGGAGCCCAAATGAGACAAGTCATTAGTGTATTTTGACTATCTCGACTATTCCGAGACCAATGGTGAGGTCCGTTTTACGAGACGGGGTCCCGAAAAATAAAATACCCGTGGTAACCTTTAAAATTACCAAAATGCCCCTAACTTGAAACACTGTCAAGCGAACTCCGAATTAGGTAAACAAATAGTGGAATTTTATTATCTCGAACATTCCGGACTCAACCGTGGAGTCCGATTTGTGAAAAGAGGTCACGAAATGTAAGAACACGCGTAAAGTGCAAAATGACTGTTTTGCCCTTTTGAACCCCGGTGTCCGAATTGAGTTCTACGAAAGCCTAGACTTACTTTCTTAAACGCTCTAAAACCAATGGTAGGGTTCAATTTAGCAGAATAGAAACCCATGAATTTAAAGACATAAAATTTGATGAATAGCATACATTCAACAACAATGGACTGAGTTGTAATTTCTACTTTTAGGGACACTGACAGGACAGGAGGAGGCGATCTGATCTCTTACATTTTCATCCGTCTATTCAGTTACATATAGTTCACGATCTTCTAGGGTTGATACCGACCCATCAGGTATGGTGTTTTGCTAGTGTTAGAAATGAAGTTAAGTTAGGAATATTTGTGAATGACTGAATGTCGTATGTGTTTATCTGTAATGTGTTTACCGTTTATTTGGAGTTGGTTGTTCACATGCTTACATGTTACTTGTATCTTATGAATATTTAGTGAATGATGAATGTAACTCACGACATGTGTATATGTTGATTTTACGAGATATGATTGCATGTGGAATCAGTTAGGTGGTTTATATATTATTGTCTCGAGCATGCTATATTGTGGAAACCATGTATCATTGAGATTGCATTGGCATATTGGCATATGATGAATCCTTTGAGAACATGGTGTGGGTAAGCACGTGGTGCTTTGCATTATGAGGGTGTAGATCCTGTGGTGAAAAACCCAAAATTTGGCCATTGCATTGGTACTCCGTAGCCATCGGGGAGTACCCGTAAACGAGACATGGGTGTGGCATAGAGTTGTGCATGGGTGTGTCACGCATACTATTCATATATACTACTGTGACGATTAAATGTCATTTAGAAATAAATGTACACTTTGCACATGCCACGCCTTAGCTTTATTTCTGGCATTAGCACTTCATCATACCAGCAGTTGAGCTGACCCATTCGTGGGCAACATTTTTCAGATGAGGACCCCCCAGCTGCTTGAGACCCAGTGATGCTTTGATAAGGGAAAACACTTGTTATATTTTGTCCATGAGACTTGTGTATTGAAACGTAAGGGCTTAAGCCCGAATGACTCCTGAACGATGTATCTTATGTTATTTTGTGTATGGATGATGATGGACGCATGTTTATTGAATTTAATTACTTTTGTCCTTTTAATTATTTTACTTTCTGTCTCGTTACTCGCGCCCCGGGTTCGTGGGAAATTCGGGGCGTGACACATGTCATGATTCACGTTCATCATTTCACTTAAATTTACAAATACATAAACAATCAACTTTAAATGATGCATCACATTTAAGATCAAATCCCAAGACTTCATTCACAAATCTACGTGTCATGCTCGATCAATCTCAACACTCACGCAAATTCACATGTCACAATATCAACAATCCTTCTAAAACATAAATCACATATGATGGCACTCAAGAAATAAATCATAACTTCCAAATAATCATAAAGAACACGTAAACATATAAACAATCAACTCAAAGAAGCAATAATTCCTATGTGATCTTCTATCAGCAGATAAGCACAAAAATCATTCAAGCAATATGCACATCAATCTTAATTTAATCCTATTCCTTACTTAGCAAAGTACCATACCTGATCATTCAAGCAATATGCACATCAATCTTAATTTAATCCTATTCTTTACTTAGCAAAGTACCATACCTGATCGGGTTATCTCAACCCTCAGAAGTCGTGTCCACTACGTAGCCTAATCAACCGATGGATGGCTACTAAGTTTTTAAACAAGCATGTTGCCCAACTCAACTCTTCAACACTTTTGTATTTCCCTCAAACAGATGATAATCCTGACAGATTCTGTCCCTTTATCATCCCATCCATCTTATCATTCCATCCATCAGATATTGAAGAACTTTCCCTTTCTCAAGTTCCTCTTTTAATCTTCTCCAAATTCTCAACACACCAGACTGCATCAATCCTCAACACAGTGACAATTAAAATGTAAAATATAGAGCAGTCCCAAAGCACCAAAATACACCTTGACATCCCATTGCCTATAACTCCGTTTCACTAATTTTAGAACCATCCAACACCAAGCATCAAACCACACTTAAACCTCTCAATTCAAACCACAACAAATCAACCTATACAATTAAAACCATCATTTCTAAATCCGGACAAAATCGGACCAACAAATCCAACCTGTTCTCTCTCATTCAAGACAACCCCTGCTCGCAACATCCCCACACAATTTCATATCACAAAACCGCAACCCAACACCAACATGCTGTTCAAACTAAAGGCAACAGAACAGAGAAATCCATCTCAACCGCAACCTCACAACCCCGCAACTGTTTATCAAACCACAATGATCTTCCCACAAATGGACACACAAAAGCCCCCATTCATCAATGATTTTCTAACCAAAATCAACAAAGAAAAACCTTACAAAATCTAGAATTCCATTATAGAAAACCCAATACCCATAACAACTCAAATCCACTCCAATCAACTCTCCAACGACCCACACATCCAACATGATTCAGCCCTTGCAACGCACCATAAAAACACGCCAACATATATAAGTATACCTGCTGCTACAGCCATACAAATATAGATATATATATATACACGCCCTTGCTAACAAATCAGATCATAATTTGCCTCCAACACTTCACAAACACACACTTCAATCACCATCTAATCCAAAACTCCATTGCTCAACTTTCAATCCAACCCAACCAACACCTTCCGAAAACCTCAAGAAATCAAAACAACTCCAATTCATCACAGCAACCAAAACAGAAAAGAAAAAGATAGAGATAGAACTTGTCCTCCCTTTTCGAACCAAACTGCTCTTGGAAATGTTCAATCAAGTCATCACCGTAGCCACCGACAAAACCGCAACATCACCATTCAATGATCAATCAACCTCCATTTTCGGCAATCACAATCTGTTCTCCCATTCTGCACCGTTACACGAACGCAGACACATATATATACACAAATTCCTACTGCAGCATCGCCACTGTCTCTGCGTCGTGAATCAGTTTCGGTACAGAAAAGAACCAACAAAATCCCCTGCACCGACTTTGTTTCTTTTCCTCCATTTTCTTCAATCTAAACCACAATCTCAACACCAATACGCTGCTTAAACCCATCCTCATGGCAGAATCCTTCCCAAAACCAAGTTGAATTTAGTCCGTCAAAAATCTGAATCCGTGAGAACACCGAGTGGACTGATGCAGCAACCGTGCGTTGTTTGGCCTTGGAGTGACGAAGCAGGATCGTTGGCAACGGAGGCCAACCTGGCACGCTTGAAGACCGAGGCCACCGTCGGATTCCCCCCTCCGTCGCCCCTCTTCTCCTCTCTTCTTCTCTCTCTTTTTCCCCTTTCTCTTTTTCTCTCATTTTCTCCCTGTTCTCATGCGACTTCCACCGCCCTTCACTCCTCATCCTTATCTCTCAATTTCTTTCCAATTTTTCTTGTTCATACTTCTCCTGTACGCTTCAGTTGGATGCCACACAACCACACACGTTGCACCTCACACAACCACATATATAGAACTTTCCCAATTATACATATTGATACATTCATATATATATATATATATTGAGTCTTGAATATATTTTTCTACCTTCCCATATTAAATATTTCATTCCACAAAATATTATAAAATGCCAGTAAATTTTTCATAAAGTCGGGGCTCAATTTTAATTATTTATTTATCACTATTGGTTCTCGTTCGGGTTCCATATTAAATTCTTATAATTTATGATTCGTATCAATCCCATGGATTTATCCTGGCACTTCGTAAACCGGTTTAAATATTTTATTTTATTTTATCTTTTTTTTTTTTTTTTCAAATCTCTACAAAAGAGGTCTCGAAATGTAAGGACCCGTGAAAAGTGCAAAATGACTGTTTTGCCCTTTTGAACCCAGATGTCCGAATTGAGTTCTACGAAAACCTAAACTTATTTTCTTCGACGTCCCGGACTCAATAGTGGAGTCTAATTTAGCAAAATAGAAACTTATAAAATAAAGACATAAAATTTGTTGAATAGCATCATTCAGGAAACAAATGAACTGAGTCACATGTTATGATTTTAGGAACACGAAAGGGCAAGGAGAAGGTGATCTGACCTTCGGAATTCTCACAGTGATCCTACCATACTACGCGTACACTTTCCCGGGTTGAGGTCGATTATCAGGTACGATATATTGTGCTAAGTAAGAAATAGAATTGAGATTAGGAATACTTGTTCTGCTGCCTTGATTGTTCACATGTTTGCTTGATTGTTCACATACTTATGTGTTTCATGCTATCTTGCTAAAGTTGGGGTGATGATGTGGATGATGATTATGTGTATATCGCATGTGTTAGAGTAGTTTGTGAATTATATGCTTTAAGAACTGTTGACATTATAAAAATATGTACTTGAAAGCATGCTTCATGTATGAATGAGATGCATCATTAAGATTACATTGTGGCATGAATGAATCAGAGCATATTGGCATAGTGTGGTTCTTTGTGCTTGGCGTGAGTTGAGCACGTGGTGCTATGCATTATGAGGGTGCAGATCCTGTGGTGAAAAACCCAAAATCGGCCATTAGGCACTCGCCTGCCTGACGGGTTCCGGACCGTGAAGCGAGACATACGTGGCGGTACTCATGCCAGAGGGGAAGGGCCGTATCATGAGACATGGGTAGGGCATAGAAGTTGCATGGGTATGTCACGCATACTGCTCATATACTGTATACTGTTCATATACTGCCATCATGATGTCGAATGCCATATAGAAATAATTGTACATTTGCACATACCACGACCTTAGTTTTGTTTCTTGCATTAGCATTATATTGTACCAGCAGTTGAGCTGACCCCTTTAGTGGGGCAACATTTCAGATGATGCTCCAGCTGTGCGAGACGTGGAGATGATTTGATTGTGGGTGATGTTTGGCCCGAGGGGCGCATTTGATGTTGTGTAAGGGCATAAGCCTGAGACTGTATCTTATTTTGTATGTTGTGAACAAATGGACCATACTCTATGTAATGTATCAGAACAGTATGTAGAATGTATGTGATTGTCCTTAATTATCTTTTATTTCTTTATCATTTTATTTCTTTTTGTCTCGTTACTCGCACCTCGGGTTCGCTGGCAATTCGGGGCGTGACAATATCTAACTAGACTTTTATAGAATTTTATACATATATAGTAGCTAAATAAAGCATAGGGGAAGTTTTTGTAATTTACTAAAATATGTCTCGTAATTTTTGGAACCAACGGATATTGTATTTGAGTTTGGGGCATTGAAAAATTTTAGGATAGCTTAGTGCTTTCAAATTAATTGGATGTTAAAAAACCAATAAAATATATTGCTAATAAATAATTATTTTTAAAACACACACATATATGCTAAAAATAATTCACAAGGCCAAACATTGGCCTAGCAATTCCAACCATCTACCCTTTTTTTTCTTTTCCTTTTATGTGACATTGTACTTCTCCTTTGGTCACAACCTGCGACCTGTAAGTTTTTTTTTCCTTCACTTTTATACTTTTCTTAGGCTCTAATCCTTTCTTAACACTTATTCTTGACTTATACACATCATTTTGAAGATTAAAAGTAAGCAAAACACTATTAAAGACAAAGAAACTAGGCTTGATCCTAAACTAGCAACTCCTTATTTCTCTCTCATTTCTCCATCATTTCACTTCATTTTTATTCCCATAACTTAGTTTTTGCATGCTCTAGATGTCTCAAGCATCAAAATAAAATATAGTGATTATTTGTTTGAAGACGCAATTTCAAATAGCATTCTCTCTCTAGATTTTCATGAAAGTATATGGATATATATATATATATGTGTGTTCGTGCATGTGTGTGTTGTCATATGTATGCAAATGTTTATCAAGTATGAATCTTACCTTGGACTCCCTAACGGTTGCCTTTTGTTTATTCATTTTCTAATTTTTCAACATTCTGAACCTAATGGCGGAGTTCATTTTAACAAATGAATTTTTTAAATATATAAATAAAAATCAGTAGGCACATTTAGTGTAACTTTTCAGCTTTAGTTAAGCAGTCAAACGAAAACCAAAAATTACAGAACTTCATATTTAATCATTTACGACAATTCTGGACTCAGTGGTAAAGTCTGTTTAGCCGAATGAGTCTCGAAAAGTATAGGTCCTTAAAAAATGTAACCTTAAAGTAGTATTCAATAAATGTTAATCACTTCTATAGGACCTGAGGTGTAGAGACTTGAAAATTTAGAATAATTTTTTTTTAATTAGTGACCCTTAATGGATTATTAAGAAAAACTTAATTGGGGACAAGCAATAGTTTCAAAATGAATCCCGAGACCTTAAAATTTCGAGGTTGACTCCGAGAAAAAATAAATCCAAACAAATGAGGCTGCGACTTATGTAAGGACGAATATTTAAAATTCAAATGTTAAATAGGAAGCCAAATTGAAGCCCATGGGTTTTGAACCCTTGACCAAATTAAGTCTCAAAAAGAAGCCACTTGGACTACCAACTATTTTGTGTTATAAAATACACATGAAATATATATATATATATATATATATGCACAATGAATGATCTAGAAATAATAAAATAATTAAAATAATTTCAACATGCTTAATATATATGTATGTATATATATATATACACATACACTACATGTGTATGTGTGTGTAGTGTCGGCTGTGTGTGTGTAATCTATATATATATATATATATATGACACAATACACAAGCAAGCATTTAATATAGGGTCAAGAGAATATAAAGAAACAAAGAAGGAAATCAGAATAGGGGTGTAGTGATTGTGTGTGTAAGTGAGTGTACAGTGTACAATACATGTGTATATGTGTGTGTGTGTATATATATATATATGTCAACACATTGAGTGTGTGCTATGTATTGTGTGTGATTGCGTGAGTGCAGAACTGAGGAGTGTGGGAGTGTATAAGACAGAGGTGATGATGAGGGTGAAGTCAGGAAAATAGAGAGAGAAATGCGAAAGAGAAAGAGAGAGAGAGGCAGTAGTGTGTCTATAGATATGTGCGTGTGTGTGTGACTTGAGAGAAAACAAGAACCAAAGAAAGGGAAGGTTAGGGAGATTTAGGAAGTTCAGAAAGCAAAGCAAGGAGAGGGAGGTGCCATTGTTGAGGTAAAACCACCAACCCACTTTGTTTCTCTCTCTAAAAATTTATACATGTTGGTGAACTGTTTAAGCTTTTCAAATGCATGCATGGCATTTAGAATATGTAAGACTTGATTTAGGTATGAAATCTGGACCCTGAACCAACCCTAGAACACCAAACCGTGCACAAATCGCCATTGACAAACCTTGACAAAGCAGGTCTAATTCAACCCTAGCCAAACTGATTTTAGCTTGCTTAGACCTGACCTAGATGATTTAGGGTTTGCACTACAATGAAAACTAGGCCAAAAGGCTTAGAAAAGACCCCCAAAAACATGAGTTGCATGTTCGGGCTCAAAGATGGAACCTTCGACTCTTGCTGTAAAACCCAAATTTGAGAATGGGGGCTTGAACCTCATGATGGATGGATTACAACAGAAAAATTCCTAAGGGTTTTGAACCAAAAATAAGTATATATGACCGAGTTGCAGGTCCCACGATAACAGAGTGGAACCGAGCTCTATCCTTAGATTTGAGCCACAAAATGGATGAATAATTGATGTATGAAGTCCTAGAAACACATTAGAGTCAAAAGCAAAGAGTAAAATGACCTAAAAATTCACGAAATTGAATGGGAAAAATTTTCAGTTTTAGGGTTACTGTTCATCGTCATGAGGAAGACGATGAACAGTACCGGACATGGGTCTGATCGAATTTGGTTCGGGTCGGGACCCGACATAATATAAATAGGGTTACTGCACCGACGTCGTTTTGAATTAAAATTTAAAAGTTAAATGGGCCTGTTTGGTTACAACCGTATGAAATTGAAATCAGGTTTGAGGATAGCCCAAACCGTGGATAAGGGCATTAAGGGAGTTATCTTATTCCGGTTCTCTGACTTAGCTTGGACCAGTCGGTTCAGGGACTATTGGGTTCAGTCTAGGGTTTGACCTAGTAAACCCAACAGTCCAAGGGCTTAATTGAAAAGAAATAAACCAAGTTTTTTCTAAATTTTACTTTGACCCCAACTGTTCTATAGAATTATGTTCTGGCCCAAATTCTTGGAATTTTTATGCAAATACACCCCTAGAAAATAATAAAATAATTTATTTAATTATTTTATTAACTGGGTAAAATTACTATTTTACCCTTGGACATTAAATAAGTCAAACGAAGCGCAAAATAAATAAATGAATAATGTATTTCTACTAATTCGGGCATTCCGGACTCAATGGTAGTGTCTGATTTAGGAAATTAAGTTCCAAAAAAGAAAGACACGCAAATGATAAATGATTGTAATACCCCTAATGATACTCAGGGCCAAATAAACATAAAAGATAGTCCATTTTAATTATGTCAGGACATTCTGGACTCAACGGTGGAGTCCATACTAGCAAACAAAGCACCGGACAATGTGATGCATGAAAGAGTAAAAGACCAAAATGCCCCTGAGTCTAAGAGTAGTCAAACGAACTCTGATTAAAATAAAAGAATAGTGAATTTTTATTGTTTCGAGCATTCCGAACTCAACGGTGGAGTCTTTTTTATGAAAAGAGGTCTCAAGAAGTAAAAACCCATAAAAGTAAAAAATGACCATTTTGCCCTTTTTAGTACAGATGCCCGAATTGAATTCTGTAGAAGCCTAAATCAACTTTGTTTGACGTCCCAGACCCAATGGTAGAGTCTATTCTAGTAAAATAGGAACTCATGATATAAAAACATAAAATTTGATGAATAGCATAATTCAAGTAGACATACACTGAGTTGTGTCGTAATGATTTTAGGAACACCAAAGGGCAAGGAGAAGGCAATCTAGACCTTCTGGATGGAGATCAAAAAAAAAGGGACTGCATTCTCATTGATTTGTTCGGTTACACCGCGAGCACGGTTTCTTAGGGTTGAGACCAAACCATCAGGTATGATATTTTGCTAAGTAAGGAATAGGATTAAGTTTAGGATTGACTTTCATATTGATCTCATGATTCGGGTATTCATCCGATTATTTATGTGCTTATGTGTTTCTTGTTATTTCCTTAGAAGTTTGGTTGAGTGATAAATGTGGATCATGATTACATGTATATTCCATATGTTGGCACAGTGTGTGATTGATATTCTTTGAGGATTGTTTAGATTGAGAATATGTAACTTGAACATGTGTTTAATGGAATATGTATTAGTATATACACATGAGGAAGGAATTTTGTCATTTAAATATTATGGTTTAAAGCATGCTTCATGTATAAATGAAAGGTTTCGATGAGATTGCATTGTTGCATGGTGAGATCAAAGCATCTTGGCATAGTGTGATTCCTTGGAAGCATGGTATGAGTTAAGCACTTGGTGTTGTGCATACGTGGGTACATGCCATCGGGAAAGGTCCGTAAAGTGAGTCATACGTGGGTACTCATGCCGTCGGAGAAGGTCCGTAAAGTGAGTCGTACGTGGGTACTCATGCCAGTTGGGGAGGGTCCGTAAAGTGAGTCGTACATGGGAACTCATGCCTTCGGGGAAGGTCTGTACAGTGAGTCATACGTGGGTACTCATGCCATTGGGAAAGGTCCGTAAAGTGAGTCGTACGTGGGTACTCATGCCGTCGGGAAAGGACCGTAAAGTGAGTCATGGGTGTCGCATAGACCTAGGATTGTTGACCTACCCCGACGTGGCAAACCCAGAGCTATTGTTCCTGCTCATGGCACAGTCCGAAGAGACTGTAGCTCCAGCTGATGCACCTGCTCATGGCACAGTTGAAGGAGGCTATTGCCCCTACTCCTGCACCTGTTCCAACCCCCGCCCCAATAGAGAAGGTGGGGCAGACTGTTGGCGGTAGAGACATGGCGGCCATCTTACTAGAGTACCTTCGTGATATCCAAGAGGCTGAGGCCTACTGGTGGAGAGACTCGGGATACCTTCGTGATAAAGGTGTTCCAGAGAATGAGACCTCTTACTTTTGCTGGGCAACCTGACCCATTGGCTGCAGAGGAGTGGCTGAGACAGATTACTAGGATCCTAGACTCACAAGGGATCACTGAGCCACATTTGAGGATCCGATGTGCCACATTCCAATTTATGGATTTGGCCAACCACTGGTGAGAGGTAGCTGCTGACCGGATAGACAGGTTCGGTAAGGGATGGGATGCTTTTGTGGCCATTTTCAATGACCACTATTTCCTAGAGACTGCTAGGATAGGGTTCATGGACGAGTTTGGGGCACTCCTCTAGAGGGACATGACGGTGACTCAATACGAGTCTTAATTTATTGCATTGGGGAGATTTGCCCCACACATCATTCGGGAGGAGCGAGTGAGGGTCCTTCATTTTGTCAAGGGGTTGAGGACCTCTATCAAAGAGAAGCTGGCAGGCCATATTATGGAGACATATGAGGAGGCAGTGATCAGGGCCACCAGGGTTGAGAGAGAGTTGGCCGATCTCAGAGGGATCAGAGAGTCCCGGACCCAGAGCAGGACACCTCCAGCACAGACCCCTATGCCTACACTGACTTACACTGAGGGGAGACCATCGAAGAGGTCTCGAGCTCCTTCTTCTTCTACACAAATACCACCGGGACCCACTCAGTTTTCAACCCTACTACCTATTATGCCTATTTCTTCCTAAAGGGGAGTATCACAAGGGCCTCCGACTTGTTTCAGATGTGGATAGACGGGCCATAGGAAGGCTAGTTGCCTTCTAAGGGATCCCAGCCTAAGACAGGGACTCGGATCTAGCCAAGGATCACTTCCATCACCAATACAGAGTCAGGAGTGGAGAGCCCCTCCTCTTTGTTATACCTGCCATCAGATAGGCCATGTTAGGGCCAACTGTCCTCAAGGACAGACTTTTTAGAGCTCGCAGGGGTCACATTTCTATCAGCACACTCAAGTGCCTCTACCACAACCATAGTTAAGTAATAGACTTCCGACACCATATAATCAGTTTGCACCCTATGCCTAGAGTTTTAGAGATCAGTAGGGACAGAGAGGGGGAGATAGGCAGGGCCAGATTACCCAGGGTCGTGTTTATGCAGTAGCTTCACCAGAGGCATCTCCTTCCGGACCTCCTACGGTTCGAGGTATATTCCTTATTTTTAGTTCATAAGCTAGCAGACTGATAGATTTTGGTACATCCTATTCATTCATATCTACCGTGCTTACCATGATATTGGTTGATACTTATATTTATATAGTAGATGGAATAAAAGTAAGACGTAGACCATGTGCTTGTTGTTTGAGAGATAGACTAAAAACCTGGATACCCATGGGGCTAGATACATACCTAGTTACCTATATAGCAGGTTGTATGCTTATTTATGTATATGTATATTCTTGGATGTGTTTTATACTTGGGTGCTGATGTGGTAGGTTACATGTTAGCTATTAAATGTTGCTTGTTGATTCTATATATGCATACTAGTTTAGTACCCATTATAATATTGCGACTATGATTATTTTTTTATATAGTCTGACTGTTATTAATGCATGGCTAAGAGAATGTTTAAAGATGTTTATGTGTAAGTGTGTTTTGATACATACGTGTAAGGATTAATGTGTATATACATGGTTGAAATTGGTGAAGAGTTTCACTAAGGGTTCAAATTGTTATGAGACTTTAGTTAAATATATTGACTTGAACGATGATGATTTAGAGTGTCTTTAGAGGATATTAGGTTATTGAATTACATTGTAGTGCAGGTGATGTATTGATAACATTGTGATAGATTATTAAATAATTACTTTGCTTGATTTGAGGTTAGTTGGATGATCATCACATGTGTGAGATGCATTGGGGTATCATTGTGAGCATTAAGTATTTTATTGTGTTGAATTATTGAGGTGTGTCATGATGCTTGAGTGAAATTGAAAGACTGGCATTGATAAGCTAACATGTTTGAGGATTTCATTATGCGTTGTGCCATGTGAAGTGGGTCGTTACAGATAGGATCAGAACCAGACCCTAGCAGGGAGTGTAGAGATGTCTGCACGCCGCTGCACGCCCGCCGATGAGGTTGAGCCTACAGGGGAGAGGGTAATGCATTCCACATCGCCTGGCTGAGAAAAAGGTGAAGGATCCATAGGTAAGGCTGCACGTCTCCATGATACAATGCATTTTGTATTGATCTTTCAAAATTTTATCGAAGAGGTGTATTTTTAAATTTCGGGACGAAATTTCTTTAAGGAGGGAAGGATGTAGAGACTTGAAAATTTTGAATAAATTTTTTTTTTTTAATTAGTGACCCATAATGGATGATTAAGAAAAACTTAATCGGGGACAAGCAATAGTTTCAAAATGAATCTCGAGACCTTAAAATTTCGAGGTTGACTCCGAGAAAAAATAAATCCAAACAAATGAGGCTTCGACTTATGTAAGGACGAATATTTAAAATTCAAATGTTAAATGGGAAGCCAAATTGAGGCCTATGTGTTTTGAACCCTTGACCAAAATGAAAGAAATAACTAAGTCCCAAAAGGAAGCCACTTAGACTACCAACTATTTTGTGTTATAAAATACACATGAAATATATATATATATATATATATATATATATATATACACAATGAATGATCTAGAAATAATAAAAAATTAAAATAATTTCAACATGCTTAATATATATATATATATGTGTATATATATACACACTACATGTGTGTGTGTGTAATGTCGGCTATATGTGTAGGTGAGTGTGTATGGTGTGTGTGTGTGTGTGTAATATAATATATACATATATATATGACACAATACACAAGCAAGCATTTAATATGGGTCAGGAAGAATAGAAAGAAACAGAGAAGGAAATCAGAATAGGGGTGTGGTGTTTGTTTGTGTAAATGAGTGTACAGTGTACAATACATGTGTATATGTATGTGTATATATATATATATATATGTCAACACATTGAGTGTGTGCTGTGTATTTTTTGTGTGTAGAGATTTGAAAAATGAGGAAAATTTTTTCGTTTTTGTCGGTAGGATATCATTGTTTCTCGGTTTTATCAGTTTTGCATTTTCATGCATTATTTAGCCGTAGGAAATGTTTAGAGGCATATTTGGAGTGTGTTATAGAAGAAAAATGTGCTTAAAATATTATAAGGTAGCTATTGTTCAAATTTTAGCTAAAACGGAAACCGTTTCAAAATTGGACAAAAAGGGCATCCGGGTGGCCCAGGTGGAAAGGGATGATCCCGACGTCAGACGAAAATGTTTTCTTCTCATTTAAAATAATTTTACGAATATTGGCTAAAACGAAATTTCGAATTGAAGCGTTTAGGAATGGGTTGTAGAGTAACGAGGTTTCAGGCTTATTAAGGGCAAAATGGTCATTTGCCCTTAGCCCCTTTGTCCTCCACTATAAATAGACCACTTGGGGCCATTATATACACATATACATTCTAAATTTCCAGAATTCTCATCCATATAGAGAGAAAGAGAGAAAAACCCTAGGATTTCATATTTTCAAGCTTTCGGAACACATATTTCGAGCGGGATTTTGGCCGAACTTCCTTCTGAGAAGTTGTTCGTCTCCATGAGTAATATATTCTCACCAAATAGTTTGACAGTCCAGCAAACACAGCCACTGCAGTTAAGAAAAACTGATTTTAGGTATGATGTAGTGCTAAGCTAGCAATAGATTTAAGTTCCTTTGTGTTTTTACATGTAGAGATTTGAAAAAAAAATAAAATAAATAAATAAATTATAAGAATAATATGGGACCTGAACGAGTGGAATAAAACATTTATAAAATAGTTAATATGGTAAAGTAAAAAAAAATATATATAAAAAAGAGATATAAAGGGAAAGTGTCGGCAGCCTTGGGACATGTACATGTAATGTGTGGTGTGTGTTTGAGTGTAGAGAGAAACTAAAGGAAAAACTGAGAAGAGAGATAGAAAAAACAGGGGAAGTCGCGTGAGAACAGGGGAAGAAAAGAAAAGAGAGAAAGAGAAAAAGAGAAAGGGGAAAAAGAGAGAGAAGAAGAGAGGAGAAGAGGGGCGACGGAGGGGGGAATCCGACGGTGGCCTCGGTCTTCAAGCGTGCCAGGTCGGCTTTCGTTGCCAACGATCCCGCATCAGTCCACTCGGTGTTCTCACGGATTCAGATTTTTTTGACGAGCTAAATCCAACTCGGTTTTGGTCGGTGAGATGAGCAAGTGATGACGATGATGGTAGAGGAGATCGATGCTCATATATATATATATATATATAGATATGGCAGTTCGGGAAGAAGAAGGAGGAGTAACGGCAGTATGGTTGGGCTTCGAAGCCGAGATCTTTGCGGCTAAATCAGTCCGTTGGGTTGTTCGAATCCAGTAGCAGTGCAGAGGTACATATATATATATATAATTGCTGTGTTGTGAAGCTTGTGCGTGGATATATGTATATATATGGGGCTTGATTTGTGTTGCGGTTTGTGTGTGTGTGGATGCCGGTTGGAGTAGCTTAGATTGGTTTGAGACGTGATTTGGTGTTGTGTAGTGGTGAACGGTGTTTGTTGTGGCAGGGGTTGTGTGAATGCTGTTGGGGGAAGAATAGTGAATGGTTGTTAGGTTTCTTGTTCAAGTGGGGATGTTGTGGTTTTGTGGGATTTCCCTGTTTGGCCGGTTGCTTCAGTTTGAGAATTTGGAGCAGGCTGATAGAAGCAGTAGATTTGGTTGATGTTGGATTGGCTCCTTTGCTAATGGAAGATAGAATGTGGGTGACGTAGAAGCAGGGTCATTGGAGACTTGGATTTGGGTTGATTTTCTCTCGGCTGAATCTGGTTTACGCCAGGGTGTTGGGATTTTCTGGATATCTTAGGTAGTAGCATGATAAATTGAACCGTAGCAGTTGTTTTTGTTCGGATTGTGGTGATTTTGGCTCAGTGGCAGCAGCGTGTTGGAAGTGCAGTGAACTGGAGTGTCTCACATTGGGCAAGTATAGGAGTTCCTTGGTGTTGGAATTAAATTCGAAAGTCTTGAGTGCAGACAGTTCAGTTTTTGTGGACTGATTGCAGATCTCTGGAAGGGTCCAAGTGACTTGACTGTGAGGCTATGTAGACTGGAAGTTCCACTATTTTGCGAGACCATTGAGCGTGTTGCATACTTTGCTTAGATAGGCATATATCTGTATGTGTGTGAAGCATTGCTAGGGGGGATCTTGCAGTGTAGCGGTGCAATTTGTTGGGGTTCTTGATGGACTGTATACATTTGAAGTTTTGGGTCAGAACAGTGATTTTTGGATATGAGGATCATTGGGGTTTGATGGTTGGATGAGCAGTTGTGGTATAGAGGTAGCGGTTTGAGATGGGTTCCTCTGTTCTGCCGCTTTTGGTTGAGAACGGGGGCTGTTCATGGAGATTGCTCTAAATAATTGGTGGAGTGACTCTCTTGTTCAATTCGATGCGGTGAAATGAGAACATGATGTTGATGATTGATAGGAATTCAAGAAAGGCTGTGTGATGCTCCTGAACCGAAGTGATTCGAGGGGCTGGTTGGGTGTGTTCAGAAGTGGAGTCTCTGAGCTTTGCTTTGTGTTTACAGCGATTAATAGAATTTTCATGAAAGAGTTTTTCAGATGCTATACATTGGTCAATTTATTAGGAGAGATGATGACCAAAGGTTCAATAGAATTCAAAATAGAGTTATGAGGGGAGCAACATCGGAAATGAATTGAATCCTGATTCAATCATTGGGAGTGCTGATTTCAATGAAGGGATTCAAGCGTTCATTCAGACATTGGGTTGAAACAAGGGGGAAGAACCAAAGGGACACTGACTGGAAAGGAGAAAATGGTTCGATCTCCTAGACAGATGCAGTACGAGGGTCAAGTTATTCACTGGTTGGTTTGACTGAGTGGTGGACATAGCTTCTTAGGGTTGAGATAACCCGATCAGGTATGGTACTTTACTAAGTAAGGAATAGAATTAAATTAGGATTGATATGCCATATTGCTTGAATGCTTTTTGTGCTTGTCTGCTGATAGAAGATCACATAGGAATTATTGCTTCTTTGAGTTGATTGTTATATGTTTCTATGTTCTTTATGATTATTTGGGGATTGTGATTTACGTCTTGAGTTATTATCATATGTGATTTATGTTCTAAACGGTTTATTGATATTATGACACGTGGGTTTGCGTAAGTGTTGAGATTGATTGAGTATGACACGTAGCATTTTGGATGAAGTCTTGTGATTTGATCTTAAATGTGATGCATGATTTAAAGCATGTTGCATATGCTTATGAGAGTGATGTTTCATTTGAACTGTATTATTGCATGATGAAATCATGGCATATTGGCATAGTGTGATTCCTTGAAAGCATAATGTGGGTCAGCACGAGGTACTAGTGCATTATGAGGGTGCAGATCCTGTGGTGAAAAACCCAAAGTTGGCCATTAGGTACTCGCAGGCCTACGGGGTCCGGACCGTAAAGCGAGACATATATTGGTACTTGTATGCCAACGGGGAAGAACCGTGAAGCGAGACATGGGTGTGACATTGAGATGCATGGGTGTGTCACGCATGTTGCCTGTGCATTGTGTTGATGAATTTGTGAACATGATAGAGGGTTTTATACAGATGTGTAGTTTGTATATTGCCATTATATTATATGAGTGATTAGGGAGGCATGTAGATATACATGTACACTTGCACATGCCACGACTTAATTTTATTCCTTGCATTAGTATTGTACCATACCAGTATGTTGGCGCTGACCCATTCGTGGGCACAGGTTTCAGATAAAGCATCCTGGTACGCGGGACTTGATGTACGCGGGACTTGATGAAGTCTTGAAGAAAGGAGAGGAAATAAATTTGGAAGAATATTTGGGCCCTTGGGGCGTATTTTGATTTTATAAAGGATTGGTGTGTTTCTAAAAAGAATGGAAATGGTATTGTATATTGTAATAAATGATCTTTTAGTTTAAGTGTAGGAGTAGATGTGATGGATTGGATAATTAGACAATGTATATTTAACTTTGATAAGGTTGTGGCCATCTAGTGAGGATGGATTGTGATGTATTTATATTTATATGATGTTATATGATGCATTGTGATTATCAGGGGAAAAAAAGGCTCGAAAAACAAAGGAGGTTCTGCCGAAATTTTTTTAAAACAGGAATGTATGTGTATTGATGGATGTATAGTTATGTTAGTGGAATAGGCTTGTATCTAATCAGTCAATGAGTTATATTAGTTATAAATTAGTTAAATTGTTATTTATTTTCTTTTCTATTTATTTATTTTCTTCCTTTGTTTCGCTTCAGTCGCGTCCCCGGGTTCGGTCGGGAATTCGGGGCGTGACATTACATGTATTTGAACTACTGTAAATGTATATCTAATGTTAGCAGATCACCTAAGAAGTAGCTCCTTTGAAAAGCCTAGAGTTGGTAGTTTAGGAGTATTTTTGTTCTTGTTGATTTTGGGTGATTTCTTGTTTTGTTTGATGTGTATTTGATAGATAGAGTTGTGCCATGAGATTGTCAACCCATGTAATTATTGACACACCTTTTGGTTGGGCCATGTAATGAATTGATGCTTTTATATTTAATAGAATTCTATGCCTTTATGAATTTGTTGAAAGTGTAAGACTTGTGCTTTACATATGTATGGATATATTCAATTATGATGCATACATGTTGTGAGGGTAATGCCTTGAAGTTTAAATTTAACTTTCATGAAATGAGTTATATGATTTGGGATAAAGGATACCATGTGTTTGATGCATTGCCATATTAAACTTGCATAATGAAAGCATGGCATTTTGACATGGTGAAATTCCTTGGACACATGGTGTGAGTTGAGCACGAAGTGCTATGCATTATGAGGGTGTAGATCCTGTGGTGAAAAACCCAAAATTGGTCATTTGATACTCGCATGCCAACGGGGTCCGGACCGTGAAGCGAGACATGTATCGGTGCTTAATTGACCCGATGGAGGCGGTCCGTGAAACAGGTGTGCTACTCGATGGACCATTGGATGCGATCCGTAAAACCAAGACATGGGTGTGGCATAGAGTTGACATGGGTGTTCATAGAGTTGCGTGGGTGTGTCATGCATGATTTCATTACGTCGTATTAATGAATTCATGGATGTGGTATAGAGTTTGTATGGATGCGTTATGAATATTGTCAGTACATTATATGGATTAATTAGAGAGGCATGTAGAAATGAATGTACACTTGCATATGTCACGCCCTTAAATTTGTTTCTAGTCTTAGTATTACATTATACTAGCAGTTGAGCTGACCCATTCGTGGGCAATATATTTCAGATGAGACCCCGGGTACTAGAGACTTCTTCAAGTCTTGAAGGACGGGAAGACATGGACTAAATTGAAGATTTGGCCCTTAGGGGCACTTTTTGGGATGTATGGGCATAAGCCCAATTTATTTTGTTTTGTATTAGAACAAGTTGTAAACTTTAGGCCTTGGGCCATTTTAATATGCATGAGTTGTGAATCAAATGAATGTATAATGATTGTAGTTTAATTACATTTTATATGGATGTGTTGGATATGGAGAATGCATGTTTTGGTTGGATGGGTTTGTGGCTACCATATGAGGATGGGTTGTTGGTGAATTTATATTCATATATCATGTGAAAATTAAGTGGGAAAACACTTAAAGAAACAAAGGAAACTATGTCCAAATTTTGGTAAATTAAAGTGAGAAATTAACCATGCAAAACACCCATGAAAATGAATGAGAAAAATGCGTAAAATGGGGGCTTAGAAGCCAGGGAATTTGGGCTGAAAATGGGTGAAAAAGGGGCTTGAAAAACTTGACAGAAAATTCAAAAATTGAAAAAATTGGTTACAGCCATGAACAGTAACTTGAAAAATATTAGAAACTGCTCTCTGTGCTACAAGACCTTGAACAGTGCAGGAACCAGCCCTAGCCGCCGCAGCCCGTGCGCGTGCCTGCACGCCGCGCTCCCTGCGTCGCGCGCCTGCTGCTGCCCATGCGCGTGCCCACTACTGCCTTGCATGCTGCCACCTGTTGTCCTATGTAGAGACATGGAAAATTGAGGATAAATTTTTTGTTTCGCTAATAGGACTGTATTACCCTGAGTTAGAACATGGCACGTAGACCAAGGTAGACCAGCTCAGTTGTGTAGTACCCAAGTAACCCGAGCTGTTAGGGCTCTATGTCGGGATATATTTTACAGACTGAGCGATTCGAAAAGTGAACAGTTTGTTTTGAGTAGTCAGTATAGGGCGACACCCGAGCAACCGAGAACCATGCCTCGTGGTGCGTGCCTGTACGCATTTTCATCATGCATACGTACGTGAATAAGTATAGGTCGTGAAATAGGCGTGTATGTGTACGTGCCCAGAATTTAATATATACATACGTATATGGAAATATATATATACATATATAATATGTGTATTATATATGTATATGTGTATAGTATGTGATGTATTGTATACATATGTATACATGTATTTATTTATTTATTATTAATATTATTATTAATGGCTAAATTCAAAATGTGCGTTAAGTATGTGTGGACATATATATATATATGGTGGGATATGTATATATACACATATATATATATATATGGTGAGTATGTTATGTGTTTGTATGTGTGTATATATATATATAAAATACATTTAATATAGGTATATATATACATGTGACAGGTGCATGTAGGTGCACGTGTGTAAGTGAGTGTGTGTGTGTGTGTGTGTATACGGTTGTGTGTGGGTGTGTGATTGAGTGTGCCACACTCAAGGTGGCATGGTGGGGGGGTGGAGTGTGTAAGTGAGTGTGTGGGAGTATACAAGTCAGAGATGATTAGAAGGGTAGGTCTGATTTTAGAAAGTGGAGAGAGAGAGAGGGGGAGAGATGGGGTGATATATGTGTATCTGTAGGTGTGCATATGGGGTGTCGGTTGAGAGAAAAAGGAAAGAAAAAGTAGGAGAAAGAAAGAGAGAGTAAGAGTGAAGTGAAGAGGATCGAGACTGAGAAGGAGAGAGAGAGAGAGAGAGAGAGAGAGAGAGAGAGAGAGGCCGAAACCAAGGTGAGTCACCTTCTGTTTCGAATTCTTTTTAGCATGATTAATTTCTTTTGAATATAGGGCTAGAAAGAGCCTGGAATATGGAACAATTAGGAACAAGAATCAATCAAAATGGTTAAGGGGAGAGGGAGAACTTCCCAGTTGCAGGTCACGGTCATGGGGGGATTGGATTTGATATTTTATGTATAAAAACTTGTTTAAATGATCTGAAACTGTTGGTAGTGAGTTTCAGAACACACTAGGTTCAAAATGGAGTGAAGAACAGTGGTGAAATCAATGAAAAGGAGAGGTTTTCAGTCGGCCGGAAACTGAGTTTAGTTGGCCGGAAAAACTGAAATAGGTCAGCGCTTGGGAGTTGTTTAGAGTTTATAAACAATCCAAATTTATTGCTTAAGGTTCCAGATTTATTTTGGTATAAAAATGATAAAATTTGGACATAAAATATGAGAGAAATAGGAGGAGAAAAGTGGCGGTTCCGGCGACTTGGCCGGAAAAGAAGACCAGCACATGGCCGGAAAATCGGGGGCGCAGGTGGGGGTCGACTAGGCCGTTCCTTGTTGGGTCCGTGTGGGCTAAGTGGAGTTGGGCTGCTTGGGTTGTAATGGCCTTAGGGCCTGTTTAAATTTAAAAAAAAAAAGATTGGGACTGTTTGGCCCAACCGTATTGAAAGGAAACAAAAATAAAAGAAAAGAGAAGAAAGAAGGAAAAAATGGGGGGGTGAGACTCGAACCCGCGTGGGGTGCGTGGGGCTGAGGCGCGTGAACCGTTTGGACGGGACAATCCCGTGGTCATATTTGCGCTGAATAAATATATATGTAATACTTGATTTCCATTTTATGAATTAAATATATTTAATTAAATTAAATGCTCTAAAATGGTCCGACAGCCAAATGAGGCAAGTCTTATATGTTTTCTAACTATTTTGGACCTAATAAGACCAACGGTGAGGTCTGTAACACGATACGAGGTCCCGAAAAATAAAAGACCCGTAATAACTTTTAAAATTATCAAAATACCCCTGAATTGAAACGCGATCAAACAAACTCCGAATTAAGTAAACAAATAGTGAAACTCTATTATCTTGACCATTCTGGACTCAACTGTGGAGTCCAATTTGTGAAAAGAGGTCTCGGGATGTAAGGACCCATGAAAGTACAAAATGACCTTCTTGTCCTTTTTAGCTCGGATGTCCGAATTGAATTCCACGAAAGCCTAAACCTACTTTCTTTGATGTTTTCGGACCCAATTGTAGAATCTATTTTAGCAAAATAGAAACTAATAAAATAAAGACATAAAATTTGATGAATAACATTATTCAAGTGACAAACCGACTGAGTTACATTTTGTGGTTTTAGGAGCATCGAAAGGCAAAGAGAAGGCAATCTAATCCTTCCACATTCTCCTTGCTAGCCACTACACTACGAGTGCGGTTTATTTGGGTTGAGACTAACCCGTCAGGTATGGTGTTTTGCTAATGTTAGAAATGAAGTTAAGTTAGGAATATTTTGTGAATGACTTGAATGACTTATGTGTTTGTTTGGAATGTGTTTACTTGATAACTTGAAGTTGATTGTTCACATACTCATGTGTTACTTGTGTTCCCTAAGAATTTAGTAAAGTGAAGAATATGAAACTTGAAATATGTTTAAATTGACTACATGAAATATGTATGCATATGGAATTGGTTGGTGATATACATATTATTGTCTCGAGCATGCCATATTAATGAAACCTTGTTGCATTGAGATTGCATGAGCATATTGGCATATGGTGATTCCTTGAAAACATGGTGTGAGTTGAGCACGTGGTGCTTTGCATTATGAGGGTGTAGATCCTGCGGTGAAAAACCCAAAATTGGCCATTGCATTGGTACTTCGAGCCATCGGGGAGTACCCTGTAAATGAGACATGGGTGTGGCATTGAGTGCATGGGTGCGCCATGCATGCTTTCATTGCATCATATTCATGGGACTAAAATGCATTTAGAGATAAATGTACACTTTGCATATGCCACGCCTTAGCTTTATTTCTTGCATTAGCACTTCATTATACCAGCAGTTGAGCTGACCCATTTGTGGGACATATATTACAGATGAGGATGCTCCAGCTACTTGAGACTCAATGACACCTTGATAGGATGAAGCACTTGGTGTATTTTTGGTCCATGGGACTTATGTTTTGTAATGTAAGGGCTTAAACCCGAATGACCCGTGAACACTGTAATGGCGGAATGTATTTCATGTTATTTTGATGTATTGATGGTAATGGATGCATGCTTGGTTAAATTTGTTTAAGTTGTCTTTTATTTTATTTTATTTACTTTCTCATCAATCGCGCCTCGGGTTCGCGGGAATTCGGGGCGTGACAGTCCAACCCATGGGCAGGCATTGTTTTGGCCATGTTATGACCTATCTTCCAAGGGTATTTTGAGGCCATTAAATCATCAGTTTGACCCAAACTTTTGAGTTCATTTTAGACCATTTTAGGCCATTATATAAAGCCAAGTTGGGGCAATTTATGGGACACTTTTTAGGCATAAATCAAGGCCATGTTTGGCCATTTACTTGGACCACTTTAGGTGAGATTTCTTGACCTATTTATGGACTATATCTTAGACTATCTTTGGGGTCATTTGAGACATCATTTTAGGGAAGTTTTTTTGGAGATACTTTAAGGCTATTTTAAAGGTCATTTTTAAACATGATTTAAGTTGTTTGGGGCGTTAATTGGAACAAGAATTTAAGTTTAATCTTGACCACTTCTTGGACTATACATTAGGGTATTTTGAGCCCTTTTTGTGCAACCGTTACAAGGCACTTTAAAAAAAAAAAAGGTTTTGAGAACATTTTGAGAACCGTTTTTAAATATGAATTAAAGTATTTGGGCATTAATTGAGAGAAGTACTTGAGCTATGTTGAGGAACGATTTTGAGTTATATTGAATGTCGAATCTTTACTTAAATTGTTGGGAGAAACTTGAGGAATGATGATGGAGATTTCAATTAAATTTACCGAATTGTCACTTCTTTTCCTTTCTTTTGTTTCGTTCAGTCGCTCTCCGGGTTCATGGGAATTCGGGGCATGACAGTGTGATTGCGTGAGTGCAGAACTGAGGAGTGTGAGAGTGTACAAGACAGAGGTGATGATGAGGGTGAAATCAGGAAAATAGAGAGAGAAATAAGAGAGAGAGAGAGAGAGAGAGAAAGGCAGTGGTGTGTATATAGATATGTACATGTATGTGTGACTTGAGAGAAAACAAGAACCAAAGAAGGGGAAGGCTGGGAGATTTAGGAAGTTCGGAAAGCAAAGCAAGGAGAGAGAGGTCCCATTGTTGAGGTAAAACCACCAACCCACTTTGTTTCTCTCTCTAAAAATTTATACATGTTGGTGAAATGTTTAAGCTTTTCAAATGCATGCATGGCATTTAGAATATGTAAGACTTGATTTAAGTACGAAATCTGGACCCTGAACCAACCCTAGAACACCAAATTGTGCACAAACCGCCATTGATAGACCTTGACTGTCACGCCCCGAATTTCTAACCGAAACCCGAGGTGCGACTGACGAACAGAAAGTAAATAAAATAAAAGATAATTAAACAGATTTATGAATTTACGACAAATTTAAATAGAGTTCTTTAATTTTCTAAAAATTTCGGCAGCACCTCCTTTGTTTTTCGAACCTTTTCCCCCTGATAAACACAGTACATCATATATATATATACAACAGTCACAATCCATCCTCACTCGATGGCCACAACTCTATCAAAGTTAAATATACATCCCTACTTATACAATTCATCACGTCTACTCCTACACTTAAACTAAAAGATCACAAATTCATTATTTATTACAATATACAATGTCATTTCCATTCTTTTCAGAAATACACCAATCGTTTACAATGTCTAAATACGCCCCAAGGGCCCAAATATTCTTCCAAATTCATTTCCTCTTCCTTTCTCCAAGATTTCATCAAGTCCCGAGTGCCAGGAGCTTTATCTGAAACCTGTGCCCACGAATGGGTCAGCGACAACATGCTGGTATGACATAATACTAATGCAGGAAACAAAACTAAGGTCGTGACATGTGCAAGTGTACAGTTATTTCTATATGGCATTCGATGTCATGATGACAGTATATGAACAATATACAGTATATAAGCAGTATGCGTGACACACCCATGCAACTCTATGCCCACCCATGTCTCATGATACGGTCCTTCCCCGCTGGCATGAGTACCGCCACGTATGTCTCGCTTCACGGTCCGGAATCCGTCAGGCAGGCGAGTACCTATTGGCCGATTTTGGGTTTTTCACCACAGGATCTGCACCCTCATAATGCACCAGCACCTCGTGCTGACCCACACTATGCTTTCAAGAAATCACACGATGCCAATATGCCATGATTTCGTCATGCAATGATACAGTTCAAATGTAACATCTCTTTCATAAGCATATGCAACATGCTTTAAATAATGCATCACATTTAAGATTAACAAATCATTTAAATTACAAGATTTCATCCATAAATCTACGTGTCATGCTCGATCAATCCCAACACTTATACAATTCTACATGTCGCAATATCAGCGATCCTTCTAAAACATAAATCACATATGATGACAACTCAAGAAGTAATTCATAACACCCACAGATTCATAAAGAACACGTAAGCATATAAACAATCAAATTCTAAGTGGTTTCCTAATAGCAATTACGCATAGAGAACATTCAATCATCTTATCAAATACTCCTAAGCTTAATCTCATTTCTCACGTTAGTAAAATATCATACCTGATAGGGTTGGTCACAACCCTACTAAGCGATGTCCACTATGCAATCCAATCAACCCGTAAGTAACTTAGTCCTCCAATGGAATCATATCAAGCTTATGCTTATCTCCATTCAGCCAATCTTTGGAGAATTTGCAGTCAAGCGTGAACCAAACCCTCGTGCATCCCGAGTTTGAGGTTGCTCTCCAATCCATGGTTCAGCAGTTGAAGAAAACACACCGGCAGGTTGATCGAGTCGGCCAGCCATTTTAAATCCAGTTTCATCAGCTTCTTCAACCTTTTTCCCTCAAGCAGATGATGATCCTGACAGATTCTGATCCCATCCATCTTATCATCCCATCCATCAGATATTGAAGAACTTTCCCTTCCACTCATCAGATTACTCTGTAGAGTCTCCCAAATCGGTAGCTCCAATTGCTACAAGCAAGGTTAAAACCCATAGCCTCTAACAATTACACCACCGCAAGGCTGAAGCTACAACTAATGTTGCATTTCTTCCCTCAGTCAATGGGCCCTGCTCAAGCTGCAGGTCCCTTAGAAACCACAGGTAACTCCCATGAAAACCCCACATCAAAATTCTCAATTATCCTATGTTTCCTCTCCAGATTAATGCCCAGACCACTGATCTCCTTCTATTCTTTCTGAAATTCGTAAGCGAGTGGAGCCACCCACGCCAACACCTCTGAATTCAGTTCCTGCAGCAAACTCCACTCACACAGCTGATCTAGTTGCATCACATACCAGGATACATCCTTGAATGCTCCGCATTCACAAACAAACAGGACACAGAATGCCCCCTCCTGCTTACATCTCGGACACTCACCACCCAATTGTCCCACAAGATCAATATAACCCCCATTGCAAAACCATCCCACCAGCAGTCTTCCATTCACCAACCCAACTTTGCAAAACCCCCAAATTTCCTGAAATCTGTTCCCCAGAATCCCGCAGTACAAGGATCCCTCCAACAGCTCCCCTAGTTTCCAACATTACACAAACATACGCACACCCACACAGATATATATATATTTTTCTATATAACTCTAGAAGCCGCAATTTCATCACAACAATCACAACCCCAGTATCAACGACTCTATCTTTAACGGCTGAGGCTACTCCGATAACCCAGGCAATCTTTGGTTTTCCTTCGAAAAGGGTCTGATGCTGAATCCGATGGGAGAGCTGATCTGATCAGAACGGATTGTTGGCTGGGCAAAAATTTTGGCCGTTGATCTGGGTGGTGTTGGTGCTGTCCATGGTGCGGGGATAGCCCATGATCCCAACCCACACGCACTGCAAGTAGGCGCAGTCCCTTCGGTATCTCCTTCTGGATCACGCCTCAGCTTCATGGCCCTATTCAACTCACGGCATCACTAATTGAACTTAGCCCATCCACTTGAAGCTCACCGCACTACATCGGTCCTCCAATCTCAACGCCATCTCCACTGATCAGTCTTCTATTGAACCCCATTCAGACCCACTGTACTTCCCCCAGATCTGTTGCCGTGTGCCCCTTCAATCCGCAGCATGCAGCTCCAATTGCTGCAGAAAATTCCAAAACCCACTGCTACTCCATCGCTACACCACACCGAGAGCCATCCCGTAAAACCGTAACATCCACACACATACATATATACATATACATACACATCCCCTGTCTGCGTCAAACCCAAACAGCCAACACACACCAAATCGCAACACAATTCACAAAATTGTAACCCCAATCGCAATCCAAAATCCGTCGCAAACCCATCGCAAATCCGTCGCAAATCCGTCGCAGACCCGTCGCACTCCGACGCGAGCTTGGACACGCGAGACGCGATGGCCGTCGACCAGATCTCCCCCCTCGCGACCACCGCCGTCCGCAGCCCCGTCCGTTTCTCTCTCGCGACCACCGCCGCCTCACCCCCTTTCCTTTCTCTCTTCTTTCTTTCTCTCTTTTTCTCTTTCTCTCTTTTTCTCTCTTTTCTTCTGTTTTCACGCGACCAGTTCACCGCCCCTCTTCTTTTCTTCTTTTCTCTTTTATTCATTTACCACCACACCCATATATATATATATATATATATTATACCATACTTTATATTTTATTTATGTATACTATTACACATTTTTATTTTATTTTATTTTTCATATATTAATTTTGAATGTAAATAAAGTTGGTATAAAGCTGGCTCAATATCAGTATTATTTGTTTTGACGTCTCTGGGTGTCCGTTCGTGTCTTATGTCATTTTTATTATTTATTTATTTTTTTTTTTTTCAAAATTAAATTAATTAGAAATTTAGGACATTCGCAGTGTTCTAATAAAAAAAAAAAAATTTTATCCCAAATTTTCGAATCTTTACATCCTTCCCTCCTTAAAGAAATTTCGTCCCGAAATTTAAAATTATGCATCTCCTTGATAAGATAATAAAAGATCAATTCAAAATGCATTGTAGCACGGAGACGTGCAGCCTTACCAATGGACCATTCGCCTCTCCCTCAACCAGGCAATGTGGGACGTAACTTTAATCCTTCTCTCACTCCCCCAGCAAGGCTCCGCCTTCTGGCGAGAGTAGTCCCTCGGAACTGCACCACACTTCCGTTGCTAGGGTCTGGTGCTGATCCCATCTATAACGACTCACTCCTCATGGCACAACACGTAACGAAATCCTTAACATGTTGGTTCATCAATGCAAACTTTTCAAATCCATCCATGCCTCACGGCCTGCTTCAATAACTCAATACAACAACAGAAATAAAGGGGAGCTCTCACTGTTCACAAAGACACCTCAAAGTCTCTCACATACTTGCTGGCCAGCTAACTAATCTCAAATCAAGTCATGAAATCATCTAATAATTCACCACAATGGCATCAATACATCGCCCGTATCTCAATGCAACTCAATAATCCAATCTTCTTCAAGTACTATATTCACCCACAAGACATCAATACCATAATCTTAAAATGAGGTCATCATCGTCCACCCTAATCTATATATAACCGAGACTGAGTGTCATGCATCAATAAAATTAGCCTATTCATTTCAAGCCTATATGTGTTAACTAAACATTCGAATGAAGGCAACATAGTCCATGCATTCTAAATACAAAATTTAAAACAACTTATCGAGGTTCGAGGAAGACAAAACATTAGAGGAGGTAAAAAGAATATCTCGATTCCTTTTTAAGATGGTTTCAACTCATCATCGTTCTAGTCAACATCTCAAATAAAGTCTTATAACAATAGAGATTCTCAGTGAAACTAGTCACTAATTTCAACTATGAATATACGTCAATCCTTAATCACATGTACCCAAAACACATGTATATATAAATAGAATAAACAAACAACATTCAGTGTCTAACACGAAGCTTACCACATCAGTACCCAAGTATAAAACCCATCCAAGAATATACACATACATAAATAAGCACACCACCTGCCACACAGGTAATTAGGTATACATCCAGCCCTATGGATATCTAGGCTCACAGCCTATATCACAGACAACGAGTTCAAATTCTACCTTTTTATTTCACTTAGCCTGTTACGTAGATATAAACATCCAGTCTCAGCTCCTCACTAAACAAGCATACCACATGTCATACACATTTCACATACTAAAACCACCGTACTTAACCCAATCACGTAATCCCAACCAGTCCAATCAAGTCGAGGTCTAACCTCTCCTATCTCGTAACGAAGCCCATCCCAGAAGGATCCACGGACACCCCGTGAAATAAAGAAGAACATCTCCCTCAGGAGTACACACTGTCACTCTCCTCCTATAGTAGTCTACACTCGCCCAAAAAACGTAAATGACCGATCTATCCTCAATGTAATACCAAGACTAGACGCGTCAAGTAGAATGAAGTCAAAAGAAAAGATGTAACCAGCTATCTCTACCGAGCAATATCTACAGATCCTTATCAGTATCCCACTATCTCAACTGGTGAACCCTATGATGGTGGAACAAGGCAATCATCGCAAGCCCCTGAATAAAGTAAAATCTCCCAAGTGCAATATTCATTATCCAATCCAGACAACATAAACATTTATAACTTAATCCAAACCAATCAGATTCATTCACAACCTTTACCCTCGTATTTCTAAATGACAAGAGAGAACCACCATTCACTTATAAGGCGTATAACGAATCCAGGCTGTCAAGTCCTAGTGCCCTCAACCACACTATTTTCACTCATAATGACATTCAGCACAATTGCATCTTAAACACAAGATTCATATTAAAAAAAAATTATACCACCCAACTCTTAACCTGATACACAATTTCCCTCAAAGTAGCAACCAACGCTTACCTTTTATTCACTCATAATTCTGAAATCAACCTTATCAACTAAGTTAGAACTAGGTTCATAACCGACCCCTCAATTTGGCCCAATTCAAACGACTCATTATTTTTCACAAGGCCTACATTCATAAGTTCATTAGATCAGCTCACTATTCTCTTCGCATCTAGTGTCGATCATCTCACTAAAACTAGGTAAGACAATAACATTCATCACTAGGTTACCTCCACAGTCCACCACAATATAACTAATCTCAATTAAATAAAGAAATCATCAAAACCCCTAACTTTTAGATTCGCCTTCGTATTCCAATTCAATACTCATCCTAAGCACGAAATCAATATTCAATTACATCGTAATCTGAATTAACCCACAACAATAGTTTCCAAACCCCTCATGTCCACGCAATTCTCCTTCAGACAAAAGATCATTAATTATCACCTGACAATCCTAACACATCTTACAAACACGCTTGCTTAATTAACACTTATATAACTCAAGTCAATCATTTACACCCGTTGGTCACATTAAACAATGAACACTGATTTCTAACACATCCTTTCACAATAAAGGAACTCATTTAAACAATGTAACTTTCACACTCTCAAGTCACGCTAGTATTCAACTAGCCCACCAACACTCAATTCTAAGCAAATGCCATCCAAAGATAATACATCTCTCCGCCAACGGGTTTAACACAAGGACACCTTTAAAATTTTTGGTACAACACTCTGAGTATCTACTGTCCAGTCTATACACAAGAATCCTCATAAGTCTAAATTTTTTTATTGTAGCATTTTAACGTCTTATGTGTCTTTTTATTTATGGTTCTCTACTTCATTGGCATTTGTTTAATTAATGCTTTATAATTTTTCCATTATTTCTTACTTATATAAGCTAGGTGATAACCCTTCATGATCACAACTCCTTTTGTTACTGGCTGATGGGGCGCCATCCATCAACTGTAACGCAAGACCTGAGACCAATCCAGTCTGTATAAATATCATAGTCATAGTACTATAATCCATGAGTATCGGGTACTAACCTAGCATACCTATACATATATATAATAACACAACCAACCAAGTAGATAACTAGGTCTACAGTCTATCTCATAATTAACTAGGCATACCGCCTACCGTATAAATAACTAAGTACACAACCCATACCTCAAACAACTAGGCATAAGGCCTATCCCATAAAATATACGGTCTATCACATAGACATGTGTTTCTAACCTTAGTCAACTATTATATCAAACCATTGCGTACTCTCAGTCAATCGGGAAATCCAGTATATTGCATACCAAGGTAACACGTGCACATAAAACCTACCACCCAAACTAACCCAAATAACTTAAGGTCTGAACTTCTCCCCATATTCAAAACATTAGATCACCCATCATGTTATCAGACACGGTCATACCAATATGCACATCGTCCATATCATACACCACACTACATCAATCACGTAATCACGCATCATAGTATATCATCAGCTAACACCTAATCGTAACAAGTCATGCACCCAATAAAATAACCATATAACACCTAAATCCTACCACATACCACCGACGGCTTACACTAAGTCAATGTTCTCCTCAAAGGTTCCATGGTGTTCAACAACACCTATCATTGCCAAGTATTCTCAAATTTGACTCTAATACTTAACTGCCAAAGTCCACACACTACACAAGGTTCATACAAACTCCCAACCATACGTCATAATCCCATTGTGTTCAACAACACCCCACGGTCTCTAGGTATTCGAACCTATGCTCTGATACCACGTTGTCACGCCCCGAATTTCTGACCGAAACCCGAGGTGCGACTGACGAACAGAAAGTAAATAAAATAAAAGATAATTAAACAGATTTATGAATTTACGTCAAATTAAATAGAGTTCTTTAATTTTCTAAAAATTTCGGCAGCACCTCCTTTGTTTTTCGAACCTTTTCCCCCTGATAAACACAATACAACATATATATATATAACAGTTACAATCCATCCTCACTCGATGGCCACAACTCTATCAAAGTTAAATATACATCACCTACTTACACAATCCATCACGTCTACTCCTACACTTAAACTAAAAGATCACAAATTCATTATTTATTACAATATACAATGTCATTTCCATGCTTTTCAGAAATACACCAATCTTTTATAATGTCTAAATACGCCCCAAGGGCCCAAATATTCTTCCAAATTCATTCCCTCTCCTTTCTCCAAGATTTCATCAAGTCCCGCGAGCCAGGAGCTTTATCTGAAACCTGTGCCCACGAATGGGTCAGCGACAACATGCTGGTATGACATAATACTAATGCAGGAAACAAAACTAAGGTCGTGACATGTGCAAGTGTACAGTTATTTCTATATGGCATTCGATGTCATGATGACAGTATATGAACAATATACAGTATATAAACAGTATGCGTGACACACCACCCATGCAACTCTATGCCCACCCATGTCTCATGATACGGTCCTTCCCCGCTGGCATGAGTACCGCCACGTATGTCTCGCTTCACGGTCCGGAATCCGTCAGGCAGGCGAGTACCTATTGGCCGATTTTGGGTTTTTCACCACAGGATCTGCACCCTCATAATGCACCAGCACCTCGTGCTGACCCACACTATGCTTTCAAGAAATCACACGATGCCAATATGCCATGATTTCGTCATGCAATGATACAGTTCAAATGTGACATCTCTTTCATAAGCATATGCAACATGCTTTAAATAATGCATCACATTTAAGATTAACAATAGCATTTAAATTACAAGATTTCATCCATAAATCTACGTGTCATGCTCGATCAATCCCAACACTTATACAATTCTACATGTCGCAATATCAGCGATCCTTCTAAAACATAAATCACATATGATGACAACTCAAGAAGTAATTCATAACACCCACAGATTCATAAAGAACACGTAAGCATATAAACAATCAAATTCTAAGTGGTTTCCTAATAGCAATTACGCATAGAGAACATTCAATCATCTTATCAAATACTCCTAAGCTTAATCTCATTTCTCACATTAGTAAAATATCATACCTGATAGGGTTGGTCACAACCCTACTAAGCGATGTCCACTATGCAATCCAATCAACCCGTAAGTAACTTAGTCCTCCAATGGAATCATATCAAGCTTATGCTTATCTCCATTCAGCCAATCTTTGGAGAATTTGCAGTCAAGCGTGAACCAAACCCTCGTGCATCCCGAGTTTGAGGTTGCTCTCCAATCCATGGTTCAGCAGTTGAAGAAAACACACCGGCAGGTTGATCGAGTCGGCCAGCCATTTTAAATCCAGTTTCATCAGCTTCTTCAACCTTTTTCCCTCAAGCAGATGATGATCCTGACAGATTCTGATCCCATCCATCTTATCATCCCATCCATCAGATATTGAAGAACTTTCCCTTCCACTCATCAGATTACTCTGTGGAGTCTCCCAAATCGGTAGCTCCAATTGCTACAAGCAAGGTTAAAACCCATAGCCTCTAACAATTACACCACCGCAAGGCTGAAGCTACAACTAATGTTGCATTTCTTCCCTCAGGCAATGGGCCCTGCTCAAGCTGCAGGTCCCTTAGAAACCACAGGTAACTCCCATGAAAACCCCACATCAAAATTCTCAATTATCCTATGTTTCCTCTCCAGATTAATGCCCAGACCACTGATCTCCTTCTATTCTTTCTGAAATTCGTAAGCGAGTGGAGCCACCCACGCCAACACCTCTGAATTCAGTTCCTGCAGCAAACTCCACACACACAGCTGATCTAGTTGCATCACATACCAGGATACATCCTTGAATGCTCCGCATTCACAAACAAACAGGACACGGAATGCCCCCTCCTGCTTACATCTCGGACACTCACCACCCAATTGTCCCACAAGATCAATATAACCCCCATTGCAAAACCATCCCACCAGCAGTCTTCCATTCACCAACCCAACTTTGCAAAACCCCCAAATTTCCTGAAATCTGTTCCCCAGAATCCCGCAGTACAAGGATCCCTCCAACAGCTCCCCTAGTTTCCAACATTACACAAACATACGCACACCCACACAGATATATATATTTTTCTATATAACTCTAGAAGCCGCAATTTCATCACAACAATCACAACCCCAGTATCAACGACTCTATCTTTAACGGCTGAGGCTATTCCGATAACCCAGGCAATCTTTGGTTTTCCTTCGAAAAGGGTCTGATGCTGAATCCGATGGGAGAGCTGATCTGATCAGAACGGATTGTTGGCTGGGCAAAAATTTTGGCCGTTGATCTGGGTGGTGTTGGTGCTGTCCATGGTGCGGGGATAGCCCATGATCCCAACCCACACGCACTGCAAGTAGGCGCAGTCCCTTCGGTATCTCCTTCTGGATCACGCCTCAGCTTCATGGCCCTATTCAACTCACGGCATCACTAATTGAACTTAGCCCATCCACTTGAAGCTCACCGCACTACATCGATCCTCCAATCTCAACGCCATCTCCACTGATCAGTCTTCTATTGAACCCCATTCAGACCCACTGTACTTCCCCCAGATCTGTTGCCGTGTGCCCCTTCAATCCGCAGCATGCAGCTCCAATTGCTGCAGAAAATTCCAAAACCCACTGCTACTCCATCGCTACACCACACCGAGAGCCATCCCGTAAAACCGTAACATCCACACACATACATATATACATATACATACACATCCCCTGTCTGCGTCAAACCCAAACAGCCAACACACACCAAATCGCAACACAATTCACAAAATTGTAACCCCAATCGCAATCCAAAATCCGTCGCAAACCCATCGCAAATCCGTCGCAGACCCGTCGCACTCCGACGCGAGCTTGGACACGCGAGACGCGATGGCCGTCGACCAGATCTCCCCCCTCGCGACCACCGCCGTCCGCAGCCCCGTCCGTTTCTCTCTCGCGACCACCGCCGCCTCACCCCCTTTTCCTTTCTCTCTTCTTTCTTTCTCTCTTTTTCTCTTTCTCTCTTTTTCTCTCTTTTCTTCTGTTTTCACGCGACCAGTTCACCGCCCCTCTTCTTTTCTTCTTTTCTCTTTTATTCATTTACCACCACACCCATATATATATATATATATATATATTATACCATACTTTATATTTTATTTATGTATACTATTACACATTTTTATTTTATTTTATTTTTCATATATTAATTTTGAATGTAAATAAAGTTGGTATAAAGCTGGCTCAATATCAGTATTATTTGTTTTGACGTCTCTGGGTGTCCGTTCGTGTCTTATGTCACTTATTATTTATTTTTTTTTTTTTTTTCAAAATTAAAATTAATTAGAAATTTAGGACATTCGCAGTGTTCTAATAAAAAAAAAATTTATCCCAAATTTTCGAATCTTTACATCCTTCCCTCCTTAAAGAAATTTCGTCCCGAAATTTAAAATTATGCATCTCCTTGATAAGATAATAAAAGATCAATTCAAAATGCATTGTAGCACGGAGACGTGCAGCCTTACCAATGGACCATTCGCCTCTCCCTCAACCAGGCAATGTGGGACGTAACTTTAATCCTTCTCTCACTCCCCCAGCAAGGCTCCGCCTCCTGGCGAGAGTAGTCCCTCGGAACTGCACCACACTTCCGTTGCTAGGGTCTGGTGCTGATCCCATCTATAACGACTCACTCCTCATGGCACAACACGTAACGAAATCCTTAACATGTTGGTTCATCAATGCAAACTTTTCAAATCCATCCATGCCTCACGGCCTGCTTCAATAACTCAATACAACAACAGAAATAAAGGGGAGCTCTCACTGTTCACAAAGACACCTCAAAGTCTCTCACATACTTGCTGGCCAGCTAACTAATCTCAAATCAAGTCATGAAATCATCTAATAATTCACCACAATGGCATCAATACATCGCCCGTATCTCAATGCAACTCAATAATCCAATCTTCTTCAAGTACTATATTCACCCACAAGACATCAATACCATAATCTTAAAATGAGGTCATCATCGTCCACCCTAATCTATATATAACCGAGACTGAGTGTCATGCATCAATAAAATTAGCCTATTCATTTCAAGCCTATATGTGTTAACTAAACATTCGAATGAAGGCAACATAGTCCATGCATTCTAAATACAAAATTTAAAACAACTTATCGAGGTTCGAGGAAGACAAAACATTAGAGGAGGTAAAAAGAATATCTCGATTCCTTTTTAAGATGGTTTCAACTCATCATCGTTCTAGTCAACATCTCAAATAAAGTCTCATAACAATAGAGATTCTCAGTGAAACTCGTCACTAATTCCAACTACGAATATACGTCAATCCTTAATCACATGTACCCAAAACACATGTATATATAAATAGAATAAACAAACAACATTCAGTGTCTAACACGTAGTTTACCACATCAGCACCCAAGTATAGAATCCATCCAAGAATATACACATACATAAATAAGCACACCACCTGCCACACAGGTAATTAGGTATACATCCAGCCCTATGGATATCTAGGCTCACAGCCTATATCACAGACAACGAGTTCAAATTCTACCTTTTAATTTCACTTAGCCTGTTACGTAGATATAAACATCCAGTCTCAGCTCCTCACTAAACAAGCATACTACAAGTCATACACATTTCACATACTAAAACCACCGTACTTAACCCAATCACGTAATCCCAACCAGTCCAATCAAGTCGAGGTCTAACCTCTCCTATCTCGTAACGAAGCCCACCCCAGGAGGATCCACGGACACCCCGTGAAATAAAGAAAAACATCTCCCTTAGGAGTACACACCGTCACCTCTCCTCCTGTAGTAGTCTATACTCGCCCAAAAATGTAAATAACCGATCTATCCTCAATGCAATACCAAGATTAGACACGTCAAGTAGAATGAAGTCAAAAGAAAAGATGTAACCAGCTATCTCTACCGAGCAATATCTACAAATCCTTATCAATATCTCACTATCTCAACTGGTGAACCCTATGATGGTGGAATAAGGCAATCATCGCAAGCCCCTGAATAAAGTAAAATCTCCCAAGTGCAATATTCATTATCTAGATCTAGACAACATAAACATTTATAACTTAATCCAAACCAATCAGATTCATTCACAACCTTTACCCCCGTATTTCTAAATGACAAGTGAGAACCACCATTCACTTATAAGGCGTATAACAATCCAAGCTGTCAAGTCCTAGTGCCTTAACCACACTATTTTCACCATAATGACATTCACACAATTGCATCTTAAACACAAGATTCATATTAAAAAAAAATTATACCACCCAACTCTTAACCTGATACACAATTTCCCTCAAAGTAGCAACCAACGCTTACCTTTTATTCACTCATAATTCTGAAATCAACCTTATCAACTAAGTTAGAACTAGGTTCATAACCGACCCCTCAATTTGGCCCAATTCAAACGACTCATTATTTTTCACAAGGCCTACATTCATAAGTTCATTAGATCAGCTCACTATTCTCTTCGCATCTAGTGTCGATCATCTCACAAAACTAGGTAAGACAATAACATTCATCACTAGGTTACCTCCACAGTCCACCACAATATAACTAATCTCAATTAAATAAAGAAATCATCAAAACCCCTAACTTTTAGATTCGCCTTCGTATTCCAATTCAATACTCATCCTAAGCACGAAATCAATATTCAATTACATCGTAATCTGAATTAACCCACAACAATAGTTTCCAAACCCCTCATGTCCACGCAATTCTCCTTAGACAAAAGATCATTAATTATCACCTGACAACCTAACACATCTTACAAACACGCTTGCTTAATTAACACTTATATAACTCAAGTCAATCATTTACACCCGTTGGTCACATTAAACAATGAACACTGATTTCTAACACATCCTTTCACAATAAAGGAACTCATTTAAACAATGTAACTTTCACACTCTCAAGTCACGCTAGTATTCAACTAGCCCACCAACACTCAATTCTAAGCAAATGCCATCCAAAGATAATACATCTCTCCGCCAACGGGTTTAACACAAGGACACCTTTAAAATTTTTGGTACAACACTCTGAGTATCTACTGTCCAGTCTATACACAAGAATCCTCATAAGTCTAAATTTTTTTATTGTAGCATTTTAACGTCTTATGTGTCTTTTTATTTATGGTTCTCTACTTCATTGGCATTTGTTTAATTAATGCTTTATAATTTTTCCATTATTTCTTACTTATATAGCTAGGTGGTAACCCTTCATGATCACAACTCCTTTTGTTACTGGCTGATGGGGCGCCATCCATCAACTGTAACGCAAGACCTGAGACCAATCCAGTCTGTATAAATATCATAGTCATAGTACTATAATCCATGAGTATCGGGTACTAACCTAGCATACCTATACATATATATAATAACACAACCAACCAAGTAGATAACTAGGTCTACAGTCTATCTCATAATTAACTAGGCATACCGCCTACCGTATAAATAACTAAGTACACAACCCATACCTCAAACAACTAGGCATAAGGCCTATCCCATAAAATATACGGTCTATCACATAGACATGTGTTTCTAACCTTAGTCAACTATTATATCAAACCATTGCGTACTCTCAGTCAATCGGGAAATCCAGTATATTGCATACCAAGGTAACACGTGCACATAAAACCTACCACCCAAACTAACCCAAATAACTTAAGGTCTGAACTTCTCCCCATATTCAAAACATTAGATCACCCATCATGTTATCAGACACGGTCATACCAATATGCACATCGTCCATATCATACACCACACTACATCAATCACGTAATCACGCATCATAGTATATCATCAGCTAACACCTAATCGTAACAAGTCATGCACCCAATAAAATAACCATATAACACCTAAATCCTACCACATACCACCGACGGCTTACACTAAGTCAATGTTCTCCTCAAAGGTTCCATGGTGTTCAACAACACCTATCATTGCCAAGTATTCTCAAATTTGACTCTAATACTTAACTGCCAAAGTCCACACACTACACAAGGTTCATACAAACTCCCAACCATACGTCATAATCCCATTGTGTTCAACAACACCCCACGGTCTCTAGGTATTCGAACCTATGCTCTGATACCACGTTGTCACGCCCCGAATTTCTGACCGAAACCCGAGGTGCGACTGACGAACAGAAAGTAAATAAAATAAAAGATAATTAAACAGATTTATGAATTTACGTCAAATTAAATAGAGTTCTTTAATTTTCTAAAAATTTCGGCAGCACCTCCTTTGTTTTTCGAACCTTTTCCCCCTGATAAACACAATACAACATATATATATATAACAGTTACAATCCATCCTCACTCGATGGCCACAACTCTATCAAAGTTAAATATACATCACCTACTTACACAATCCATCACGTCTACTCCTACACTTAAACTAAAAGATCACAAATTCATTATTTATTACAATATACAATGTCATTTCCATGCTTTTCAGAAATACACCAATCTTTTATAATGTCTAAATACGCCCCAAGGGCCCAAATATTCTTCCAAATTCATTCCCTCTCCTTTCTCCAAGATTTCATCAAGTCCCGCGATGCCAGGAGCTTTATCTGAAACCTGTGCCCACGAATGGGTCAGCGACAACATGCTGGTATGACATAATACTAATGCAGGAAACAAAACTAAGGTCGTGACATGTGCAAGTGTACAGTTATTTCTATATGGCATTCGATGTCATGATGACAGTATATGAACAATATACAGTATATAAGCAGTATGCGTGACACACCACCCATGCAACTCTATGCCCACCCATGTCTCATGATACGGTCCTTCCCCGCTGGCATGAGTACCGCCACGTATGTCTCGCTTCACGGTCCGGAATCCGTCAGGCAGGCGAGTACCTATTGGCCGATTTTGGGTTTTTCACCACAGGATCTGCACCCTCATAATGCACCAGCACCTCGTGCTGACCCACACTATGCTTTCAAGAAATCACACGATGCCAATATGCCATGATTTCGTCATGCAATGATACAGTTCAAATGTAACATCTCTTTCATAAGCATATGCAACATGCTTTAAATAATGCATCACATTTAAGATTAACAATAGCATTTAAATTACAAGATTTCATCCATAAATCTACGTGTCATGCTCGATCAATCCCAACACTTATACAATTCTACATGTCGCAATATCAGCGATCCTTCTAAAACATAAATCACATATGATGACAACTCAAGAAGTAATTCATAACACCCACAGATTCATAAAGAACACGTAAGCATATAAACAATCAAATTCTAAGTGGTTTCCTAATAGCAATTACGCATAGAGAACATTCAATCATCTTATCAAATACTCCTAAGCTTAATCTCATTTCTCACATTAGTAAAATATCATACCTGATAGGGTTGGTCACAACCCTACTAAGCGATGTCCACTATGCAATCCAATCAACCCGTAAGTAACTTAGTCCTCCAATGGAATCATATCAAGCTTATGCTTATCTCCATTCAGCCAATCTTTGGAGAATTTGCAGTCAAGCGTGAACCAAACCCTCGTGCATCCCGAGTTTGAGGTTGCTCTCCAATCCATGGTTCAGCAGTTGAAGAAAACACACCGGCAGGTTGATCGAGTCGGCCAGCCATTTTAAATCCAGTTTCATCAGCTTCTTCAACCTTTTTCCCTCAAGCAGATGATGATCCTGACAGATTCTGATCCCATCCATCTTATCATCCCATCCATCAGATATTGAAGAACTTTCCCTTCCACTCATCAGATTACTCTGTAGAGTCTCCCAAATCGGTAGCTCCAATTGCTACAAGCAAGGTTAAAACCCATAGCCTCTAACAATTACACCACCGCAAGGCTGAAGCTACAACTAATGTTGCATTTCTTCCCTCAGTCAATGGGCCCTGCTCAAGCTGCAGGTCCCTTAGAAACCACAGGTAACTCCCATGAAAACCCCACATCAAAATTCTCAATTATCCTATGTTTCCTCTCCAGATTAATGCCCAGACCACTGATCTCCTTCTATTCTTTCTGAAATTCGTAAGCGAGTGGAGCCACCCACGCCAACACCTCTGAATTCAGTTCCTGCAGCAAACTCCACTCACACAGCTGATCTAGTTGCATCACATACCAGGATACATCCTTGAATGCTCCGCATTCACAAACAAACAGGACACAGAATGCCCCCCTCCTGCTTACATCTCGGACACTCACCACCCAATTGTCCCACAAGATCAATATAACCCCCATTGCAAAACCATCCCACCAGCAGTCTTCCATTCACCAACCCAACTTTGCAAAACCCCCAAATTTCCTGAAATCTGTTCCCCAGAATCCCGCAGTACAAGGATCCCTCCAACAGCTCCCCTAGTTTCCAACATTACACAAACATACGCACACCCACACAGATATATATATTTTTCTATATAACTCTAGAAGCCGCAATTTCATCACAACAATCACAACCCCAGTATCAACGACTCTATCTTTAACGGCTGAGGCTACTCCGATAACCCAGGCAATCTTTGGTTTTCCTTCGAAAAGGGTCTGATGCTGAATCCGATGGGAGAGCTGATCTGATCAGAACGGATTGTTGGCTGGGCAAAAATTTTGGCCGTTGATCTGGGTGGTGTTGGTGCTGTCCATGGTGCGGGGATAGCCCATGATCCCAACCCACACGCACTGCAAGTAGGCGCAGTCCCTTCGGTATCTCCTTCTGGATCACGCCTCAGCTTCATGGCCCTATTCAACTCACGGCATCACTAATTGAACTTAGCCCATCCACTTGAAGCTCACCGCACTACATCGGTCCTCCAATCTCAACGCCATCTCCACTGATCAGTCTTCTATTGAACCCCATTCAGACCCACTGTACTTCCCCCAGATCTGTTGCCGTGTGCCCCTTCAATCCGCAGCATGCAGCTCCAATTGCTGCAGAAAATTCCAAAACCCACTGCTACTCCATCGCTACACCACACCGAGAGCCATCCCGTAAAACCGTAACATCCACACACATACATATATACATATACATACACATCCCCTGTCTGCGTCAAACCCAAACAGCCAACACACACCAAATCGCAACACAATTCACAAAATTGTAACCCCAATCGCAATCCAAAATCCGTCGCAAACCCATCGCAAATCCGTCGCAGACCCGTCGCACTCCGACGCGAGCTTGGACACGCGAGACGCGATGGCCGTCGACCAGATCTCCCCCCTCGCGACCACCGCCGTCCGCAGCCCCGTCCGTTTCTCTCTCGCGACCACCGCCGCCTCACCCCCTTTCCTTTCTCTCTTCTTTCTTTCTCTCTTTTTCTCTTTCTCTCTTTTTCTCTCTTTTCTTCTGTTTTCACGCGACCAGTTCACCGCCCCTCTTCTTTTCTTCTTTTCTCTTTTATTCATTTACCACCACACCCATATATATATATATATATATATATATATATTATACCATACTTTATATTTTATTTATGTATACTATTACACATTTTTATTTTATTTTATTTTTCATATATTAATTTTGAATGTAAATAAAGTTGGTATAAAGCTGGCTCAATATCAGTATTATTTGTTTTGACGTCTCTGGGTGTCCGTTCGTGTCTTATGTCATTTTTATTATTTATTTATTTTTTTTTTTTCAAAATTAAATTAATTAGAAATTTAGGACATTCGCAGTGTTCTAATAAAAAAAAAAATTTTTATCCCAAATTTTCGAATCTTTACATTGACAAAGCAGGTCTGATTCAACCCTAGCCAAACTGATTTTGGCTTACTTAGACCTGACTTAGATGATGTGGGGTTTGCACTACAACGAAAACTAGGCCAAATGGCGTAGAAAAGACCCCCAAAAACATGAGTCAGGTTCGGGTTCAAAGATGAAACCTTCGACTCTTGCTGTAAAACCCAGATTTGAGAATGGGGGCTTAAACCCCATGATGGATGGATTACAACAGAAGAATCCCTAAGGGTTTTGAACCAAAAATGAGTATATTTGACCGAGTTACAGGTCCCACGATAATGGAGTGGAACCAAGCTCCATCCTTAGATTCGAGCCACAAAATGGATGAATAACTGACGTATGAAGTCCCAGAAACACATTAGAGTCAAAAGCAGAGAGTAAAATGACCTAAAAGTTCACGAAATTGAATGGAAAAATTTTTCGGTTTTAGGGTTACTATTCATTGTCATAAGGAAAACGATGAACAATACCGGACACGGGTCGGATCGGATTTGGTTCGGGTCAAGACCCGACCGAATATAAATAGGGTTACTGCACCGATGTCGTTTTGAATTAAAATTTAAAAGTTAAATGGGCCTATTTGGTTATAGTCGTATGAAATTGAAATCAGGTTTAAGGATAACCCAAATCGTGGATAAGGGGATTAAGGGAGTTATCTTATTCCGGTTCTCTAACTTAGCTTGGACCTGTCGGTTCAGGGACTATTGGGTTCGGTCTAGGGTTTGACTTAGTAAACCTAACGGTCCAAGGGCTTAATTGAAAGGAAATAAACCAAAAATTTTCTAAATTATACTTTGATCCCAACTGTTCTACAAAATTATGTTCTGGCCCAAATTCTTGGAATTTTTATGCAAATACACCCCTGAAAAATAATAAAATAATTTATTTAATTATTTTATTAACTGGGTAAAATTACTATTTTACCCTTGGACATTAAATAAGTCAAACGAAGCGCAAAATAAATAAATGAGTAATGTATTTCTACTAATTCAGGCATTCTGGACTCAATGGTGGTGTCCGATTTAGGAAATTAAATTCCAAAAAATAAAGACACGCAAATGATAAATGATTGTAATACCCCTAATGATACTCAGGGCCAAATAAACATAAAAGATAGTCCATTTTTATTATATCGGACATTCTGGACTCAACGGTGGAGTCCATACTAGCAAACGAAGCACCGAACAATGCGATGCATGAAAGAGTAAAAGACCAAAAGGCCCCTGAGTCGAAGAATAGTCAAACGAACTCTGATTAAAATAAAAGAATAGTGAATATTTATTATTTCGAGCATTCTGGACTCAACGGTGGAGTCTGATTTATGAAAAGAGGTCTTGAGAAGTAAGAACCCATAAAAGTGACAAATAACCATTTTGCCCTTTTTAGTACAAATGTCCGAATTGAATTCCGCAAAAGCCTAAATCGATTTTGTTCTACGTCCCGAACCTAATGGTAGAGTCTATTCTAGTAAAATAGGAACTCATGATATAAAAACATAAAATTTGATGAATAGTATAATTCAAGAAGAGATAGACTGAGTTGTGTCACAATGATTTTAGGAATACTAAAGGGCAATGAGGAGGCAGTCTAGACCTTCCGGTTGGAGACAGAAAAAGGGATTGCATTCTCATTGATTTGTTCAGCTACACCGCGAGCACGGTTTCTTAGGGTTAAGACCAACCCATCAGGTATGATATTTTGCTAAGTAAGGAATAAGATTAAGTTTAGGATTGATTTTCATATTGATCTTATGATTCGGGTATTCATCCGATTGTTTATGTGCTTATATGTTTCTTGTTATTTCTTTAGAAGTTTGGTTGAGTGATAAATGTGGATCATGATTACATGTATATTCCATGTGTTGGCACTGTGTGTGATTGATTTGAGGATTGTTCAGATTGAGAATATGTAACTTGAACATGTGTTAATGGAATATGTATAGTTTATACACATAAGGAAGGAATTTTGTGATCTAAAGATTATGGTTTAAAGCATGCTTCATGTATGGATGAAAGGCTTCGATGAGATTGCATTGTTGCATGGTGAGATCAAAGCATCTTGGCATAGTGTGATTCCTTGGAAGCATGGTATAAGTTGAGCACTTGGTAATGTGCATATGTGGGTACTCATGCCGTCGGGGAAGGTCCGTAAAGTGAGTCATACGTGGGTACTCATGCCGTCCGGGAAGGTCTGTAAAGTGAGTTGTACGTGGGTACTCATGTCGTCGGCGAAGGTTCGTAAAGTGAGTCGTATGTGGATACTGTCACGCCCCGAATTCCCGACCGAACCCGGGGACGCGACTGAACGAAACAAAAGAAGAAAAGAAATAAATAAAAAGTAAATAAATAACAATTTAACTAATTTATAACTAATATAGATACAAGCCTATTCTACTAACATAACTATACATCCATCAATACACATACATTCCCCTTTTAAAAAAAATTTCGGCAGAACCTCCTTTGTTTTTCGAGCCTTTTTCCCCTTGATAAACACAATACATCATATATATATACAACAGTCACAATCCATCCTCACTCGATGGCCACAACTTTATCAAAGTTAAATATATATCGCCTAATTATACAATCCATCACGTCTATTGCTACACTTAAACTAAAAGATCACCATTTCTATATTTATTACAATATACAATGCCATTTCCATTCTTTTCAGAAACACACCAATCTTTTATAACATCAAAATACGCCCCAAGGGCCAAACATTCTTCCAAGTTTATTTCCTCTCCTTTCTCCAAGACTTCATCAAGTCCCGCGTACCAGGAGCTTTATCTGAAACCTGTGCCCACGAATGGGTCAGCGCCAACATGCTGGTATGGCACAATACTAATGCAAGGAACAAAATTAAGACGTGGCTTGTGCAAGTGTACATGTATATCTACATGCCTTCCTAATCATGCATACAATATATAATGGCAATGTACAAACTACATCTGTATAAAACTTTATATCACGTTCACAAATTCATCAACACATGCACATGCAATATGCATGACACACCCATGCATCTCAATGTCACACCCATGTCTCGCTTCACGGTTCTTCCCCATTGGCATGCAAGTACCAATATATGTCTCGCTTTACGGTCCGGACCCCGTAGCCTTGCGAGTACCTAATGACCAATTTTGGGTTTTTCACCACAGGATCTGCACCCTCATAATGCACCAGCACCTCGTGCTGACCCACACTATGCTTTCAAGGAATTACACGATGCCAATATGCCATGATTTCATCATGCAATATCGTAATCTCAATAAAACATTTCACCAATGCATAAAGCATGCCATTTAAACAATATCGTCCTCTTAAAAATAACAATAGCAGCTGAATCATAAGACTTCATCCACAAATATACGCATCATGCACAATCAATCTCAATACTTATGCAATCCACATGTCACAACATCAACAATCCTTCTAAAACATAAATCACATATGATGGCAACACAAGAAGTAAGTCACAATTCCCAAATAATCATAAAGAGCACGGAAACATATAAACAATCAACTAAAGGAAGCAATTAAGTCCTACGTGATCTTCTATCCGCAGATAAGCACAAAAGCATTCAATCAATATGCACATCAATCCTAATTTAATTCTATTCCTTACTTAGTAAAGTACCATACCTGATCGGGTTATCTCAACCCTAAGAAGCTATATCCACTATGCAATCCAATCAACCAAATTCATCTTTAGTCCACGGTTCCTTCTTCAGCCTTTTTCCCTCAAGCAGATGATGATCCTGACAGATTCTGTCCTTTTATCATCCCATCCAGCTTATCATCCTATCCATCAGATATTGAAGAACTTTCCCTTCCTCTCATCAGATTTCTGTGCAGAGTCTTCCCAACCAGTCGCTTCAATTTCTACAAGCAAGGTTAAGACCTATAGCCCCCAACAATTTCACCACTGTAAGGTTGAAGCTACAACTAATATTGCATTACTTCCCTCAGTCAATGGACCTTGCTCTGATTGAATTTCTTTAAATTACCCTGTGAGAATCCCCAATTCTTGTATTGTCACACTGACATAGGCCAATTGAATGCCAATGGACTGGAGTCTTCAATACCCAGACCAAGCCCCTGTTCCTTCAAAACTAATTCCCCCCCAGCTCAATGTCCTCTGTATCTGCCTGAATCCCATAGGGCATTTCGGGTTTTCCCTTCATCAAGTGCAGCTTGTCTCTATAGCTAAATGTGAACCAACTTCTCCATCACAACTTAAACAAATCATCAAAACCCAAAGTTCTCACCAACTGACCCTTAAATTCCCAAAGAGGAAACCTGATTCTTAAATTCCAAGGAAGATCCCGCGTGTTCGTGTTGCAGCCATCGTCCATTTTTTTTTTCCAGCATTGGTTTTGGCATCACAGTCACCACTGGATTTATCCGACTAGCCTGGAATCAGAACTTTAATTACTGATTTCCTCTCTTTCAATCTTTATTCTATTGCTTTTATTAGCTCATTTTAAGCCTAAACAATCAGCTACATCTGCTACAAATTTTTCTTGCCATCACCTCTTCTGCCAGAATCTCCATCTCCACAAAATTGCAATATCCACACACACAGAGTTCCGAGCTATATCAGGATCCACAACCTGAACAAGAAATCCCAACAAATTTCACCGCTACACTACTGCACCGCTACTGCTATCTCACTCCCAAACCCAATCACTTATCTCATCAATTCTGAATATTTGCTAAATTAACCAAGTTCTGTATCGTCCATACTTGCTGCTACTACGCTACTTCTAAGGATCCTCCATTTCCATCAATTCAACCCAACACTAACATGCTGCTTAAACCAATCCTCACGGCAAAATCCTCTCCTACCGCACCGCTACACAAACACAAACACAACCATACACATATCCCTGTTTCCAGTAACTTCACTGCACACCTACTCAATCTCAACGCCCAAAGATACAATAGTGCAATAACCAAATCAGAGCTCGTGCCCATTATATGCATCAAACGTGATTCTTGCAACCCAAAACAGAAGAGATAGTGACAGAGCTTGTATTCTCCCCCCCTGTTGTGCGCTGCTGTTGCGCGCTGCTGTTGCCGTTTCCCTCTTTCCACCATTACACAAATACACAAATATATACCTGTTGCGGAGCTTCTCCTGAATCGGCCTCTGCATCTCCAATTCCTACCTTTTCTTGCCGTAAATGTCTCCAATGTTACACCAATACACCCATCGATCACCTCCAAACACGGCCGGATCAGAAGATCCGACTTGGTCAATCTCATTCCGATAGACCGACTCAGCCGTAGGGACCCCTGCTTCGAAGTCCAACTCAACGACCAAAGTCGACAACTCCCTGACAAATCCATCCCAACCCGTCTGCCGCTTCGCGTCCCTCCAATCCGCAACACACAGCCCAATCGCAATCCAAGGAATCCAAAACCCATCGCCACTCCGTCAACGACAACCCCGGTGGCATACAAAACTCGGCACGCCATTAGGTGCCGTCCCCACCTCCATCGCCGCCCTTGCGCGACTCCCCCCTTTCTTTTCTCTCTTTTCCCTTTTCTTTTTCTTTCCCTCTATTCTTTTCTCTTTCACGCGACCTCCCCTGTTTCCCATTTTTCTCTATCTCACGGTTTCTTCTTTATTTGCTCTCTACACTCAAACACACACCACACAGTATACGCCACTCCCAAGGCTGCCGACACCCACCTGATATATCTCCCTTTTTTTTTTTTTTTTAACTTACCATATTAAATATTTTATAAATATTTTTATGCCACAAAATATTATAAAATGCTAGTAAATTTGATATAAAGTCGGGACTCAATTTAATTATTTATTTACCAATATTGGATATCGTTCGGGTCCCATTTTATATTCCCTATATTTTATTTTATTATTATTTTTTTTTTCAAGTCTCTACAGATACTCATGCCGTCGGGAAAGGTGCGTAAAGTGAGTCATACGTGGGTACTCATGCCGTCGAAAAGGTCCGTAAAGTGAGTCGTACGTGGGTACTCATGCCGTCAGGGAAGGTCCGTAAAGTGAATCAAACATGGGTACTCATGCTGTCGGGGAAGGACCGTAAAGTAAGTCATGGGTGTCGCATAGAGTTTGCATGGGTGCATCACGCATATTGTTCATGTACTGCATTTATAAATGTACACTTGCACATGCCACGCCTTAAATTCTTTCCTTGCATTAGCATTGTATTATACCAGCAGTTGAGCTAACCCACTCGTGGGATACCATATTACAGATGACGCCCCTGCTACATGAGATTTGATGAGATCTTGACAAAAAGAAGGGAAAAGGACTTAGAAGTGTATTTGGCCCTTGGGAAACGTTTTGAGATGTAAGGGCTTAAGCCCAACTGATGTGAACAACACATCTATCGAATGTATTTTTCGTGTTTATATGTTGAAAAATTGAATGCCTGTTTAATTGAATCCATTTAAATTATTTTTAGTTTCCTTTTCTTTATTGTTTTCCCTCACTCTCCAGGTTTGTGGAAACTCGGGGTGTGACATGAGGGCACAATGAGTAGTGAATGAAAGGATTAATAGCTGAGAAGTCAGCTAAGGTGAGTAATCATGAACCTTGAAGTGAATACATTTTTCATGAAATGAGATTTTTCTACAACTTTATGTCATGTTTCAGACTACAATGCTAAATATTTTAATTGCATGATAGTTTTCAGGGTATTATGATGAATATTTGAATTGCATACTTTTAAGAAGCATCTCTTTAAATGCTTTATAGCATGGATAACTTAATGAAAATTTTGCAAGCATGTTTTAAATGTCATTTTACATGTCATATTTATGAACCCTACTAAAGGTAAAGAGCTGGTCAACATGAACCCTGCTAGGGTAAGAAATAGCCAATGTGAATCCTATTAGAGGTAAAGATTTCGTAGAATTCTAGTAAGTCTTTATAGTAGGCAATGTAAGCCATGAGCTCTAAATTGCTACTAGTCGTCATGTGACAACCTATGGTCCCATGGGACAAACTTTAAGAATGCTTTCAAATGTATTATCTTATCATTAGCATTTTTTAACTACAAATTTTATGATATGATGTTTTATATTGCGAAACTATTTAGTAGAAGCTCTTGCATGATTTTAGAAAATAATCTTACAACTATCAGTTATATGTTTATGTTTAAAGAATACCAAGAGCTTTTAGTACAACTTCTTCTGATTGATAGCCATGAAAGTTATGAAAGTTTAGGAAATGAGTTTACAGAAACCCATGATAGATGACTGGTGTTACTCACGACCTTTTCATAAAGTTCACAGGATTTTATCCTGTATATTTTCAAGAATGACTAAAAAATTTACAAATCTAGATGCAATAAGCTATAAGAAATAGAGAGTCTAGATAGACAAGGATTAGTTTCATAGTTGTGGGGGTATCAACCTGAAGTGATAGATACCAAAACGATGTGACATCTTAGAGTAAAGAAGAATATGAATAGTGTTTACCAATGATGTAATCATTCAAATACTCAAGTGTAATGTAATGTTGGGCTCATATTACTGTAACTCTGATGTAATGTTACTTATGCTCTGCCAAGTATGACTCCATTCAACAAAAAAAATTACAGACGTAGGTTCCGCTGCATGATTTTATATGACCGAATGCAATCTACTTGGATATGTAAAGAGGCATTTGGTTAGACACGCCAATAATATGCTACAAAAGGGATAGTGTATTGACGAGGTGCCTAACTGCCTAGTCATTATCCCTAATCCGCATAGGGTGGGGTTTGGGATGTGACACCTCATAACAAAGGTTATCTAAGATAGGTAACACATCAGAGCAAAGGTTGCCTAAAGTAGGTGACTAAGGTTACGAAAGCTCACGTAACCTTTAGAGTTAGAGTTACCTAAGTCTAGAGTAACCAAACAGAGTTAGTGGATTGGAGCTTAGGTCATCATAACTTAGGCAACTGCCAGAAGTAGGTTTTACAAGAATCCTTGAGAAACCAAAGACCATCAAAATCTTATGTACACAGAACCTAGGGAATAAGGATATAAGAGATTTTGGATATGGAATCCATAAGTCCTTAAAGCCTGAAAATGGTGTGAAGTTAGTACTGTGACTCTTAGGAAGTAAATGATAGAGTAATGAAAGAAAGTGATTATATGAATCACTTTTGGAGTTAATTAGATTACCCATTGCAGATGACTTAAGGATAAAATTGGTAACTAATATTTATGCAAGTTACAAGTGATTTTCTACTACAATTCCGTCCTTAAGTAGCTTGAAGTTTAAGGAAGCCTTATTGAGGATAGAAATGATATACACATCGACATACATAAAAGATTCAAATTATAGGTGAATATCTAGATGAAAGAAAGTATAAAATGATAGTGGTACATGTTGGAATGTTGATAGATCATCAATTATAGATAAGGTCGACCAACTCATTTTGTAACTTTGGAGCTAGAAAATATGCACGGCGTTCCCTATCCAACCAATGTGCTAAAGTTTTTAATGGATAAGCTCAGTAAGGACAGATGAAAGAGTGAATGAAATGTAACTTAGTGATTAAGTCATGATCATAGTAATGATGACGTAAGCAGACGAGTGATTTCCTCTATAAAGAGATAACTCTTGAAATACTAAAAGGAACTCTAAGAAACATAGTATAGAATAATCAAACTAAGTTGACACTTAAAAGATAGAGAGGTATGAAAGATTCAATAGTTGAGAGATAATTGCCAAAAAAAGTAAACTTAAGACTTTATGATTAGAGTTAAATCTGAAGTAATCTTTAGGCATTAGAATAAACCAAATATGAAACCTCAAACTACAAATAGTAAATGAAATCTAAGTCTTGTAAGTAAAAGGGCATAATACTATCCTGAAGAATACCCTGATACCTCTAACTAGACTTAAAGAACAAATGAGTCTGGTACACTTACTACGCTCTCTCCCATAATAAGGGAGATATGAACCTGGAATCAGGTAAAGAATACTTGCCTAATAAGTTAATCCAAATAAGACACAAGGGATTGACTAGCTCTCAAAGTGAGCACATGCCTAGGAAACCCACAATGTGAGGTAAAGGAAAAGTTCGTTTTGCATCAAGGAAAACTTAAGGTGAAAAGATCATGAGTACAAGTAGCCCTAACCCAAGGGTACTCGTGAAACTAAGAATCCAAGACTCGCGAATAAAGCTAGCGAGAGGCAACAACTGTCAAAGGACACTGCCAAAGACAATATTATAGAAATTATCATTATAAAAGAAAAATAGGAAAGATTGTTATGTGATTAACGAATTTTAAAGTCTGATAAGATCCAAGGATCGAATAGAAATAAGCCCCACTATCGAGCAACGCTTAGATAAGCAAGTTGGGCAATAACAATAAGTAAAGGACTAATGAATCTAAAGAACTCTGAGGATTGTTATAAACCGAATGATTAAGGGAATGACTAACAATGGTAGAAGCCATAGAACTTAAAGATTAAAGGTAGCGAGGAATGAAAACCCCTAATGATCTATAAGGTTCATCCACAAACCAAGCATAACCTCAAATCAAAAAGATACTTGTAAAGCAACTAATGAAAGAGTTTGAAAGGTCAATAGAAATTGGGTATTCCTATACCCTAATAACCCTCTGGTATGTCCTGGTTAGACTTAAAAAAGTAAGAAGCTAAGTACACAACTACGCTTTAACTCATGAGAAAAATATAAAAGTGCAAATGCGCGGAAGGTTTAGACAACGATATAGAAGAAATGGATGAACTAAATTCCTCAATTCTTCAAACCTTTGAAATGGTACACGTAGAACCAAAGTAAAGTATATGGGATAAAATAAAAGGCACATTGCCAATAAGTCAACTCAAAAACAAAATGAAAAGGATTGGCTTACCCCAAAAGTAAGATGGATCGTGTGTACAAACCTTAAATAAGTAAGGAAATAAGACTAAGTTACTTTTGCATTTGGGAAACCTGTAATGAAAAAGGTATGTAAAGTAAACTAGCCTCAGAACTAAAGAGTGTTCACGACACGAAAGTGCAATAAGACATTTGAAAGTCACGAATGAAGTTAAATAGACAATGGAAACCTAAGTAAATGACGCAATTCAGACAACCAACTTACAAAGTGAATCTGAAGAATAATTCATGACTGAAAAGAAATTAAAGATAACAAGCCAGGGATTTCATCCTTAAAAACTGAACAAAAGTACCTAGATAAGGAGCACCCCCTAAACAATGAAAACATCATAGTCTAGTCACATCTTTAACTTCGAAGATTACTTCTCAAAACCACCCAGAATTGAGAGACCTTAAGTATTATGTCTTACTCCCTAAGAATAAGCGTAAAGGCTAGAAATAGTACCTAATTAGATACAAGTAGAGTAAAATAGTCAAACGAGTAAAGAAATAACTCAAAGTGAACCGTGGAAGCATAATAAACATATAACCACATATTCTAGGACTAATAGAAGAATACGAGAATGCTAATATGGCATATGTGAGACTGTGAGTTAAAAGGTGAGGCATTAAGTAAGAATTTGAAAGTCAAGGCCCTTGACTTTCAAGACCCCTATCAGGTGAGTCAATAAGAACTACAAGAAAAAATGAAATGCATTTAAAAAATTTCTTATTTAAGGATACAATGTCCTAGATACCAATAACAAACCTAAAGGACCAGGCAAACTGACTGGCACAATTGGTTAAGCATAAAAAAGAATTTACAAATTTTGATGAGAATATGAAATTAGGTAAACTAAGAAAAGACTTAGTCCTCGATAAAACAAAACGTATTTGAATAAAGAAATTCAATACATTCCAATAGTAAAGATAGAGTAGTCTAGTTACCTTTTACCCTTAAAACTACTGCTAAATAAATAACAACGAGTCAAAGTAGAATAAGAGTGAGCAAAGCAAGCATGTTAATGATACAAATGTGTGAATAATTTTCCCCATAAGATTAGTTGAGTTTTAGGGACAAAACTCTTTTTAAAAATGGGAGAATGTAACACCCACCCTTAGTAAAATGGGTAATTAGGACAGTATAATGAAAATTAATTCAATAAAATAACTTTTGAAAATACTTTGGACACTCTGTCATGACATGACCTAAACTAGGGTTAGAAACGAACCTAATCCAACAGTGGGCCATAACTCTAGTTAGACCATCACCCATGTAGGGTTAAAATTTAACCCAACCATAAGTAAACCTGTACCTAATTCAGGATGACAAGATTCATGTGGTCAAGTGATCAACACGTCAATAACCTAAAGTGGGGGGAAAATTATACCTCAAATATAATGAATTATGAAATAAAATAATTATTTAATAATTATGAAAAAATATGACAAACGTAAAACAAATGCATAAAATACCAAGAAAAATAAAGTAAAAATATAAAAAATTATTTTATGCATTATGTGACTTATACATAATGAAAAAGCCCAAATACACACTACTTAAGTGTGTATAGAGTTGTGTATATATATATATATATATATGGAAATATGTTTAGGAAAATAAGAAAAATAGGAAAAAATAATTAAAAATTATTTTTGTTCATCATGTGCCTTGCACATGATGGGAAAGGAAATACGCACACAAGATTGTGTACACAAGTGTGTGTGTGTGTATATATATATATATATATATATATACATATAAGTTGGGAATTGGAAAGGAAAAAAGGGAAAGGTGCATGCATGCAGCCCTGCTCCAACCTCATATGCAACAGCCTTGCTCCAACCTCATGTGCAGTAGCCTTGCAGCTGCCCTACCAACCACCACAACCCCACCACCCTAGCCACATTTCTTGACTTAAGGTTCCAAAATGATAAAGGAAAAATGTTATCCAAAATATAAACACAACTATCACAAACTCTGACCCCACACCTGAAACTAAGAGAGTGTAGAGAGAAATTTGTGTAGAGAGAAAGAGAAGGAACTGCCTAAACAATGAGAAAGGGAGAAGGGAGAAAAAGAGGAAAAATTCGGCTCAAGCTTCAAATCAAGTTAGAATCGATTCTTCTCTATTTATTTTAGTTCATGTGTAAATTCTATACACATTATGTCACGCCCCGAATTCCCGACCGAACCCGGGGACGCGACTGAACGAAACAAAAGAAGAAAAGAAATAAATAGAAAGTAAATAAATAACAATTTAACTAATTTATAACTAATATACTAATTTAGAGTCAATAAATAAATATATAACTCATTTACTGATTAGATACGAGCCTATTCCACTAACAGAACTATACATCCATCAATACACATACATTCCTATTTTAAAAAATTTCGGCAGAACCTCCTTTGTTTTTCAAACCTTTTTCCCCCTGATAATCACAATGCATCATATAATATCATATAATTATAAATACATCACAATCCATCCTCACTAGATGGCCACAACTTTATCAAAGTTAAATATACATCGCCTACTTATACAATCCATCACGTCTACTCCTACATTTAAACTAAAAGATCACAAATTCAATATCTATTACAATATACAATGTCATTTCCATTCTTTTCAGAAACACATCAATCTTTTATAATATCTAAATACGCCCCAAGGGCTCAAATATTCTTCCAAATTCATTTCCTCTCCTTTCTCCAAGATTTCATCAAGTCCCGCGTACTAGGAGCTTTATCTGAAACCTGTGCCCACGAATGGGTCAGCGACAACATGCTGGTATGGTACATTATTAATGCAAGGAACAAAATTAAGACGTGGCTTGTGCAAGTGTACATGTATATCTACATGCCTTCCTAATCATTCATACAATATAATGGCAATATACAAACTATACATCTGTATAAAATCCTATATCACATTCACAAATTCATCAACACATGCACAGGCAATATGCGTGACACACCCATGCATCTCAATGTCGCACCCATGTCTTGCTTCACGGTTCTTCCCCGTTGGCATGCAAGTACCAATATATGTCTCGCTTTACGATCCGGACCTCGATGGCATGCGAGTACCAATGGCCAATTTTGGGTTTTTCACCACAGGATCTGCACCCTCATAATGCACCAGCACCTCGTGCTGACCCATACTATGCTTTCGAAGAATCACACTATGCCAATATGCCATGCTTTCATCATGCAACAATACAGTCCAAATGAAACGTCACTTTCAAAAGCACATGCAACATACTTTAAATAATGCATCACAATGAAGATCAAATCACAAGACTTCATCCACAATGCTACGTGTCATACTCAATCAATCTCAACACTTACGCAAACCCATGTGTCACAATATCAACAATCCTTCTAAAACAGAAATCACATATGATGACAATTCAAGAAGTAAATCACAACTTCCAAATAATCATAAAGAACACGGAAGCAATTAAACAATCAACTCAAAGAAGCAATAATTCCTATGTGATCTTCTATCAGCAGATAAGCACAAGAAATCAGTCAATCAAGATGCACATCAATCCTAATTTAATTCTATTCCTTACTTAGTAAAGTACCATACCTGATCGGGTTCTCTCAACCCTAAGAAGTCATGTCCACTACGTAGTCTAATCAACCAGGTTCATCTTTAGTCCACAGTTCAGAAATTGAAGAAAACACACCGGCAGGTTGATCGAGTCGGCCAACCATTTTAAATCCAGTTTCATCAGCTTCTTCAGCCTTTTTCCCTCAAGCAGATGACGATCCTGACAGATTCTATCCCTTTATCATCCCATCCACCAGATATTGAAGGACTTTCCCTTCCTCCAATTCATCACAGAAATCACAACATCCGATAGTTACAGGTTTCCCCAACCTCCATCACTGGACAGCAGCTCTGCTGCTTCTATTAGTCTGTTTCAAACCCGGACAATCAGCTTCATATATTACTTGATTTTCCCTCTTTGCATATGTTGAATCATATGCACAATATCCCAACAAGAATGGCCAGACCTTATTTGGATCCATAAATAAACCGCTGCACAACACCTCAAGATCTGTCTGGGCAATCTCCTCAAATAATTCTGCTAGCAACTATGACCTTTCAATAAACATCTCGGTAGCTTTTCATAGTCATCCTTCACTGCAGGAAGCATTGTCATCATCAAAAACCTCCTAAATCAAAATCAGTCACACAAGAATTCCTTCAAAATTCCACCTTGCACTTTCGTTCCCCTCATCTTCCATCAACGCCCCTATCAACTGCCAATTTTTCAATTATCACCGGAACCTTCAAGGCATCTTTAAATGTTAAGAACTGTAGCTCCAAAGACCACTGTACAAGCTCTCAATTCAGCCAACACTACTGCCCTTGAACTGCAAAAATCCCCTTGTTCTGGTGCAAATGGTTCCCCTTCGTCCAGAATTCCGGTTGCTTCAATTCACCCGTTACAACCTGAACCATCAACCCTATTTATTTACAAAGTATTGATCCTATTATGATCCAAAACTCACAACAATAAGGTGCATCGATTATTTCCAAACACGGCAGAATCAGCAATTTCAACCCACTTGACATCGTTGCTATCAACCATCCGTTCTGCTTAAATGAAAACCTGTATCCATTCTCCACACAATACTTCGTTCGCTATTGGTTGCACCAATTGTGCCATCATCCATTCAACTCAATAGACTGACTTAGCTACAGAGAGCTCAATCCTATGGCCCAACTCAGCGACCAACGGAACTCATAGAACTTTGTTCAATCACAACCTTGAAGTCATCTTCACCCAATTGGAATGATTCCTGTATAAAATCAATATATTGCAGAACCTTTATTGTTCTGACCCCAAAATCTCGTGGCTACCAGCACCGCTTCTGGTTTGCAGCAGCAATCGACCAACACCACGTCCAGGAATGGAGGCTCCCCTTTCTACACCGTCACCTTGGTACATATATATATATATCACTGTATCGAATTGAACACGAGAGAGAGTCGCCCACCAAGTTTTCAAACAATCTCCATTTTTTTCAATCTAAACCAAAATCTCAGCACCAATACGCTATTTAAACCCATCCTCACGGCAAAATTCTCTCCTACCGCACCGCTACACCAACACAAACACAACCATATATATATATAGATATATATATTTGTATCTCTGCAAATTCCCCATCTTTCACGGCTGAGCAAACCTGAACCCAAGCTGGAACAGAGCAGCAACAAAGAGAACCAGTTCGGGTTTCGAAGGTGAGCCAACCGTTGGACAATCACAAAGCACAAGTTCGGTTCTGGTTGGGGATTCACCGTGCGACGATCAGAGCTCCCCTCTTCTGCACCGACTTTCTCTCCCTCTCTTCTTTCTCTCCCCCTTTCTCTTTTTCTCTCTTTCTTCTTTCTCTCTTTTTTCTTTTCTTCTGTTTTCACGCGACCAGCCCCCTGTTTTGTTCTTATCTCTATCTCAGTTTCTCTTTTAATTTCTCTCTACACTCAAACACACACCACACATTACAATGCCACTCCCAAGGCTGCCGACACTCCCCTTTTTATCTCTTTTTTTTTTTTTTCAATAATTTCCTTTAGAAATTTCACGGACATATATATATATATATGTAAATATAAATTTATAATTCGTATCAATCCTATGGAATTTATCCTGGCACTTCGTAAACCGATTTAAATATTTTATTTTATTTTATTTTTTTTCAAGTCTCTACACATTAGACCAATTATCTAAGCTTGAATACCCCTTAAATGACTTAACTAAGACAAACCATCATTGATGAACCTTTAAATATGGGTCTAAATCCATGGAAACCAAACGGGTTTTCAACACTTGGAACTTCAACTAGATCCCATGAGGATCACAAAATCATTAAAACCATATTAGTTAGCCCATAGATGGCCAAGATATGCCAAGGTACGAGGTTGGGTTCAAAAATGAATCCCTTCAAATATCTTTTTAAACTAGATTTTATGGACATGGGATGAAACCTTGTGTCCTAAGGGTCACAATGCAACAAATAGGGATTGATTTGGTGAAGGAACAAGTCAGATATGAGGAATTATTCAGGTCGGCAATAGAAGCTTGACTCAAGCTTTCCAGTGCACTTTAATGCATAAAAATAATGTCAAAACCTAAATTAAGACCCAAGGAATCAATTAGTGATGAAAACAGATCAAAAAGGGGTCAAACAATAAATGAAATTTGAACTAAAAATCCTAGGATTACAGTGAACAGTAACCTTTAGGGGAGGACGATGATGAATAGTAGACGGATGGGTCAACGAGTTCGATCCGGACTTTGGGTCGAGACTCGTCCAAATGATTAAACGGTTAATTGGAACGGCGTCATTTAAAGCTTAAACTTGTTAAAACATGAAAATAAAACGATGTCTTTTTTATGGCGTCATGCCAATGCAAGCATGACGTAGTGAACTGGTCTGACCAGACGGCTTGGGAGATTGGAGGACTGGTTCACTTGAACCATTGGTGAACCAAATGGTTTTTACAAGGATTTTTAAGGAATTCCTAAAAATAACTTTTGAACCGATGGGTTCAGCCTTAAACTCTAAACCGAAATCCTCCCTTATTTGCATTCTAACCCCAACAATTTTGGAAATTACACTATGGCTCAATTTATGAGGAAAATAATTCAAAAAAGCCCCTCTAAAATAGAAAAATAATATTATTAAAAGAATTAACTTTCTAAAATTATTTTTCAATCACAAAAGTTTTATTTAATTATATTAAAGTCCAAATAATACAAAAAATAAATTAAAAATACTCTACTAAATTAGAAAAATGACTAAATTAAAATAGTAATTTTCAAAAATTGCACTTAAGCACCTGATTTTTGATGAATTACAAAAGTGCCCCTAAAATTGTCAAAATGACCATTTTCCCCTAAACAAAGGCAAAAATGACATTTATGTCCTGTAGAAATTGTATTTAGCATAATTAATGCTACAAATGACCAACTTAAGATCCGCAAAAGCTTAACCCAAGATTTTCCAGCGCTCTGGACCGAATGGTGGGATCCGTTTCAGCAAATGATTTTTTAAATATATAAACGAAGATTAGTAGGGACATTTAGTGAAACTTTGTAGCTTTAGTCAAAAGTAGAGAGATAGAGAGAATAAACACAATGACTTTCGAGGTTCGAAAAATTTCCTATGTCCTCGACTCAAGCATCTCTACTTGAGTTTTTTTCACTATCTTAATCTCCATGCCAGTAGAGGTCAAACCTTTACAACAATAGCTTCTCATTCTTTTTCCTAACAAAATATACCATTTTGCCTCACAAGGTAGCACCTACCCATAACTCTCACCGCAATGAGATGATACAAATATTTTTACTAAAGAATGCTCTCTTAAAAGCTGAATGGTACAAATAAGTTCATTATCTAAAGATTGATAATTAAATGCTTGAGTATTTAAGAGCCAACATAACTTTAAGATCTATATCTAAAAATAAATGAGATCTCAAGTCACTAAAGATATTTGAAAGTGAAAGGAAGTTTTTGAATGTTAAGGATAACAATAAATGCTTCCAACAACTTCTATACATAAATCTTGTGAGAATATAGCCTTTGAAATTGAAAATAGTCGTTCCCGCCCCTCTTCAGATCAGTTTAAAATTTAAATTTAAAAATGCCAAATCGACTGAATCGGTCGACTAAGTTTACCATTCAGTCAACTGAAGAGCTCGACTGATTTGTCTAGAGGGTAGAGGTTGTTCTTTGTAAAAAATCATTAAGTTGACTGATTATTGGGTTCAGTCGATTAATTATTCCAGACAGATTTTGTTGACAAAGAGGCTTAAGTTATTTAGTCGACTGATGGAACAATTTGGTCGACTGAATTTGTAGTGTGTTGGGGGCCTTATGAATAAAATGCTTATTCAGTCGAATGATTCTTGGGTCCAGTCGATTGATTCTTCCCGACAAAAAATATGCATGTTTTAATGAATATGATTCAATCAACTGAATTGATAACTAAATCGACTGAATTCATAAGTTTAGCTTTAATGCCTATTTTGTTCACTGTTATCTTTTTCAAGTCTCATGATTTTTCAAAGCTTGGTTTCTAACATTATTATACATTTGAAAAATATTTTTATTGATTGATTTTAGTTAAAAACTTAAGTACTTTAAGCATTACATTTTGATCAATCAATCCTAGACCACTTAAAGACCCAACATAAAAGAAAATAAAAGTCTTCACCTTATTCTTTGGGCATGAGTGCTTTTTTTTATTGTGACATAATGTTTTGATCTTGTGAGCATGATTATATGATGTTGATCCTCTTCATCTTTAGTCAAGACTTGGTCAACCATTCCTTGAGTTCATTGACCTATTTGTTTTGGCACTTAAGGTAAATCATTAGTCCACATTATCAATGCCTCGTTATCATCAAAATTACGAGAATACCCTTGGTTGAAAACCTTTAGGGCCAACAGTCTCGCCCTTTTTTATGATGACAAACCATTGAAACAAATAGGATAATATTGCATGTAAGAAATTTATAAATCTCCCCCTATCAATATGCACGTTTTGAATAGTTCGTAATTATGCCAAGATAGAATATATTCAATGTTCATGGCATCAAATGTATAAATCTCCCTTGTCATTATGTAATCATTGAAAAAGTACGAGATATGTTATAGAAAACTTTAATGAGATCATACATATAGAGAGAGACCATAAAATTTGCAAAAAGAGATTTTCATTAATATATTAAAACTGATCTTATACAAATCATATGTATGAGTGTATATGATTTGTGATTTTTATAAGGTCAATGACACAAAACAAATATTTTTAAAAATTTTAAAAAATCTACACAAATGAACAAAATACAAATTTTGTTTCTCTTTGGTGTGTGTCTTCATTTTTCTTTCTCTTTGACCTCATTTTTCTACCCCTTTTGGTCGTCATAAAAGATCAACGAGATGGGGGATGAGCGGGTTGAGTCGGACGATGATGGCGAGTCATCAAGATCCATTCGAGCATATTCTTAACTTCAATGATGTCCGTTCGGGTTTCACCGTGTCTTCATTCATTGTGTTGATAGAGTGAGTCAGCACGTATTTTGAGGATATGAATGTTAACCTCCATATAATTGATTTGTTCACCTATGTCCTTGAGTTTGTCCATGAGGTCTTTGGCCATGGTGTTGGTGTGGAATGTGAGGGGGACTCAATGTTTTGAAGGGCGGAAAGAATGAGTTGATTGGTATTCGGAGGGAATGAGTTAGGGTATGGCAGTTTGAGGTGGAAAGGTGAAAGTGTTAGGCTAAGTGGGAGGGTGAGCGAGTTTATTGAGTTGGCTCAGTTGAAGGAATGGGAGAGGACTTGGGGACCCATCCTTGGTCCATGGACTTGTACCTCATGGACTTAAGAGTCCCTTTAGAGTAAATGTCCGTGTGGATGAGGGTATAAAAGTCAGTTTTACTACCAATGTCAATTTGGTGATGTTTGAAGAATGTGGTGAGATGGTTGCCATATGGAATAATGTCTTTCTTTTTCTTTATGAAATCATTCATATGGTGAAAGATAAGGTGAGGAAGGTTGATCTATTGGTGGTTTAAGACACACCAAATGATGAACACGTCCATGTACGAGACAAAGTCTCGTCCACCGACATATAGAAGAATGTTGTAGGTAATGATGTGGTGGATAAGGCAGGACTCAAAAGTGAGTTGGGAGGCTTTGATTTGAAGACCTCAATATTAGTAGGGTTACCGCACAATTGTTGTACAGGCATGAGAAGATTGAACACTTCACGCACTACCTCAGTGTTGGTAATAAACTCTTGGAAATCCCCTTAGGGATGTTGAAGATTACGAAGAGGGACTTGAGTTTGAGTGAGAATGGGTGGTTGAGAACCCATAATGTTGTATTGAGACCCATGGGCATCTCAAAGTGTGCATAGAAAAGCTAGATGAGGCGTGTGTATTGGATATTAAAGGAAGAGATACATTTTATCCAACCTAGGTAATCAAAGTGAGAACTTATCAAAATAGATTGGGACTTGAAGAAGGGTGTGCTAATGGTTTTTACATACTCGATGTGACGTTATTTGATGTCATCGTGGAATGTTTTAACGATAGTGATATTGAAAGAGACTTGATGGTCGTGGCATGATTTAGTTCAGTGTTCGACGTTTAAATCTTCTCTATGACACTTACATAGGGATTTAGATGATGGATTTTTGGTTTTGTGAGCCATGGAAAAGAGATTGAGAGATTTAGGGAAAAATTTTGAAGGTTTCAAAATGTTTAAGAGAGACAGAAGTCGAAGATTCGTTGTGAGCGGGGTTTGAAATGTCTGAAAGTCGTTTAGTTTTTATAGATTCGACTGAATCAGTTGACTAGTTTGTACCGATAGTCGACTGTTTTTGCCCTAGGTTTAGGGTGGTCGACTGGTTTAACCAGTACTTATAATTCTTTCATTAACAAGCTTGATCAGTCGACTAGTTTTCACATGAAGTTGATTGGTTCTATCCATGAGTCGACTAGTAGGTCGACTAACTTGACCAGTGGCCAATTTCTTATTTGGCTACATGACTTCAGTGGACCTTACGATCAACTCTTCCTATTATCAGTCATCTGGTCTATCAAGACAGTCGACTGATTTGATCATAAGTGATTTTTATCACATAGTTACTCAAATCTTTTGGGTCAATCGTTCCTAGTTCTCTTCTAATAAAGCAAAAGCTCTCCTCTTGGAGTGCTTTGATGAATATATCCACTAACTAAGGGTTTGTATCAATGAATTCAATGATTACATCACCATTTTGCGCATGATCCCTAAGAAAATGATGTTTAATTTCTATGTGTAGTTCTAGAGTGTTGTATGGAATTTTTGCTTATGTTTACGGCATTAGTGTCACACCCCGAATTTTCATAAACACGGGGAGTGAGTGAAATAAATTTATTAACTAGAAAAATAAATAAATAAATTTAAAGCATCCTTTAATTCTCAACGGAAAAATTCATTATTCCATACTCTAAGGTCATTAACCAACATAAAAAAAAAAATTTGAGAATCATTTGAATCATTTCTGAAAACTTTGTTTATGCCTTTATACCTTTCATGTTCAATTTCACTCAAACATATTTGGAGTCTCAAAGTGCAATTATTTTTAAACAAAAGTACTCGTCAAGACAATCAGTTTAGACTTTTGAATCACTCAATTCAGATTTGAAATGAATTTGTATGAAAATCGAAAAGCTTCAAACAAAAACAAAACAAAAAAATATATATATATATATAAATATATATTTGGATGAACAGTAACCCGAACAAACTTGTAGCTAAAAGTGAATAGTAACATTGAAAGTTACTGTTCACCTGGAGTAAAAATTCAGTTTTAGAAAAAATGCTATGCTTAACCCTCTTATTCAAATCGACTTTTCTCTCAATCTACATATCCAAATGTAATTAAATCTGTGCCAAAATCTTCCTTATTGAGTCTAGTTTCTATACCATTTTGAATCACTCAAAAAATTTATGTAGAACTCAAGTTATGATGAGAACACTAGCCATAGGTCAGATTTTGCACACTTGAAGTAAAATCAATATAACTTTCTTATTTTAAAAGCTTTCAAAGTCCATGATATATAAAAAGAAAGCTAAGAGGTAGAACTATCTATAAATGTAATGCACTTTAATTAATTCAAAAATACCAAAAAGTTATAGTCTCACGAAATGGGCTGGTTTGTAGAAATAATTCTGCAGAATCGGAATTAAGGCATGTTGTATGTCATTTGACATTCCTTCTAATTTTTCAAGCTATTTAACCCCAACTTTTTAGCACTTTTCTAACCTATTTAAATGGTGTTTTACACATTTAATTCTCCCTTTAATTTCAGAAAATTTTGACATGATTTCCTTTATTTTCTAAGCATTTTTTCACCTAATATTTTGCAACAATCATACATATAAACATGTGTACATCCCATCCTCACTCAATGGCCACAATCTCAAAGGAATTAAATATATACATCATTTAAATATACAACTCTCCATACATACATATATACTTTGAAGTTTAAAATATCACATTCTCACTTTCATTACAATTATAGGACCTTGCCCATTTTGTTCACACTACACAAGACTATTACAAATGCATTACATAAGTCTTAGGGCTTATGCCCTTATACAACTCAACATATGCCCCAAGGGCCAAAATATCCACCATGGTCCACATCCCCTACATCCTTCAAGACTTCATCAAGTCTTCAAGTGCCGAGGGCCTCAACTGTAATATGATATCCCACGAGGGGTCAGCACAACTGTTGGTATAACACAATGCTAATGCAAAGAACAAAATTAAGGCGTGGTATGTGCAAGTGTACATTTATAATCTACATGCCTTCCAATTTATCAAAACTATGCAATAGAAATATGCTACATGCCTTCCAATTCATCAACACTATATAATGACAATATGCGTGATACACCCATGCAAACTCTATGCCACACCCATGTCTCATTTACAGACTGTTCCCGATGGATCCATGAGTACCAATGCAATGGCCAATTTTAGGTTTTTCACTACAGGATCTACACCCTCATAATGCATAGCACCAAGTGCTCAACCCACGCTATGTTCTCAAAGGATTCACCATATGCCAATATGCTTTGATTTCACCGTGCAATAATGCAATCTCAATGAAATATTTTTCCAACACATGGAGCATACTTTAAATAATGCATTATACTTAAAGCAACAATAACATTTGAATCACAAAACTTTGTTTACATGAACCTAACATGTAATTCAATCAATTTCACATATAAACACATTACACATTCACAACCTTAACAATTTCTCAAAGATCATAAAATACATAAAGTACCAACACATGGAATAAATCATAACTCTCGAACTACAAAAGTTTCTCTACATGAACAATGGTTAGAATGCAATGAATCCAACATATAAACAAGTTACATGTTCATCACTTTGACAAATTCTCAAAGATTACAAAATACATAAAGCACTAACACCTTAAATAAATCATAATTTTTCAACTGCAAGATTTTTTCCACATGAACCTAAGCTAGAATACAATGAATTTCACTTATAGTCATGGTTCATGTTTATCACTTTTTCAAATTCCCAAGGAACACTCAAGTACACAAACTACCAACTCTAAGTTTTCAAAGCAACTATATACTAAATGAGTTTCTAACATCAAGTAAGCACATATATCATACAATCAACCTATAAAACACTTAAACTCAATCTTATTCCTTACTTAACAAAATATAATACCTAGAATGGTTTTTCTCAAACCGGGGAAGTTGTGTTCGCTGCACAGCCGAACCGATTGGTAAGAATATAGATATTGATGAGAGAAACAACTTCCTAGAAGGAACCTTTTCAAAAATCCAAGCTTAGATATGTGTTTTGGTGGCTTGAAACTTGAAAACCCTAGGTTTTCTCACTATTTTTCTCCCATGGAGCCCAAAAATAATGAAATTATACACTAAGGGGCTGTATTTATAGTAGAGGGGCAAGGGGGCTGTAGAGATCTGAAAAAAATGAGGAAAAATTTTTCGTTTTTCCGATAGGATATTTGGCATACACGGTTTTGTCGGTCAAGCCCGGTTTTGCTAGTAAAGCATCTAAATGTGTCAGTTCACCATTTGACATGTTTAAAGGCATATTTGGAGTGTGTCATAGAATATAAATATGCTTATAATATTGTGAGGTAGCTACTGTTCAAATTTTAGCTAAAACGAAAACCGTTTCAAAATTGGACAAAAAGGGCGTTTGGGTGGCCGTGGTGGAACGGGCCTAAAACGACCTCAAATGAAAATATTTTCTTCTAAGAGTTTTCATTTAAAATAATTTTATGAACATTGGTTAAAACAAAATTTTTAATTGAAGCGTTTAGGAATGGGTTGTAGAGTAACGAGGTTTCGGGCTCATTAAGGGCAAAATGGTCATTTGCCCTTAGCCCCTTTGTCCACCACTATAAATACAGCCCCCTTAGACCACTTTTATCATAAATTGGGTCTGTAATTACAGAATTCACGTTCTTATAGAGAGAGAGTGAGAAAAGCCCTAGAAATTCAAAAATTCAAGCTGCCGAAACACATATTTCGAGCGGGATTTTGGCCGAACTTTCTTCTAGAAAGTTGTTCGTCTCCATGAGTAATATATCCTCACTGAACAGTTTGGCTATACAGAAAATACAGCTTCTACAGTTTGTGAAAAACTGATTTTAGGTATGGTTTCTCGCTAAGCTAGGAATAGATTTAGTTTTTCTTGCTTTCATATATGTTGATTGAGCTGTATAGATGTTTAATTAATGCTAAGAAGTTACCTAGGTGGTGTTGAATTGAAATACCTAGAGTTGGAAATTTAGGGCTTTATGTATTCTTTGGTTTGTTTGATGTTTTGTTGCCATGAGGATGATGTATCTTGTCTTTGTATTTGATTGCTATATTTGATGTGTATTTATGTGATATTTACTTGACATCTTGAAAGGGAATGAGTTGTGTAATGTATTAGTCTTTTATGTGATGTTAGCGACTTTGTGAAATTCATTGTGGTTGGTGAAATGGTGACATTGTGGCTTGAAAAATATGTTAAGTTGTGTGGTTATGATCTATGTTATGTAAAGCATGGTGTGGAAATTTAAAGTTATGAATCATGTGGGGTTTAAAGGTATGACTTGAAAATGTACACCATGTGTTTGATCAATTGTCACATTGAATTTGCATGATGAAATCATGGCATGTTGGCATGGTGAAATTCTTTGGACACATGGTGCGAGTTGAGCACGAAGTGCTATGCATTATGAGGGTGTAGATCCTGTGATGAAAAACCCAAAAATTGGCCATTTGGTACTCGCATGCCAACGGGGTCCGGACCGTGAAGCGAGACATGTATCGGTGCTTGATTGACCCGACGGGGAGCAACCCGTGAAACAGGTGTGGTACTCGATGGACCATCGGATGCGATCCGTAAAACCGAGACATGGGCATGGCATGACATGGCATAGAGTTGACATGGGTATGACATAGAATTTGCATGTGTGAGTCATGCATAGCGTGTTGCATTGCATTAAACAACGGGAAGGGAAATTATATCTTGAAATTGTACACTTACACACGCCACGTCCTAAATTTGTTGCTAGTATTAGTAAGTTATCATACCAGCAGTTGAGCTGACCCATTCGTGGGCAATATATTTCAGATGAGGCACCAGCTACTTGAGACTTCCTTGAGTGTTGAAGAAAAAGGAAGGAAATGGATTTTGTAGAAGATTTGACCTTTGAGGGCATGTTTTGAATGTATGGGCATAAGCCCACTTTATTGTATTTTCTATTTAAACTTATGTAAATTGTAAACCTTAGGCCTTGGGCCATTTTAAAAAATGTATGAGTTGGAACTCAATGAATGTATGATGTTTGATTTAAATGTTTACTAGAGGTTACTTGATATTCAGGAGTTAAATATGCATTAAATGGAAGTGTTAGAAAATAGTGGATGCATGTTTAAGAGTTGATGGATTTTGATGCAATTATACCCATATATGTTGTGATTATTAGGTGATGAAAATACTTGGAAAAAAACAAAGGAGACTATGTCGAATTTTTGGTAGAATCAAAGTGGGAAATAGGTGTGTAAATGACTTTTTAAAAGGAGTGGAAAAAATGCGTAAAATGGGGGCTTAGAAGCTAGGGAATTTGGGGTAAAAGTGGGAAGAAAAGAGGGTTTAAAATACTTGAAAAAAATTCAAAAATGGGAAAAGTAGGTTGCAGCCATGAACAGTAAATTTTCAGAAATCAGAAAATCAGCTCTCTGTTGGAACAGTAAAACAACCAGAAAACAGTCCAGTAGCCGCAGCCTGTCGCGCGCCCCAACGCGCGCGCCCCGCGCCTTACGCGCGCCCCACGCCCTGCCGCGAGCCTGTGCCCGTGCGCCCTGCGCGCGCGTGGCCTGCCCCCTGCGCACGCGTGGCCTGCCCCTTGCGCACGCGTGGCCTGCCCCCTGCACGCCTGCTGCTGCCCATGCGCGCGCCCACTGCTGCCTTGCATGCTGCCACCTGCTGTCCAACCCATGGGCAGCCATTGTTTTGGCCATGTTGTAACCTATCTTCCAAGGGCATTTTGAGGCCATTAAACCATAATTTTGACCCAAACTTTTGAGTTCATTTTAGACCATTTTAGGCCATTATACCAAGCCAAGTTGGGGCAATTTATGGGACACTTTTTAGGCATAAATCAAGGCCATGTTTGGCCATTTATTTGGACCACTTCTTGGACTATACCTTAGGGTATTTTGAGCCCTTTTTGGGCGACCATTACAGGGCACTTTGAGAAAGGTTTTGAGAACATTTTGAGAACCGTTTTTAAATATGATTTAAAGTATTTGGGCATTAATTGAGAGGAATACTTGAGCTATGTTGAGGAACGATTTGAGTTATATTGAATGCCGAATCTTTACTTAAATTGTTGGGAGAAACTTGAGGAATGATGATGGAGATTTAATTTAAATTTAATTCATTGTCATTTATTTCTTCCTTTTCTTTCATTCAGTCACTCCCCGGGTTCGTGGAAATCCGGGGCGTGACAGGGGCAAAATGACCATTTTGCCCTTAATGAATCCGAGCCCCGTTACACTACAACCCATCCCGAAACGCCTCAATTCGAAATTTTGCTTTAACCAAACTTCTTAGAATTATTTTAGATGAAAACTTTCAAAAAAATAAATTTTCACCTGTGGCCGGATCCACCTGGACCACCCGAATGCCCTTTTGGTCTAATTTTTGAAACTATCTTCGAATATGCTCAAATTTTTATAGGAGGTGAATTTTAACATTTTAAGCATATTTCTCTTCTATATCATACTCAAAATATTTTTCTAAATATGACTTATAGTTAAATATGCATGTATAACGCCCTACCGGCAAACGGTGCATGAATAGTGCCCTACCGGCAAAAACAAAAAAAAATTTACCCTCATTTTTCAGATCTCTACAATTAGTGTTGTCACACTTAATTGGAATGTGGTAATAACTAAGCTTAAAGTCTTGTAATTGTTGTTTCATGTAGAGAGTTTGAGCACAACAATGTCTGGTTGATACGTATTATACTTCAGCCATAAATAATGCTACGAAATTTTGCTTTTTGTTAAACCATGAAACTAAGGAGTGTCCATGAAAGTGACAAGTTCTACTTGTACTTTTTCTATCAACTTCGCAATCAACATCAGAATAACTTGGTCAAAAGATGTGTTTCTAAGATAGAATAGTCCAAAGTTCGTAGTTCCTATTAAGTATCTAAAGATTCTTTTTACATCTTTTAGGTTAGATTCTTTAGGACAAGATTAAAATCTTGCACATAAATATACACTAAACATGATGTCCGATCTACTAACTATGAGCTACAAGAGACTTTCAATCATGCCTCTATATTTTTTAATATCTACATCTTTTTCTTTATCATTCTTTTCAAGATTGGTGGTAGTGCTCATGGGAGTACTAAAAGGTTTAGTATCTTCCATACCAAATCTTTTGAGTAATTCTTTAACATATTTGGATTGATTTATAAATGTTCATTCTTTAGATTGTTTTATATTGTAATCCTAAAAAGAAGTTTAATTCTCTTATCATGCTCATTTCAAATTCATCTTGCATGTACTTAGCAAATTCCTTTCATAGATCTTCATTTGTTGAGCCAAATATAATATCGTCGACATATATTTTCACAATGAACATTTCTTTCCCTTTTGTGGTGATGAACAAAGTGGTATCTACTTTTCCTCTAATAAACTCTTTTTTAATGAATAAACCACCAAGTCTTTCATACCAAGCTCTTAGAGCTCGCTTTAAACCCTAAAGGGCTTTTGTTAGTTTATATACATGATTTGATTTTTCATGACTTTCAAATCTGAGAGGTTTTTCAAAATATACCTCTTCAAAAATGTATCCATTTAAGAATGCACTCTGTAAAGACTTGGAAAACTTTTCTAATTTACAAAATATAAAATGATGATAATAATAATGATATGAATTTTGATTAAGGAATTAAAATTTTAAATGAAGATACCAAAAATGGTCATGGGAATTGAAAGAATCAAAGAGAAATAAAAGGAGGGCAAAAGGGGGATTTTACCTTAAGTCTTATATTGGTATTATAAGACTAAGCTCTTACACACCAAAAACACACACTAGAAACACACAAGCTCCCACACGTGAAAGAAAGAAAAGTGAGAGAAAGAAAGGAAATAAAAAAAAGGAAATTAAGAAGGTAAAACTAGGGCTTTGGGAAATCCTTGAAGAATCATCAAAGATTGGAGATTTCTTAGTGGAATTTAAAAATATTAGGGCTTGTCCACTTTGAATCACAAGTTGGAGTCGGAGATTTAATCCATCAAAAATCAACAAGAGCAAAGTTAGGGTTTTCATCAAGACTCAAGGGAATTGAGGTATGGGTTTCTAAACCTAGGTATAGAACATGTGTAGATAGATTCATCATGCATTTAATTCATCTTTTACTATAAAATTGCTCTTTTTTTTCATTTTGGGCCATATGTTGAATGTGCATTGAAATTTTATGTATTAGGTGCATTCTTTCTATGAAATGACTTATTTCCATCTTGTATTGCTATCAAATGTACTCCCGATTAAATGTGAAAAGATTTTCTTAGTAAAATCACAAAGTGTGTTTATATATATTATGCACAATATTGCTAATTGCATACTAGGTCTTTGTGAAAATGCTTAAATGAATGTTGATGTGAATTCATGATGCTTGAGTGAACTTATATAGATAGTTAACTATCTTGGTGAGTCTAAGATGGATTGTGGACATAAATGTAAATGATATTCCCTTCGAACCACGAGAATGGAAATTTGGAAAGTAATAAACATTGGGCTAGAATTTGGTGAGAGTGGACACGTATTTTGTGTGCAATTGAGCGTGGTGAGATTACGATTACCTGAGGTTTGATATTGTGGTCGAGATGGTGTCTCCCATCAGCTTGCAAGCCGTAAACCCACGCAAGTGGTCACACGTCTCTATCAGGTTAGTAGCCCATAAAGCACATAAGGCTTACTAGGGGCTGACTAGGAAATTAGTCTTAAGATTGAGACTTGAGAGTTGATGAGGAAAAACTTGATAATCGAAAAGACTTAAATGCATTGTGGAATTTCTATTCGACTAGCCTATAATTTGTGAATTTATTTGGTGTTTTCTTCTCAGTGAATTATAAGTGTAGAATGTGAAAGATCACCCTTTATTGAATTATTTCTTTGTTGTGAACATATACTCGATGAACACTTATGTGACATTACATGGGCACAAGCATAGACGAGCACCATATATTCTTACCTTTGTTTAGATTTCTCCTATGGGGGTTGTTGTACTAACCCCTACTAGATGCAAAAGGGGGCAAGGAGACGATCGCAAGTTAAAGAACTATTACAAAGCTATTTTTGGTAAAAAATCATTTTTGTATGGATGGATAACCCTCCACATGTAGAGAATCTATATATTTTGATTTTTTAACTACCTTTGACATGTGGGTGCTTATAGTAGGTTATGTTTTTGGGAAACACTTGAATGTACATAAACTAGCAAGATAAATAATGATGTAAACTTTATGTCAACAATATACAAGTATATTTCCCTCCCCTAGAATGACTTGTTAATATACAAACGTTTCACAAAGCAAGTATAATTTTGTAAGATGACTTGTTTTGATATAGAATTAAGATGAAGATAGAGTTTATGAAGTCATTTAATATGTTTCAGAACTTGTGAAGCATGAAACTTAGATTTTGATTTATGTGTATTATCTCTTGATGGATGAAGATGATATTGAATGCAAGATTTATACTTAGACTATGAGTTAAATGTTGAATGAAATGAATAAGAATGCTTAAGCCCTTAGAGAAACAAGTTAAAACAGGAAAAGGGGCCAAAACGGGATAATTTTTTGAAACAGATTTGAGTAGGGAAACCCTAGGCTTATCAACACTCGTGAGTGCCTATTGGCACAGAGAGGTAGAAAAACCCCCTTTTAGTGTTCCGATCGGCACTGAGAGCGGGCCAAGCCACCTCTTTACTCCATTTTGTCAATTTGGCTTCCGAATTGACTTTTTGCCACCCGATTTACCTCCTATGGACTTTTTAACATGAATAAGGCTATTTGAAATCATTTTCTAACCAATCATCTTATCTTAAGGTGAATCGGAATGAGGCCACACACCTCACCCCCGGGCCTCATTAGTTTCGGGGCGTGACACACTCTTTACAACCATTTGATAAAGTTTAAAATACTTATGGCATGCAAAGGCAAGTAACATTCTTATGGCTTTTAATCTAGCGACTGTGGAAAAATTTTCTTCATAGTCAATACCCTCTTCCTAGTTGTATTATTGGTTTACTAACTTAGCTTTATTTCTAGTTATATTTCCTAGTCATGAGAGATCCGAGGAGCTCATCAAGGCTTAGCTTATTGAAATCCTTTGCTTCTTAAATGGTCGTCTATTTGGCTTCCCATATTCTTGGTAGAGACTTAAGGATTTTTCTCACCATTTTAACATTAGTATAACTCCTACCAAGAGCTTTCAAATAATTAATAGTGTTAGTAAAGTGAGTAAACATTTCGGGTATGGACTCATTAGCATCTACTTTAAATAGTTTATAACTATAGACACCTCATTTTGAGACCTTTGATTATATATGGATAGTTTCGCCATTTTTTGGAAAGTTACTACAATATGTCCCACCTAAGGGTATTTTAGTAAATTCACATTCCACCCATCAAGGGCATTTCGGTCATTATGCCCACCAAGGGCATTTTGGTCATTTCGCCCATCGAAGGCATTTTAGTCATTATGCCTACCGAGGGTATTTTGGTCATTTCACCTATAGAAGGCATTTTTGTTATTATTCTCACCGATGTCATTTTGGTCATTTCACCCATCAAGGATATTTCAATCATTATGTCCACCAATGGCATTTTGGTCATTCTGCCCATAGAGGGCATTTCAATCATTATCCCTACCAAAGGCATTTTGGTCATTCTGCCCTTAGAGGGCATTTTGGTCATTTCTAGTATTTTCCTACCCTTTAGGAATAGTTTGGAAAATACTAGAGGTTTCCCACCTTCTAGGGGTATTTTCATAATTTTGGTGTCATTTTGCCCTTTGAATGGCGCTTTGGTATTTCTAGCATAATCCTATTCCATCCAGGTTATTTTTGTCATTTATATGTATACATGTCATTTTCATGTCATTTTACCATATAGGGCTAATTTGGTAATTTTAACCCTTATAGACAATTTTGACTTTTTATGCCTTAGTGGCATTTTTGTAATTACCTTGTCCTTAAATTCTCCACCGAATTAGGGGCGATATAGTAAATATAGGTTTGTGCAACAAAAACTTACCTATTTTCATTCCATTCCCTGTTCTATGAAATTTCCTTAGCAAGCTCCTTATTTTAAGAGATTTGTTTTTATTTGTGCACCAAATAACTTCTTTATGTTGTTTGCTAGCTCATCAAGCATTAATCTAGGTCATTCATCAATGGGATTCATTATGAGTCATTAGATCAAACCTTCTTACTTTTTTCTTATAAATAAGATCCCTTGGCCACCATAATCAAGGACAAAAATTTTAGGAGCCAACATGCTACTGCAATAATTCTCTCTCTTTTTTCTATATTTCTCTCTCTATATTTTGAAGCTTTGTTTAAAACATTCCAAGGTTCGACAAAAGCTTTGTTTTACACAAGTCGAGGTTCTACACAAGCTTTTATTCTACATAAGCTAGAGTTCTACTATGTTCAAGATGAAGTTCTACACCATTGAAGATTCAACATCAAGGAGTTCAAGCCAAAGCCTTGTCTGATTAGCAGTGAGTAATCAGGTATGCTCCCTCAAACCCTTCTATTTTATCTTTTCCCAACCCAATCCATCTTATCACTTTTGATAGAATCATTGAATTGTAGAAGTACGTTAGCTCTAATTCCGTTATCTGAACGAATACGTAGGATGCCTCATGGGCCCGAGTCTACTCTTTCCCTCATCTTATTTACTTTATGTCTTTTTCTTACTTTATTCATTCGTGTTATCACTTTCTCTTTCTACTATTCTCTTCTCTTTTGATTTATTTACTTCATGTATTTTTTTTACTTTATTTGTTCATGTAATCATTATTATTATCTCTTTCTACTATTTTTCTCTTTTATTTATGTCATGGAATTTATGCCTTGTAAATGAACACTAGAGGTCAATCCATTTGGAATGGGCGAGATGGGCGTCTAACTTTCCCATCTCATACCTTAGCTCCCTAATTTGAAATTATTTGGTTCATTGTAAGACTAGTTTACTTTACTTTGTTTTGACCTATGTCAAGGGATTTAAAATGTAACTAGGACCAAAGCATTGTATTTCTAATTTTCTTTGCTATTTATTTTACATATATTCTCCATGGGTTGTATCATGTTTGTTTGTTATTTAGCTTAAAACAAGTTGGCGACTCCTTTATGTATTCATGTACACCCCAATGCGAAAAGAGGGCATTCCTCTCCCATCTCGAGGAAGCGGACAAAAGTCGGGTTGTTATTTTTTCTGATGCCTGTGCTCACAATAACTATGAACTAACATGCTAATTTTTTATTCTTTTTCTTGATTGGCACATTCATAGGTAACCTCAAGTTTATCCCAAATCTCCCTTATAGATTCGCATGCAGAGATTATTTTAAACTCATTTGCATCTAAGGCACAATATAAGTTACTTATGGGCTTAGCATTTATTTGAATGAGCTTGAAATCATTCTCATCCCATTCTCCTTCTCCCTTAACAATTTTGTTAATACTAGTGGAGCTTTCAGCCTTCGTAGGAACAAGAGACCCATTAACGATGACCTTCCATATTTCATAGTCTAAGGTTTGAAGATTAATCTTTATTCTAGCCTTCCAATGTGTGTAGTTTTGTCCACTAAATAATGGAGGTCTATTGGTCGATTGTCCCTTGACAAAGACGGTTCCTACAATATTTGCCATATCTTTGCTCTTAGATTGTTACCTCTATTTTATAAGAGATGAGACTCTGATACCACTTGTAGCCTAGATATTTGTCCTAGATGGGGATGAATAAGGTATTTTGCAAATATTGGCTATTTTTAAAAATTTTAAATGCAAATGCCAAAGATACACAAATAAGTAAAAAATTAAAAAGATAGAGAGAACAAACACAACGATTTATGAGATTCGAAAAACTTCCTACGCCATCGACTCAAGCATCCCCACTTGAGTTTTTCCACTGTCTTGATCTCCTTGCAGATGGAGGTCAAACCTTTACAATAAGAGATTCTCACTTTTTTTCCCATCAAAATATACCATTTTACCTTACCGGGTAGCACCTACCCACAACTCTCACTGCAATGAGATGATATAAAGATTTTTACCAAAGAATTTCTTAAGAGCTGGATGGTACATGTAAGTTCACTCTCTAAAGATTGATCAATAAATGCTTGAGTACTTAAAATTTGGAAAAACTTTGAGATCTAGGTCTGAAAATAAATGAGATCTCAAGTCACTAGAGAGATTTGAAAATAAGAGCAAGTTTTTGAATGTTAAGAATAGAAATAAATTCTTCCACCAACCTCTATTCATAGGCCTTGTGAGAATATATAACCATTTGAAATTGAAAATAGTCGTTCCCCCTTTAGATCTATTTAAAATCTGAATTTGAAAATGCAAGATTGACAAAATCAGTCGACTGAACCATAATTCAGTTGACTGAAGGGCTCGACTAATTTTTCTAGAGGGTAAAGGTTGTTGTTAGCAAAAATCCATTTAGTCGACAGACTCTTGAGTTCAGTCGACTGATTCTTCAAGTAAGATTTTGTTGACAAAAATGCTTAAGTTATTTAGTCGAATAGTGTGTTAGGGGCCTTATGAACAAAATGTTTGTTCAGTCGACTAATTCTTCGAGAAACAAAATATACATGTTTTTATGAACATGATTCAATCGGAATTGAGAACCTAGTTGACTGAATTCATCAGTTTAGCTTTAATGCCTATTTTGTTCACTATTTTCTTTTTCAAGTCTAATGCCTATTTTGTTCACTATTTTCTTTTTCAAGTCTCTTGATTTTTTAAAGCTTGGTTTCTAACATTGTTATGCATTTGAAAAATTATTTTTTTAATTGATTTTAGTTGAACACTTAAATACTTTAATCATTACATTTTGATCAATCAATCATAGATCACTCAAACACCCAACATAAAAGAAAATAAAAGTCTTCACTTGATTCTTTGGGCATGAGTGCTTTCTTGACTTTGACTTGATGCTTTGATCTTGTGAGCATGATTTTATGACGTTGATCTACTTCATCTTTAGTCAAGTCTAGGTCAACCATTCCTTGAGTTCATGACCTATTTGTTTTGGCACTTAAGGTAAATCATTAGTCCACATCATCAATGCCATATTATCATCAAAATTACAAGAATGTCCTTGGTTGAAAACCTTTAGGACCAACATCTGTTATTAGATATATGTGTACTATAGATGTGATGATTCTTGCATTCTGTTATTCTATTCCTTGAGATATGAATAGATGTTCTGATTATGCATATGGGTTTCATGCATTACATCTTGCACGATGGGATATGTTGATATAATTTGAGATAGAATGGTGCCTCAATAGGACCATATGAACATAATGAGATCAGATAGGATATCCATAGATGGATTGTGATTATCCTTATTACCCGAATCTTTATTGCTAGGGACAAAGTTTCCATTCAGTTAGAAGTCGTAAACTCGTACGAGCGGTTGCTAGGTCCTATGAGTTAATTTTCCATGAACGGCTCCTCAGGTATTGAGTTTGTAGACCTATAGGTTTAGGAAGGCTTTGACGGGAGCCCTGTGTTGTTAAAGCATGAGCATAAAATCAAAAAGTAGGGCATAATGGATTCGTGAAGGTGTACATATATGAAACATGAGTGTGTTGCATTGATGATTGATATATATATATATATATATATATTGATTATGTGGATTGTACGATGGACTGCATATGTTGGATAGATAATAACATCACTTTAATAGGAAATGGTGGTACGTCGTGGGGTAGGTATACATAGATATATTGCAATACTAGATTGTTCATTTTACTATTTTTATGGAACATTGAATTCTATATTAATCGGTTGATTAGTGTATTTGTATATGTGGATTGGTATATAATGCTTATTGCGTGCATGTGTTGCATACTAGACATTAGGGATTTCCCTTATCAGGCTTGCATTAATTTTTGCATGTTGTATGCTTGTGTGTTTCAGGAAATCCTACTGAACATTATGCTTCACCCTTACTGTTCATAGGAATGGCAGGTATTCGACTTGTAGATGACCGCTATTAGAGTAGTACAAGATGGACGGAAGACCATACTATTACTTAGTTTTACCCTTGTTATATTTTATCCAATTGTATAAAAGATGTATGTAACCTCACTTATATATCATTGTATCATGAATTGTATCATTTGATTAGAGTCAGCTCTGTACACTGTACTCAACTTGTATAATTGTAATTCATTGATGTACTATAATAGTACAATTAATTTATAGAGAGTTAATTTCAATTAATCCCGTTATGGGACTTAAACAAGTATAAACATGGAAACAAAACAAAATAAATTAAAGGGACAACTCAAAAAAAGGGACTATTTTTAATATACTTGATTAGGTGAATCTAGTACATTATCCTCCAGTCTAGGTTTAAATGACCCTATTGGCACGAGTTTCGCTTTTGGGGCATGACAATCCCCAAGTCCCCGGATGTCCAAACAGACCTTATAATTGAATTCAGAGGGCACTCAAATATCTTGGGTGTGCCTATTTGAATTTTAATTAGCCTTTATTTTAAATTTATACTCTAATTGGTCATTGTGTAATTTCTTATAATTGAATTCACCTCTTTGTAATTTCTCAAGAATTAATTGACCATTTTTAATTAATCAAATTTGAGTTTATTAAGTGTATAACCAAACATACTTCCTTAATTAATTGGCACTTATACAAGATAGGGATAATCCTATCCATAGTTTGATGTTCATCCACATTTAACTTGAATCCCGGGCCCTAAACAAATCAAAAACCAATAGAAATTGGGCCAACCCACACCAAAATACCTGACCTAATTCAGAAGTTGGGCTAGGCCTAAGCAAAGCCTATAGTCTAAACCAAGATCCAACCCAATTGGAGGTCTAAGCTCATGACCAGACGACCTAGTTAACCAATTTAAATACCCGTTGACTGTCACGCCCCGAATTCCCGACCGAACCCGGGGACGCGACTGAAGGAAACAAAAGAAGAAAATAAATAGACGAGTAAATAAATAAATAAATATTTAACGAATTTTAACTAAGTTTACTAATTTAGACACAAGCCTACATACAAGCCTATTCTACTACCATAACTATACATCCATCAATACACATACATTCCCCCTTTTAAAAAAATTTTGGCAGAACCTCCTTTGTTTTTCGAGCCTTTTTCCCCCTGATAAACACAATGCATCATATAACATCATATAAATATAAATACATCACAATCCATCCTCACTCGATGGCCACAACCTTATCAAAGTTAAATATGCATTGTCTAATTATCCAATCCATCACATCTACTCCTACACTTAAACTAAAAGATCATTTATTCCATATTTATTACAATCTACAATGCCATTTCCATTCTTTTCAGAAAATACGCCCCAAGGGCCCAAATATTCTTCTAAAGTTATTTCCTCTGCTTTCTCCAAGACTTCATCAAGTCCCGCGTACCAGGAGCTTTATCTGAAACCTATGCCCACGAATGGGTCAGCGCCAACATGCTGGTATGGTACAATACTAATGCAAGGAACAAAATTAAGACGTGGCTTGTGCAAGTGTACATGTATATCTACATGCCTTCCTAATCAAGCATACAATATATAATGGCAATGTACAAACTACATCTGTATAAAACTCTATATCACGTTCACAAATTCATCAACACATGCACATGCAATATGCATGACACACCCATGCATCTCAATGTCACACCCATGTCTCGCTTCACGGTTCTTCCCCGTTGGCATACAAGTAACAATATATGTCTCGCTTTACGGTCCGGACCCCGTAGGCCTGCGAGTACCTAATGGCCAATTTTGGGTTTTTCACCACAGGATCTGCACCCTCATAATGCACCAGCACCTCGTGCTGACCCACACTATGCTTTCAAGGAATCACGCAATGCCAAGATGCCATGCTTTCATCATGCAATAATACAGTCCAAATGAAACGTCACTTTCATAAGCATATGCAACATACTTTAAATAATTCATCACAATGAAGATCAAATCACAAGACTTCATCCACAATGCTACGTGTCATACTCAATCAATCTCAACACTTACGCAAATCCACGTGTCACAATATCAATAAACCGTTTAGAACATAAATCACATATGATAATAACTCAAGAAGTAAATCACAACTCCCCAATAATCATAAAGAGCACGGAAACATATAAACAATCAACTCAAGGAAGAAACTAAGTCCTACGTGATCTTCTATCCGCAGATAAGCACAAAAGCATTCAATCAATATGCACATCAATCCTAAGTTAATTCTATTCCTTACTTAGTAAAGTACCATACCTGATCGGGTTATCTCAACCCCACGAAACTGTGTCCATTATGCAATCCAAATCAACCAGATTAATCTTTAATCCACGGTTCGGAAATTGAAGAAAACACACCGGCAGGTTGATCGAGTCGGCCAACCATTTTAAATCCAGTTTCATCAGCTTCTTTAGCCTTTTTTTCCCCCAAGCAGATGCTGATCCTGACAGATTTTGTCTCTTTATCATCCCATCCATCAGATATTGAAGAACTTTCCCTTCTTCTCATCAGATTACTGTGCAGAGTGTTCCAAATCAGTAGCTCCGATTGCTATAAGCAAGGTTAAAACCCATAGCCTCCAACAATTACACCACCGCAAGGCTGAAGCTACCACTAATATTGCTACTGCAACTTTTCTTCCCATTCCAACTCAGCAGCTTCAAACAGTCTGATTGCGTCATGTCTACCTTCATATGTGAGACCAAGTTCTTAGCTAATTCCTTTAATGTCATTCTTTATCTATGTTGAGACCACACCTTCAATGGCCTTCCAGTTGATCCTAGATCCAGGAGTCCTAGAACAACCATCACAAATATTAATTAATATTCATGTAGTTTGCTTACAGACCTTAGTTTGGTTTTTTTTTAGTTTAGCTTGGTAGCCTATATATTGCTAGCATTAAATAAATTCAATTAAAGCCTCACATGGTTGTGACATATAACTAGGAGTGTCTTATAATTTGCCCAAAATGGATCCCTACTTGGCCCCATGAGATAGCCCAAAAGTTCCTCAATTTGGCCCCAAAAAATAAGGTCAAATGTGGTCTAAAATGGCCTTGAAACGTGGCCCAAAAATGTTCCAAAGGTTGCCCAATTTGGGCCACAATCATGCCTCAACATAGCTTAAAAAGTGTTCTAAAAATAGGTCAAAAAGTGGCCAAAAGATAGTTCAAAAGGTGGCCGAAAGAGGACGGGACAGCAGGTGGGACAGCAAGGCAACAGGCCAAGGCAAGCAGGCACGCGCGCGCAGGGGGGTGCACGACGCGCTCGCAGGCAGCGCGCGGGGCGCGGCGCAGGCGCGCGCGGGCGCGGGCGGCAGGGACGCGCGGACAGTGGCTGGGCGACAGGGCTTGGTGCAGTCTGATTTTTTGATTTTTTTCAGAATTACTGTTCTGGACAGAGAGCAAATTTCTCTGTCCAGCAGTCTAATTTTTCTCTATTTGTTGCTCCAAATTTTTCCATTTTTCCAAGTTCTTTCCAAGTCTTTTAAACCTCTTTTTCACTCATTACTAAAATTTCATAAAGCTTCCCCATCTCAACCGATAAAATTTTCTTCATGACATCAAGTAATTTTTTCAACATAAATACACATCAAAACATAGTAATCTAACACATAGACAAGCCATATGTTATTCATAATGATAAAACATCAATTAAATCAAAGGAAATAAAAATCCCCAAATTTCTAACTCTAGGTTCTTCAAAATAACACCACTTAAATAACTTCCTAACCACAAATACATCTCTAAGCAACTCAAATAACCCATAGAAAAGTAGGAAAAGCTAGATCTATTTCTAGTTTAGCAAGAAACCATACTTAAATCAGTTTTTCTTAAACTGAGAAGGAAGTACTTGCTGGATGGAAAAACTGTTTGGTGAGTATCTAGTACTCGTTGAGCTGAACACTTTCTCAGAAGGAAGTTCGGCCAAATTCCTCCTCGAAATGTGTGTTCCAGCAGCTTGAAAATATGGGTTTTTAGGGCTTTTCTCTCCCTCTCTCTATATGGACGAGATCTCTGATATTTCTGAATGCATATCATGATAAGGATGAAGTATCTGAGCTGTATTTATAGTGGGGAATCAAAGGGGCAAGGACAAATGACCATTTTGCCCTTAATGAGGCCGTAACCCCGTTACTCTACAGCTCATTCCTAAATGCTTCAAATTGAAATTCTGTTTTAACCAATATTCATAAAATTATTTTAAATGAAAATTATTAGAAGGAAACATTTCCATTTGAGGTCGGCTTAGACCCGTTCCACCCGGGTCACCCGAATACCCTTTTTGTCCAATTCCGGAAACCATTTCTGTTTCAGCTGATTTTTGTACAGCGGATACTTCACATTATTCTAAGTACTTTACTCTTCTATGACATGCTCTAAATATGTCTCTAAATAGGTCATTCGGTGAAAACAATGTAGAAAGGCACTTTACCGATAAAACCAACAAAATTTATAAACTATGCATGCAAAGTGTTCTACCTCAAAAACGAAAAATTTACCCTCATTTTTCGGATCTCTACATTGACTATACTCGACCTGGTACCATTGACCAGTCAATGCCAATCACTAGAGAAGTCACCAAAAATTGAAAAAACCTAGTTTATTCTTTAATTTTTCTCGCATCTTTTAGCTCTTTTTTTTCCATTCTAGACACCATTAAACGTCCTTTAACACTAGTTTCATGAGTTAAACATGCTCAAATCACGATTTTTTGGCAATGCCCTTTTTCCTATTGTTTGTCTCCAATTTTCTTGTTATATTTATCTCTAATGCATCCTAAGTTCTTTATACATTATACTAGGTATTAGTCCAAGCTTAAATACAAAACATATCATGAAGAAAATGGCCCAAATCGTGGAGAACCTAATTCTCCAACCACAACTCTAAATTCTCTATCTCTTCCCATATTCTTCAACATTTTTGGTTTTAGTTTCTTTCTACATCTTCTACCTTTCATTCTAGGTCATTTAAACACAATCATCCCAAAACTCTCTCCATAATTGAGACCTAGATCAAGTCTTTCACCACTGTGAACACACATGCTTGCTAGCACATATTTCCAAAAAAAAAATTTTAAATTCAATGACTCATATAATATAAACCTATTTTTTTCAAAATTTGATATTTTTGGACTTTAAAATTCGAAAGCTATCAAATAAGATCCATATTGCATAAAAACAATTTGTAAAAAAAATTTGCAATTTTGAATCATGATGTTCTATCTAGAGCAAAATAATATGTAAGTGAATTTCAAACTCTTTTTTGTGTTCTTAAGGGGGTATATAACTGAATCAAAATAAAATAGTTGATAATTTTCAGTGCATGCACAAAGAAAAGTTGTTATTCAACAAATTATTTGAAAATAATGAAATTAAACTTGTTTTTAAACATGAAACTATCTTGAAATGTTTATTCAAAATTGGAACTGAACTAAAACTATATTGATTAAAATAGTGAAATTTCAGTGTTTCATTAAAATTGCTAAACTGAAATTTGTTTGATAAATCAGTGAAGTTTCACTAGTTTGTTTACAAATGAACTAAACTAAAAGTTTATGGATCAAAATAGTGAAATTTTACTATTTTCTTTGAAAGTGGAATTGAATTGAAACTGCTTTGATAAAAAATGAAGTTTCATTCTTTGTTTACAAATGAACTCAACTAAAATTAAATTAATTAAAATAGTAAGACTTCACTATTTTTTTTTAAATGAACTGAACTGAAACCAGTTTCATTAAAGGCCTGTTTGGGAAAGGCTACAACCAATTTTGTAGAATACAGATGAACTGGTTTTAAATTTTTTGTTATTTGGTAAGTACCTTTTAATAGTATATTGGTTCATATTTGGTCCTAAAAAATGCTTAAAACCATAACAAAGTTAAATTAGAGAAGAGTTAGTTTTGTTAAAAACTAGATAATTTAATGGGGTGGTTCTAACTTGGTCCAATTTGAAAAATTCCCAAACAACCCCAAAAATAGTGAAAGTGGACGAAATTAAAACTGGCTGATTAAAAGTAGTGAAATTTCACTATCTAAAGTTGAGTTTTTGTTTATATTGACTAAAAGTTAAAACAGTGAAATTTCATTCTTTCTTTAAAAAATAAACTGAATTGAAACTAGTTTTATTAAATAGTGGAATTTCAATATTTCTTTGGAAGCGGAGCTGAATTGAAACTAGTTTGATTCTAATAGTGAAATTTCTACGTTTCTTTGAAAGTGAAACTAAATTAAAACTGATTTGTTTTAAAAAGTGAAATTTCACTATTTTTCAATGTGGAACTAAATTGATAGTAATTTTATTAAAATAGTGAAATTTCATTATCTTTTATTAAGAATTGATTTTAAAGTGATTTAAAAAGAGAATTTTTTATGATTATTTTTTTAAAAAATCTTTTCTATGCATTTAATATTGTCTTTGTTTCATTTAAGAAAGGTAAAGCTATATTATGAACAATTATATTGAAGTTTTTCTTTCACATTTATATGATGAAATAGAGAATTGAGCAAGCTATTATACGTAAGTTGGGACAAAAAAATACAATTTACATATAAAAATCTCAAACTGCAATAACTTTGCATTCGGTTATCCATTTTTTGTGAATTATATATGTATTTTGTGTATTTTTTTTAGATGTAGCCCAAGTTGCCATATTCAATTTACGACGTCAATTTGTCAAAAAATACCATTTTCAACCTTATTTTGCCATTTTTCTTGGAAAACAATAAAATTTCGATACATAATGAAATTTTACTATTTGGGGCTGTTTTTTTAACATAGTTTTATATGCAATATAGATTCTTTCTTGATAAATCTTGTCTTTTAGAGCACAAATATATAAATTTTATTAAAAATAGATTTATATATTATGAGTTATTGAGTTTTGAAAAACCTTTATTGAAATAGAAGTACTGCTTATGCACTAATCTATTAAGAAATTTTGGAGAGAATCACGAATATGTATTGAAATACAATTTAGTCCCAGATAAATTGAGGGGCATTTGGGGTTAAAAAATGGGCTTCCCCTTCTAAATATTTTTTTTTGAAAAAAAAAATGATAAAAATATTATTAGATGGATAACAAGCCTTATAACTACAACCAAATATTGAGATAAACAAAAGACCATTTAAATAACTATCAAAAGATGGTCTATACATCACTAAATATGACTATGGGCCATGATAACAAAGAAGAGCTGTGGAAACAAGGACTCTTAGTATGAACCCACTGCCTAATCATATTGCAATACGCCAAAATAATATAAATCACAATCATTTTCATTGAGTTTATCACCAACAAGGAGCATTATGAAGGTTTTTAGACATCATGCATGATATGAAATAAAGCTAGCCCAACCAAAAAACTTTAAGATGAACTAGATGATGAATATGTCATATATGTCAGAAGAGAACTATGGATAAATTCTAGGGCATCTTCTAACCATATATCCACAACATCAACATTTATGGAATGATGAGCAAGAGAGTCAACAACCTTATTATCAGTTCTCCGAACAAAACTACAACTATATGAACGAAAAGTATGTAACATATGCTTCACATCTGATCTAATCATTTGAATGGCTAAGTGATCTATCACATCCGATCGGATTCCATTAATTGTCCCAATAGAATCCCCTCACAAAATAATATATTTGATTCCAATTTCAGAAGAAAATTGAATTATATGTAACTCTACCAGAGATTCAACTATTGCAACATCCTTTACAATTAGAGGTGGAAAATGTTATCCAAATTTGTCAACCCACCCTAACCCGCCCACTATCAACCCGTCCTACCCCGCCCATTTAGTTAACGGGTCATAAACGGGTTGGGTAATAAGGAACTTGTCAATTTAGTGGGTCAATACGGGTTGAATATGGGTATTTGACGGGTTGAGAATGGAAAATAATAAAATAGTATAAGAATATATATATATATATATATCTCCATTTATATATAAGAATATATATATATATATATCTCCATTTATATATAAGAATATATATATATATAAATATATATCTATATATATATATATTTATATTTATATTTATATCTCCATTTGGGAAAGAACAAAATCCTAAAACATATACAATAAATTATAAAACAAAATTAATATTTAGAGAATGTAATTCAACATCACCATATATATAAACGAAACACAAACCAAAAACTTGTGATTCAAAATAAATTGAATTGGTCTTCGCTAGGAGCTTTGAATACCATTTTTCTCCATAAACAATAATTGGTATTTACAAACCACATCAAAGGTATACATGTACAAAAATATGAATTCATCTTATTAGTCTATATTAATTATTATGAAAAAAATAAAATTTCTTATCACTACTTAAATTCAGGTAGCGGGATAGTGGATAAAGTTGTAGATCATAAGATGCAGTGAGCTTACTGGATGAGAGAAGTTCCATCAATGATCCCAAATAATGCTTATTTGAGGACTGTAGAGCTTCACTCTGTAGCTGAAGGTACATCAGAATTTGCAGTGCACTGGTAAATAAATAGCTTGGACTTGCCTTTGGTCCTTGTAATGTTTCTTGAATCCCCAGCAAGCTTGAAACAAGTGGTGATAATAATTTGGCGGGGGCTGCTGGCCTTGAATTTAAATATGTATACATCTGTGCATGTATATTCACACACACACACACACACACACACACATATATATATATGTATTTTATATACATCAAACCAAAGAAGACCAGGTGTTATGCACTTAAAATAAAATTTGGGTAGCGGGTCAAATACGGGTTGACCCGACCCATTTATGACCCGACCCGTATTCGATCTAATCAATTCAGGTCAAATATGAGTTCAACCCATTTATGACCTAACTCATTTACAACCCACCCATTTCTCCAAGCCTATTTACAACCAATAGTTTCTTTGACATTCCACCAATAAAATTTCTTGTAAGATCACGTACCTCCATTCCAATCCCACGTACATAGCTCATACCATGGAACAATGCTCTATCGAAGTTAACTTTGAAAGAAGCCCTTGTGAAGGTTGCCAATTAGAGGTTAGATTTTGATTAGAACTAGAATGGGAAATTTATGCAGACATGAAATAAGAAAAGTAAGACCATGCTAACCCTTCTAGCCCCGAAGGAGAATGTCCGTGTTGTTCGAAGATTGAATCATTGCGATTCTTCCAAAGAGTCCAGACAATGGTAAGAAATAACCCAAAATTTTTAGAATCCAATTTTTTTTTTACAAGTTCATTAAATCAATCCCTACATTAGATGGAAGGGAATCCTTCGGTACGGAGACCCAAACAACATAATCCCCATGTCTACCTCATTACCCAGTTGTCTTTAATTATGTGTGTTGCCTAGATATTTACCCAAAAATGGGTGAATTAGGTATTTGAAAAGTACTAGCAGTTTTTACAACTTTAAAATGTAAATGCAAATAAAACACAAGTATATAAAAGTGTAGAGGGAATGGAACAAATACAAATATTTTTACGAGGTTTAGAAAGTTTCTTATGTCCTTGACCCAAGCATCCCCACTTGAGTTTTTCACTATAGCAACCTCCTTGCAGGTGGAGACCAACCATTTCCAAAGCAAAGATACAACCCTCTTATCTCAAAGCGAAAACCCCAATCCTCTTATCCCAGCAAAATCTCGTTTACCTCACACATAGATAGCACCTATCCGCAAAATCTCACCACAATGAGATGTAAGAAGAAAGACCACCCATAGTACTCTCTTGAAGAGTGGATTTGGTAAAGTGAAAGCTCTCATTCTATAGATTGATTAATGATAAGCTCTGAACATTTAATGTGAGAAGAACTTTTAGATCTAGATTTGGAAGTTGTTTGATCTAAAGTCAATAAATAAGAATAGAAGTTAATGTGCAAGATTTGTTAGCAATGAAAGCTATATAAAACCTCTATTTATAGGCCTTTGAAAAATATAATTGTTAGATGTCAAAAGCTAGTCATTCCCCTTTAAATTTGTTCAAAATCTGAATTTACAATTGCCAGATTGATAAAATCAATCGACTGGTTTTAACACTCAGTTGATTGGGTCATAATTTAGTCGACTGAAAGGTCGATTGATTTTTTCAAAGGCTAGATCTTCATGCTTGTAAAAACATTCAATCAACTAGTTTGAGAATTGGTCAACTAATAAGTCGACTGATTTTCGTAGATTAAGCATTTTACCTATCTTGATCAAAATTTTGGTTTTCAAATAACTTGAATTTTCAAGGCTTAAGGTATATCAATGAAATCCTTTGAAAAATCATTTTTTGATTGATTTTAATTGATCATTTAAATATTAAATGCATTAAGTTCATGATCAATCAATCATTTCAAAGTTTTCAACTTCAACTTAACTTGATTTTTTAAATCTTAAGGTATATTAATATTTCCTTTTGAAAAATCATTTTGTGATTGATTTTAGTTGATCAATTAAATACTTTGAGCATTATGTTTGATCAACCAATCCTAGTTCACTCAAAAACCCAAAATAATAAAAATTAAAGTCTTCACTTGACTTCACTTGATTCATTGGGCTTGAGTGCATCCACTTGCTTGAGTTTGATTTGATGCTTGAACATTGAAGTGGATTTCTTCATTGCTTGAACCTTTCAAGTATTGGTCATCTCTTTATTGATCTAGTTGACAAATTTTCATTGTTACTTCATTTGTTATATTGTCCACTTGATTTACAACCTGTTTCAAGCTTAATCAAAAACTTCTAGATTGTATGGTTAGATCACATTTAAGTATATGTTATAAACCTCAATTCAATGGACCAATTATACAATTAAATTTTCAAGCATAAAATCATTCATAAATTTTAATTTACTACATTTACTCATCCATGAAAGAATTCTTAAAATGTGCACACATATGAATTTTACATTGTTATTATAAGGATGCATCCTAGGTGTCATGGCCTTATATTAATTGCTCATTTTTTTAATTGATAAGAGCTTATGAATGTCTTGACTTAAAAACTAGTTTGTGCACTTGTTTAAATACGTATGAATCTAACCATTTCACTTGATGCATATGATTATTAGAGCTTTGTATGCTAAACATTATGCACAACTTGTATATTTACCTTCATGAGTTATTGTCTAGCCAATTCTGTTATAACATGAAAATTTTTTTTTATTATTATTATTATTTATTCTTGCAATTGTTAATTAATTATTATTAATATTATTATTATTATTATTGTTATAATAATAATTATTGGATGTATGTATATATGTATATATATATGTGTATATGTATATATAAATTTAAGGTATTTATTAATATATGTGTGTACTTGTGAGTGTATAATTAAAAAGTGAATGTATATATATATGATATGGGTGTAGAACAGTGTGTGTATGTGTGTGGGCCGGTTGTGTGTTGTGTGTGGCTTTGAGTGTTACACACTCAAAGGGGTATAGGGTAAGGTTGAGTGTGTGAGTAGAATTCAGGGAGTGGGAGAGTGCAGAGTGGGCAGAGAGTAGGTGGTCTGGGGAGAGAGAGAGAGAGAGAGAGAGAGAGAGAGAGAGAGAGAGAGAGAGGTATAGAAAGAGAGAAAATAAAGAGAAAAGGAGAGTGGTCTCGGGTGGAAAAGAAGAGAAGGAAAGAAGCAGAAAAGAGGGAGAGAAATATAGCTCTAAAGGAGAGTTAGAGACCTGGTTCTAGCTCGGAGCAAGAGGGAGAAGGAAGGCACGGCTAGAGAGAGAAACGGCCAAGAAAATTTGTAAGTGGGTCACTTCTGTTTCAAATTTTTTTAGAGCATTTCAATTGATTTAAATTATAGAACCTTGTAGAGCATAATGTGAGGATTAAAACGCAACAAAAATGATAGAAAACGGTTGAGAAATGAGGGAGAAAAATGGAGGTGCAGGTCACGGCCGTGGGGGAAAAATCTGGGTTTTCATCGTGATTGGAAGGTTCAAAACGGTATTAAAAGACTCCAAAAACGTTTTAGAATAGTTTGGGATTGAAAGGGGCTTCGAAAACACGAAGAAAATCAAGTTTAAAAACTTGATTTTCTGAAAATCCGGTCACCGGCGCCGGAGAGGGTGACCGGAGCTCCGCCGGAAAAACGGGGGGAGAAGGGGGTCTGCCGGGTCGGGTCCCGGGTCGGATCGGGTCCGGTTCGGGGCGGGCGTGGACCGCCCCTGCCACGTGTCAGCCATTGTTTTAAATTAAATGAATTTGAACCTTTTAGAATTTAAACCTTTGAATTTGAACCTTTTGAATTTGAACCTTAACCCTGAACTTTCAGAAATTACAAATTGACCCCCCAACTGTTAGAAATTACACTTTGACCCACCTGATTAAATTATTAATAAAATATTAATTAAATTAATTAATTAACTATTTAATTAAATTAATTTAATTAATTAAATATTCAAAAACATCCCGGAGTCCAAATGAGACAAGTCATTAGTGTATTTTGACTATCTCGACTATTCCGAGACCAATGGTGAGGTCCGTTTTACGAGACGGGGTCCCGAAAAATAAAAGACCCGTAGTAACCCTTAAAATTTCCAAAATGCCCCTAACTCGAAACACTGTCAGACGAACTCCGAATTAGGTAAACAAATAGTGGAATTTTATTATCTCGAACATTCCGGACTCAACCGTGGAGTCCGATTTGTGAAAAGAGGTCACGAAATGTAAGGACACGTGTAAAGTGCAAAATGACTGTTTTGCCCTTTTCAACCCAGGTGTCCGAATTAAGTTCTACGAAAACCTAGACTTACTTTCTTAAACGTTCTAAAACCAATGGTAGAGTTTAATTTAGCAGAATAGAAACCCATGAATTTAAAGACATAAAATTTGATGAATAGCATACATTCAAACAACAATGGACTGAGTTGTAATTTCTACTTTTAGGGACACTGACAGGACAGGAGGAGGCGATCTGATCTCCTACATTTTCATCCACCGGTTCAGTTACATATAGTTCACAATTTTCTAGGGTTGATACCAACCCATCAGGTATGGTGTTTTGCTAGTGTTAGAAATGAAGTTAAGTTAGGAATATTTGTGAATGACTGAATGCTGTATGTGTTTATCTGTAATGTGTTTACCTATTTATTTGGAATTGGTTGTTCACATGTTTGCATGTTACTTGCACCTTATGAATATTTAGTGAAAGATGAATGTGACTCACGACATGTGTATATGTTGATTTTACGAGATATGTTTGCATGTGGAATCAGTTGGGTGATTTACGTATTATTGTCTCGAGCATGCTATATTGTGGAAACCATGTATCATTGAGATTGCATTGGCATATTGGCATATGATGAATCCTTTGAGAACATGGCGTGGGTAAGCACGTGGTGCTTTGCATTATGAGGGTGTAGATCCTGTGGTGAAAAACCCAAAATTGGCCATTGCATTGGTACTTCGTGCCATCGGGGAGTACCCGTAAACGAGACATGGGTTGTGGCATAGAGTTGTGCATGGGTGTGTCACGCATACTATTCATATATATTACTGCGATGTTTTGAATGTCATTTAGAAATAAATGTACACTTTGCACATGCCACGCCTTAGCCTTATTTCTGGCATTAGCATTTCATCATACATTCAATTAACTCATATTTAAGACCATTAAATAGGCTACTCATAATGATATCCAAAGGCATATTATAATTCCAGTTAGTGTTATGCATTTGGACTTCTTAACCTATTTATGTGACTCAACATTTTGCAACGTATAAACTTATCTTGATTTATAACCTTTAAGATTTACTCATTGAAAGAATAAGTTATATCAAGATTTTCTCTTAGTTCTTACATATTTCTTTTGACCTTAATTGAGCAATTTTACATGTCGCATACTTTTGTTCAAATATTGAACACATTACTTAGCTATTCTTGCTTAATGGTTTATCTCAATCCTAAGTACATTAGCAAGTTATAGTATTAGTGTGTTGCTTAGTCATACTCTTACTTTAGATATTAAATATCATCTTCATGGGCAAGTCATAACAAATTACTTTTTATGATCCTAGATTTAGTGCATTGTTTCAATTATAATCACACGATAGCCATGTCTATAAATTTAATATGCAAGTTAAATTTCACATCAGTTATCTTTATGTATGTAATGCAATCTTATCAATTTGAGTTCTATACTTTCAAATTATTTGGTTGTAGTCAAGTTTTAATTCCCTTATTTCACACATAAGAGAAATTATGGCAATATAGTTCAATTACCAAATAAGCACTAATTTTTGTGTTGATACTTAGATTACATCAAATATATACATCATCAAAACTCCATTGTCAACAATGGAGATTGCTGTTTCATCTGATCCCTATATAAACCATCCTTACTAACCTTATGTTTGGCCAAATTATCCTTCGAAGGCAATGCATTAAAGCAGGCACGACAAACAAAAAATTTAATCATTGGTGCAACTGGAGCTTTCCAAATGTAATTCCAAGGCTAAGAATTATACGATGAATTTACTTAAGCATTGCAAGCATGTTTATGAGACCCTCTCTCCATCCACATGTGGTAAGTACTTCTAACATAAAAATTCCCACTACAAGTATAATGCCAAATTAAACAGTATCGGGCATGCATAGATGTAGAGACATGGAAAATTGAGGAAAAAATTTTCGTTTTACCAATAGGGCTGTAAGACATGATGGGATTAATTATTAGAAAAAATATTAAATTTGTCCGGACCATTAAAAATGATTTAAGCTCGAAAAAAAAAAATAACTGGTCCAGTTAACTGAGAACTGAGATGAATAAATGAGGTCAATATGAATAATTAATTATGCAGATAAAATAAAAATAATATAAGACACGAACGGGCACCCAGAGATGGTAAAAATAAATAATACTGATGTTGAGTAGGTTTTATGCCAGCTTTATTGACGCTTCATTATTAATATTTTATGAAGTAAAATATTATTAAATACGGTAAAAGATACCTCGGTTTAATGTTAAATTTACCGGCATGTCAGAACTTAATTTTTTGGGGAATAAAATATTAATACGGTAAGCTATATATTTATATATATATATATATATATCATAAAATAACTACACATATATTAAATGAAAAAAAAAAAGAATAAAAGAAAAGGAAAGAGAGGGAATGTCGGCAACATGGGTTATGTGGTGTGTGGCGTGTTGATATGTACATGTGTATATTATAATATATATATATATATATATATATATATATAAATGCATAAGATGTCTCAAGTGAGACAATAAGCAATTAAAGAGGCAGGGAAAAACAAGAAAAACAAAAGAGAAAAAAAGGGGAAGAAAAGTAAAAAAAAAAAAAAGGGCTGGTGGATGTGTGTGTTTAAAATTAAATAAAGCAGCAGGTGAGGAGGAAAGGAAAGAGAGAATAGGGTGACGGCAGTGCATTGAGTAGTTGTGTCTTATATGTATAATATATTATATACACGTGTGATATCAATTGAAGCAAACAAGGTGTATTGGGTGTGTGGTGTGTGTTTGTGGGGCGGCTCAAGAAGGTGAAAAGGTATGTATATACATTTATGGGTGCAGCAGGTCGGTGCAGGAGATTGGAAAATATATATATTTATCTAATTGTGTGCGTTGTGGCGGTGGAGCAAAGAGTTAGAACAGCAGCAGACTTATCAGAATATATATTTATATGTACGTGTGTGAGGCGTAAAACCAAGGGAGAAAAATAGAGAAAATGAGAGGAGAGATAGTAGCCGTAGCTGCTGTCCGGTGCGGTGGTGTATAGTGGTGATGATAGTGGATTCTTGAAGGCTGTTGATCCAGTTTGGGTGAGTCAGAACTGTCACGTGGGTGGAGAAGGCTTGTTGTAGAGGAGCTGTATGTGTAGATGATACGCATTAGGGATGTGGATGGGGTTGGTATTTCTGTTTCAAGAATTTGCCAAATGCAACAATATTTACAGATGTGTATGGCCTCACAAGTATGTATTTTATTGGAGCCAAGCTTTGGTAAATTCTTGTTGATACATCAGCAGTATGTTTTATTAGTGTTATAGCTATTATCTCATCCACTTTTGTATCATTTCTGTATTTTGTTAATTGGGTTTTGAAGACTTTGGTTGGCTTTGACGGTAATTGCGGAAATTGAGTTTACCTGTTGTGAGCACCTTCTAATCCTTGAACTTATTTATCGATGGCTTCCGAACTTTCAACTTTTTTTTTTTTTTTCCCTTTCCTTTGTCAGTTTGGTAAATTGGGTCTGTTAGGCTGTGAGCATAAGAAATTGAGATTAAATGGGAAAAAAAAAAAATTGGGATATCTACTGTTTGTATAACTCAATTTAGAATGATAAAAATCAAAAAATTTTGATTTAACCCACGAATTTGAGAAATTGTGAAGCGACCCCAAACTTTTAGTTATTACAAAAATTGACCACAGAGTAAATATTAATTTAATTAATTAGTTAATTAAATTAAATAATGGTGAATTGACCGAGACCCAAATTAAGTGAATAAATAGTGTTTTCTTTATGTCTCGGACCTACTGAGACCAATGGTGAGGTCCGTTTTCGTGAGACGAGGCCTCGAGAATTGGGAACCCGTGAAGGGACAAAATGACTGTTTTGCCCTTTTTAGTACAAATGTCCAAATTGAATTTCGCGAAAGCCTAAACCGATTTTGTTCGGCATTCCGGATTCAATGATGGAGTCGGTTTAAGTGAAAGAGATACCAATCATAAAGAGACATAAAATTTGATGAATAGCATGAATTCAGATAGTGATGTATTGCAACTTAATTGTGACTTTTAGGAACACTGAAAGGGAAGGAGAAGGTGAGTTGATCCTCTAGATCGACACAGTAGGAGGACTGAGTTCTCACGGGTTGATTGAACTGCATAGTTGACACAGCTTACCAGGGTTGTGACCAACCCTATCAGGTATGATATTTTGCTAAGTAAGGAATAGGAGTAAGTTTAGGAATGATTTGCATGTTGATTGATTTGTACATGTGTTGATTTGATGATTAGGGAATCACGTAGAATATAACTGCTTGAAGAACCTAGAATTGATAACTTATGTACTCTAATATGTGCTTTGAATTGTTTTATAATTTGTTGCTATAGTGAAGATGGATCGTACTTCTAAGTTTGGATTATTATGTTTTGGCTTACATTCGTGTTGCTATATCATATGTTTGGGAAGGTGTGATAGTTTGATGTATTGGTGCTTTATGGAGTTATGTGTTCTTTGTGAATTGTTGAGATTGTGACTGTGTAAATCAAGCATGTGTTTAATTTGACTGTTCATGGCATACAGGCTTGTGGAAGAAGTTTTGAGATTCAAATGATATTGTTGCTTTAAATCTGTTGCATTATTTAAAGCATACTGCATGTACTAGCAGGAAATGTTTTATGGAGATTGTGGCATTGCATGGTGGAATCATGGCATTTGGCATAGTGTGATTCATTGATGACATAGTGTGGGTGAGCACGAGGTGCTATAAATTATGAGGGTACAGATCCTGTGGTGAAAAACCCAAAATTGGCCATTGCATTGGTGCCTGCGACCCAACGGGAGCGATCCGTGAACAGGTGTTGGTTACTCGAGTACCCATCGGGAGCGATCCGTAAACCGAGACATGACATGCATGGTGTTGACATGACATGCATAGAGTGGACATGGATGTGGCATAGAGTTGTGTGAGTGTTTCATATGCATTGTCATGTGGCATAGAGTTGTGTGAGTGGTTCATGTGCATTGTCATTACATTGCATGGACAATTGGATGGCATATGGATTCATTACCATTATGTGGTATGCATGATTTGGAAAGCATGCGGATTATAGTCGTTATATTGCATAGATGATGTGGAAGGCATGTGGATTGTTATTATTGTCGTGCATAGATGGTTTAGAAGGCATATAGAGATAAATGTACACTTGCACATGCCACACCTTACATTTTGTTCCTTGCATTAGCATTGTATCATACCAGCAGTTGAGCTGACCCATTCGTGGGCAACATTTTTCAAATGACACTCCAGGCACCTGAGACTTGAGGAAGTCTCACAGAGCGGAGGAGACCCGAACTTAGAAGGATATTTGGCCCGTGAGGCATGTATTATGATGTACGGGCTTAAGCCCAAAGACATGTATATATATATATATATATATATTGACCGAAGTGAACGTATGTACGTGTGTATCTATTTAATTGTCTTCGGTTGTATAATTAGGCGATGTATATTTTAATTTGATGAGATTGTGGCCATCGAGTGAGGATGGGATGTACTGTTGTTTATATCTGTGAATTGTTGCAAAATATTAGGTGAGAAAAGGCTTAGAAAACAAATGAGATTCTGTCGAAATTTTATAAAACAGGAATGTATGTAGGCTTGTATCTAAATCAGTTGAATTGTTATTTATTTATTTATTCGTCTATTTATTTTCTTCTTTTATTACGCTTTAGTCGCGTCCCCGGGTTTGGTTGGAAATTCGGGGTGTGACAATAGAACTTAGAGGCATATTGAGAATATTCTCAACCTCAATGGGAATAAAGATAGACCGAGTCAAATCCTCGTTTTATTAACACAAGTTCGGGGTAATAAGCTTTGCTACATAAGATGAATAAGGAAGAATCCTTGATTACAAGAGAAATAACTTTAAAAGGATGAGACAAAGTCAACCACTGATCACCCTATATCTTAATTGAAAGGCCATTACCCATCCTCCATCTAAGACTTGTTAATAGTATACTTCTAGCCTCCATAAGGCTACGCCAACTAAAAGAAGGATTATAACCCAGCCTAGCTTCCAGAAAAGATTTGTTGGGAAAATACTTAGCCTTAAGCATTCTAGCAGGAAGTGAATTTGGATTCTGCAATATTCATCATCCTTGCTTTGCAGGAAGAGCTTGATTTAAAACTTTGAAATCACAGAAACCTAATCCACCTTGAGATTCTGAAACATACATTCTTTCCCAACTGGTCCAATGAAGCTTATGCTTAACATTCTTATTGCCCTACCAAAATCCACTAAGCATCGCAACCAATTCTAAACAAAAGAATCTAGAAGCTTGAAACAAAACATGGAATATGTGGGGATAGCTTGAGCCACCGCTTTTAACAAAACCTCATTTCCAGTTCTCAATAAAAGACATTATTTCTAGCCTTTTAGTTTTTTCCAAATCCTCTCCCTAATATTGTTGAAAACCTCACTTATGCTCCAACTGATTGCTGAAGGCAGACAATCTACACATTAAAGACTTCTAAGACTTCTACAATTGCTCGAAGAGATGCATTGGGACTAAAGCACAAAGCTGATTTGCTCAAATTGTTTTTTTTTTTTACGACTTAAAGCCCGTTTAGATAGGCTTCACGTTGGTTAAAATCAGATTCTATGAGAGTGCGTTTGATGTATTGATCGTTTGGCACATCGTTGTGTATGCAAAAATGCGTGGGAAGTAGCTCAAAAGCTAGTCTAAGAGGCGTTGCCAAGAGCAGCGTTAGGCAGTTGAAATTATCTGTCTAGTGAAAAAACCCTTGACTTTCAATTTTATTACCAAAAAACCAGTTACTTTTCTCACCGTTTACTGTGCCATTGCTAGTCTTTTCATGATATAAGCATCGTTGAACGTGCTAACTTTTGTCACTTTTCTTTATAATATATATTTACATAATTCAACTCCCTTTCACTTCGGTCAATTTTTTTATAATATATATAACATATATGTTTAATAATATAATATATAAACATATATATATATATTTTTACACATTGAATTTTTTTATGAATTTTTTATTTTAGATATTTAAATTTTATAATTATTTATTAAATTTCTTTAACTTAGTTTTATAACATTCTACCAAACAATCACTAACACTATCTAATAAATTAAAAACGACAAATGAAATTTTCATGAGTTAGAATCACTTTCAATAATTTTAACAAAATACTCAATTAAGTAGATTTGATTTAATTCAGAATGAAAAGGGTGCGCTTTGACGATTAAGAGTAGATAACTCATTCCCTGTCTTTGTTTCTATTGCATTCTATCTCATCGTATCACATTCTGTTCTGCGATATTTGAGAATCACCGTCAATACCTCGGTGTAGGTCCGGGATAATCCTTTGTTCCATAGCCCTGGGGCTATTTACAACTAGCCAATTAAGAATTCTCAGATGTACTAGTACTAGCCGTGCATCAAAGATGCAGTCATCGATTCTCCCGAGAGGCCACAATTACCGCGAGCAAACATATTAATGACGAGGAACGCATTTTTGTTATGCTACTAATACTTGTACTTGCTCTGCTATTCTGCCCAAGCCTAGCTAAGAAAGAGTACCATCATAAATTTATTTTCTAAAAATTATTCTCCAAATTCTATTTTTCAGAATATATATTTTAGAAGATGAAACTTATTCAAACTAGCTCTTAGTATTATCCAGAGAGAGTAGCCAATGTTAGCAAATTCATTATTGCAAGCAGGGGTATTTTAGTCAAAAGAAAATTACACCCTTAAATCTAGGCTTCTCAACATGGTGCTTCGTCGTGTAATTTTGGTTCCAAGTTCTGTCGCTCTCTCGCGCTGTGTCGTCTGCCATGTCTGCCGAATCTGCCTCAGCACTTCAAAGGAGCCAAGTATGGTATTTCATGCACTCAATTCATACTTCCTCGAGTTTCATTATATATTGTTTATTCGGGTATATTTATATGCATGTGTATGGACAATTCTGTTATTAATCGCCATCTTTGATCAGGTGGATCTACTTGATTTGGTAGATTGGACTGGAGTAGAATGCCTCAATCAGAACTCCAGTCACTCTCTTCCCAACGCTCTCAAACAGGTATATCCTTTTCACATAATTAGGGTTTTTTTACCTGTTATTGATACAAAGATCTCTCTTTCTCTCCACTATTCTTCTTGAAGCTAGGGGTTTTAGTAAATTATAGAATTAGGGTTTCCTTTGCATTTGGTTTTTGATTCAAATTTTCTTCATTGAATAATTGACATCATGACATGTTTTCATGAAAGAAACAATCAATTCTATGCTGTATCTAAATTAATTGTGCAGATTGAGTTTTTTTGGATCTTTTACATAAATACATGCATGTTTTGCGATGAATTTAATCTATGATGGTATATTTGTAATATAGTGGTTTGTGCACATGGCACTTGTGGGCAAAGCTGCAAAGCAATGATTTATGCGTCTTCTTTTAAAAAAATTATTTCAAATCAATCTAATTTTTTTCACTAAAGTTGGGATTTGTTTGAGCCTAGTTCTTGAAGTAGAAAGAGTAATTATACCAATATTGACGAGAAACTACCAGTTTTTTTAACAATCCGTGGACCTACAAAAGTAAATTTATTTAGTTCATCAATAATTGCTTCCCCGGAGGTTGGCCCCTGTTGGCAACACTGACAACCACCCTTGCCCCGTTGCAGTGCGACGACATATATGGTTACAAATCAATGTGACTACATATGTTGTGATGGCCTAAGACAAATAGTTATGGACATGGAAAAGCCATTATAGTTTGTGTTGTCCATTATTTGTTTGCCGCCTAATTGGATCCAAGAATGGTATCCAAGTCCCCTATATTTCAATGGGTTTATCTTGTAGTAGTCATATATCCACATTACTGTTTGGGCATGATATTGAACATATGTGGAATATTGGAGCTCATAGCAGCTTGCTGTCTTACTCAGGCTGATATTCATATAATCCATTGTTCCAAAATGAAGTCATGTGGTAGAAAGTTCTATTTTCTTCCCCCAAGGGTTTAAATACCAACTCTTTTTCTTGATTTTCTTTCATGTGTAAGTAGAATTTGACATTCTTCTCTAAAATTGAAATTTCACATGAGAAGGATGTGGAACCATTTGAAGTTGGGATTGGTCCTTCCAAACCTAAGCTGTTTGTACAATAATCTAATGGACTGTGTTGTCAAAATGTAAAATAAGCACTTAAAATTTTTGTTGTAAATTACTAGTACTAAAATTTGCAAGTTGATGTAAAGATAATCATGGATAAACTTGTCATTCAAATTTAATTTAAATACAACCTTCCACTAAACTTATTCAGTTGTAAGTGATAAATGAAGTTTATTTGATGTAAAATTCATACCCTTTTTAAGTGAAAGCTTATTTTGAAGTAGTAATGACTTATGCATTATCAAACACGCTTCATATAGAAACTATTGAAAATTTCCAATCCTAAGCACTTAATAAGTGTGATCAAACATCTGTTAAGTATGCCTTTTCCATGTTGGTTACCAACAGTTATTGGGCACTTCTATACGCATGTTCGAGTGTTTGTCATGTCCATCATTTTAGAACTAATTTTTTAAATTTAAATATGTTGCTAAGAATTCTTGGATGCTTTTAGACATGCTTGACTCACCTCATATGATATAGGACACAAATATTTTCGAGTATTGGAATAAAAAAGTTAAGTTAGTGTCTATAGAAAAAATTATTGTGCTTTTCCACTGATATATAATGAATGTTTGTCCCAAAGGAGGAGATTTTTTTCTAAAGTAAGCATGCTATCTTTTTCCTAAAACTAAGGCAATATAGTAGTACTAAATGATTCAAATTTGTTAAATCATCTACCATCCTCGTTGTTCACTGAATTTTTTGTAGAGAGGGGAGTAATGGATGATAATTAAAGGAAAAAGGAAGATATATTATTAGGTAAGGAGCACGTGCATAGTGCATGCCACTCCTCGTGTATTGACATACACTTGTGCTTCTAGAATAAATTTTCCTACTTTCGAAGAAAGAGTTGAGTGGATTGTGTTTGAATCATGTTTAATTCATGTCCCATGCTTTTGTTTATTGAAACCCATACGGAATGGGTGGAATGAGTTCCTTAAAAATTTGCTCTCTGTGGTGGGTGATGGGATGTGTGAGGTTCTAGATTCATAGAGTGTGGTGAACAGGTGATAGGGTCTTGCGGCATGTTGGGATGGTGGGGCCGATTTTTTTATTTGAAACTATTTTTTATAATTGTATTTTTTTTTTAAATATACCCCTTTTTATTTACATTTTTGCCTCCCTAAGTCTAAATTTTTTCACTTTATCCTTATTTTAATTTCAATTTGATCCTTTAGTGAGACTTTTATCGATTTTTTTTTTTTTTTGGTATAGCCAAAATTTTTTAGGGGTCTTTTTCTTTGATTAGATTGATTGTTTAATTTGTAAGTTCCTTTATATCAATGAATTTAGTTACTTATCAAAAATATTATTAATTAATTTTACATTTTTTGTACTTTAATTTTTAAACTTATGATCAAATATCTAGCTAAAATCCCCCCCCCCCCCCCCCCCCCAAAACAAAAAAAAAAAATAAAAAACTTGCTAGCCCCGTCCTTGGCGGGATGTATTCCCTAAGTTGTTCCAAATTGCAGCTGATAGGGAGGCCATGGTGTGAGTTCTTGGAGGATCAGTGATGGGGGGGTGGTCTAAAAAATCCAATTTAGGAGGGAAGTACAAAATTGGGAGTCGGAGGCAAATGATTCCTTTTTTTGACACGCTTTATGGGGTCAGTATTCTTAATGGGAGAGAGGATGTCTCATGTTGGAAACCTGCTAGGTATGACAAGTTTGTAGTGAGCTCTTACTAAAGAGTGCTGTTTGGGTATAGGTCCTCTATGGTTCTATGGAAAAGAATTTGGAAGGTGAAAGTCCCATTTAAGGTGGCTTTTTTCATGTGGTTGGCTGCTCTTGAGAAGATTTTAACAATTGATAATTTGATTAAGACGAAGAAAATCGTTTTTGAATTGTACTTATCAAAAAAAAAAAATCCTTCTAAATTGGTGTTGTGTTTGCAAGGGTGTTGAGCATACAATTAATCACTTCTTGTAGTATTGTTTTTTTATTTCAATAAGTATTTGTTTGGAGTGTTGTTGGTGATGCCTAGGGTTATTGTAGACTTGATACAACATGTTGAGAATACAAGTAATCAATTCTTGTTGCATTGTTCTTTGGGAAGATAGCTGTGAACTTTCATTGTCTTTATTTGGAGTGTTGTGGGTGATGCCTGGGACTATTATGGACTTGGACAACGTGACAAAGGGATTTGTTAGATGTAAGGAGGAAATATCTGTAAAGAGTGGTCCCTTTGTGTGTCTTTTTTGGTGTGTTTAGAAAGAGAGGAATAGGAGGTCTTTTGACGGTGAAGAGATTTCATTGTATAGGCCAAAGCACATTTTTTGGGTAAATTTTGTGGATTTCCAAGAGGTTGGATCGTACTCTTTTACAAACTGTCCAGGGAACTTTTTTTTAAAGGTGTTTTATAGTTTTTCCCCATGTATATTCCTAGTGTACATGGGTTGCGCCCGTTGGTACCTATAATGATTAATTTTGTTTTTAAAAAATAAAAAGGTTAATGATAAATCTGACATGCTGACAGCTTGCAATGCTAACTTCTTGCCTTGGTCACTATTGACAATCGAATTTTCTCTTTTGGTGATGCAATAAAGTCTTTTTCATCGTAGCCTCACTATATTATAGATCCGTGCTAAGCTAGTTTAAGTTTTTTTTTTGAGGTAGTTGATTCCTTGTTTGACTTGCTTTATGGGTCAGTGTTCATAATGTGAGAGAGGATGTTTTGCATTGGAAACCTACTAGGATTGCCCAGTTTGCAGTGAGCTCTTCCTATTAGTGTGTTTCTTGTGTGTAGGTCTTCTCCCTTTCCATGGAGAAGAATTTGGAAGGTCAAAGTCTGATCTAAGGTGGCTTTTTTATGTGGTGAGCCCTTCTGAGGAGAGTGGTCGGTCCCTTTATGTCTCTTTTGGTGTGTTTGGAAAGAAAGGAATAAGAGATCTTTTGAGGGTGAAGAGATGTCATTATATAGGCCAAAGCACAGGTTTTGGGTACACTTCCTTGTGGATTTCCAAGAGGTTGGATCACTCAGTTGAGTCTTTTATAAACTGTTTAGGGAGCTTTTTTTGTATAGCTGTTTTATAATTTGTTGTTTTTCATGTATACTCCCAGTGTACATGGGTTGTGCCTCCTTGGTGATTATCTTTGCTTAAGAGAAAAAAAAGACAGATAAATCTTATGGCTTGCAAAGTTGCAATGCTAACTTCTTTCTTTATAAGTCACAATGGACAATCTGATTTTCTTTTTCAGTGACAATCAAGTCTTTTTCGTCATAGCCTCACTATATTACAGATTTGTGGTAAGCTAGTGTGAGGTTTCTTGTGACGAGCATTTTTTTAGTTGACTGATGTAGTTCTTTTGAAACTGGTTTAAACATTTCACGAGTTGGTTACTAGGGTGTTTGTGGGGACATTAGGATGCTCATTTGGGTTGTGCAAGCCCCAGGCCCACCTGAGCTTATTTCGAGTTTTTGGACCAAACCCAAATTGGTCAAAAGTGAGTCGGCCTGCTATGTAATGGTATCTTGATGTATTTTGTATTTTTTTCTATTTAAATTGTATAAATTTAATTGGTAGGGATGTTTTTGGAAGGAGGGGGCACTAACATCTGGTTATCCTTTTTTTTCCTCTTTGAAAGTTTGCATCTCTCTATTCTTGTTATAACTAAATGATCTATGTTTGCATGCGGAAATATTTATCATTTTACTTGTCAGAAAGTGACTTTTCCCCTCTTTCTCTTCTCCCTTTTTGGGGGTTGTCCATTAAGGTTAAGGTGATTTTTTGTTCGTGAACCAGGGTTACAGAGAAGATGAGGGATTGAATCTGGAGAGTGATGCAGATGAGCAGCTTTTGATTTATATACCTTTTAACCAAGTTATTAAGTTGCATTCTATTGTCATCAAAGGACCTGAGGAGGAAGGTAACTATTTTTTTCCCCTGAATTCTCTCTCTTAAAAGCTTGTCAATATTTTATGGGGATTAATAGAATGATGGGAGTGGCGGCTGTTTCAGAGTTGGGAACCATACCTATTAACAGTAAATTGGGCTCTTTTGTGGTTCTAGGTTGTTAGGGTTGAATCCTTGATGAAGGATAGACTTCAAAGTAGGACTTTTAAGTTTGTAGAGAGTAATTATTGATGTCTGTTTAGCCTTTTTGTTTGACTAGTAAAACCCATATAAACTTAATGAAGTCCACACATGCTTGACCTTTTTTTTAAACGATCGGTTGCAAACTATAATTTTTTGTCAAAATGAAAGATTGGGTTAAGCTAAAAAATGTAGCTTCCAAGACCTCTATTTCTGTACCAAGATCTAATTTTAACAAACTAAACCTATAGTTTAAAATAATTACAGATATATGCCATGCACTGACATATATACTTTTGAAATAAAAGAATCAATTGTTCATGGGCAAAGCCGCTTTTTTACTCTATTATAACAAAAATAAAATTAACATGTGGATGCACACGGAAGACACTTTAAGTCATATTATAATTCTTTTATTATATAAATCTTTATAGTTTATAGTATGTCTATCTATATATAATATTTATATCCTTATGGAAACACACGGAATAAAAACCAAATCACAATTGCATTAATTATATAAATAGAATATAGTAAAAATAAGTTCTTTTAATTATGTCATCTATAAAATATTATAAATTATTTAATTTATATTTAACATTATTTATATTAAATTAGTTGTATAATTTATTAATTCATTAATATTTATTTTTAAATTTTAGTTAAAACACATGTAGCCAATCACACAAAAACCATCTTTAATATAATTGAAGGACAAATAAGACATTTAATAGTTAAAAATTACCTTTGAACAATTTTTACCAAACATCCAATTAATTACTTTGGTCATCATAACTAGTTTTAACATATATTAATCCAAACACCAAACTAACTTATATATTAATCAATTCTCTGTTAATCAATTAACTTGGAATCAATTCTCCTGTTGAGTTCAGCAATACCAAACGGGCACTATATCATCTTTGTTGGAAGTTATGCCATAAATGAAAGGAAAGTGCTCCTTCAGAGGGCTATCACAATACCACACATTCTTTCAAAATTTCATCCTTGGCCCATTTCTTACATCATAACGTTCAAACTGAATTACTTCCCCTATACCCTTCCAAATAGACTTCCACACTCCACACCCATAAGCCTCCGCAACCTCCTTCAAGTACCACCCTCCATCCTCGCACCCATGTCTAATCGCAATGATATCCCTCCACAAAGCTTCGTCTTCCTTGGCAAATCTCCATATTCATTTCCCCAAAAGTGCTTTGTTGAACATTTTCTAGTTTTTAATACCCAAACCATCTTCAGCCATAGGAGGTTTCACTTTACCCCATTGAGTGAGGTGGATCTTCCTATTACCCTCCATGCCATCCCTCAAAACGTCACTCTAGAGCTTTTCTAGTTTCCTTTCCAGCGAAGCAGGGATAAGAAGAGGAGACATATTATAGGTAGGATGATTTGCTAGTGTTTTCTTTATGAGAGCGATTACCTCCCTTTGAGGAATACTATTTTTTTCTAATTCGCCAAATGGCGTTTGAACTTCTCCACAATCAAATTCCAAACCACCGTGGATCTCACAAAACCCAATGGAAGACAAATAGGTAGAAGGAAGATTACCCACATCACAACCTAGGCCCCAAGCTAACTCCTTGAGCTCCCTCACCTCTCCTCTGGGGATGATCTCACTTTTATTCAAATTAACCTTCAACCTCGAGACTGCCTCAAAAACAACGCAACAAGATACATTGTAGAAATCTTAATTGGCCCTCCTTGGCTTCACAAAAGATTTTGGCGTCTTCCACCAACAATAAGATGAGAGATTTCTAGTCTCCTGCCTCCACCACCCTCAATAGAAAATCCTCTCATCATCTCTCCCAACATTGCTTTGGCCAATAACTTGCCAAGTCCCTCCATTTCAATTACAAACAAGAAAGGGAAAAGAGGGTCCCCTTGTCTAATACCACGTAAGGACCAAAAAAAGTGTTGGGGGATCTGTTAACTAACACAGAAAAAGTGATTGTAGAAATGCAAGATTGAATCCACTCTCTCCTCTCCAAAAGCCATATTCCTCAACAAAAATAAAAGACAGCCCCAATTAACATGGTCAAAGGTTCTCTATATCCAACTTGCACACCAGTTCCAACTGTTTCATTTTCCTCCTTACATCAATACATTCACTGGCAATCAATACAACATTAAGGATTTGCCTACCTTCCACGAAGGCATTTTGGCTACGAGAGATGATCCTTCCCATTACCTCCCCTAAGCCTCGAGGAAAGCATCTTAGCTATCAAATTGTACACACACCCCACCAAGCTAATTGGTCTGAAGTCCTTAATGTTTTCCGCTCCTCCTATTTTAGGAATTAACTCTATAACGGAAGCATTCAAATTCCTTTTAAAAGAACCATATTCATGGAAGTACGTGAGCATGGCCATTACATCCCTTTCCATAACTCTCTCCAGCAGTGTCTAAAAAATGGCATTGTAAACCCATTTGAGCCCGGGGCTTTATCTCCATTACAAGACTTTAAAGCCGCCAAAACCCCTAATTCTTCAAAAGGTTTTTCCAGCACTACCGTTTCCTCCTCCAAGATAGAGCTGAAATCTAGATCCTCTAGATCCAGTTTCCACTTGCAAGATTTCTGCTATAAATTTATGTAGAAGTCTGCAATCCCACCCCTGACCTACTCCACATTATGTAGCATCCTCTCCCCAATCTTGACAGAGCTGATATTATTCCTCCTCGTATGGGCATTTACAACCTTTGGAAGAACATGGCGTTCTTGTGCCCTTCTTCCAACTGTAAAACTCTGGATTTGTCTCAGGGATATTTCTTCCACCCTCAAAACCCCACCCAGTATTCCTCCTCTTATGGGAATTTACGACCTTGTGGAAGAACATGGTGTTCTTGTCCCCTTCTCCCAACTGTAAGACTCTGGATTTGTCTCAAGGACATTTCTTCCACCCTCAAAACCCCACCCAGCTCACCCTTCAATCCATCTCTACAGGTCTTTTCATATTCAGACAAAGGACTGATATGTTCTTTGCTGTTCAAGGACTGAATGTCCTGCAGAATATGCTCTTTCCTAACTTGAACATTGCCGAATCCCTCCTCATTCCACCTCTTTAAGTTCGCTTTAAGGAGTTTTAATTTGGGGCCAAAACAAAGTTTGGGTTCCTATTAATGCTGAAAGCATTCTACCAATGAGCCACCTTATTGCAGAAACCTGGAAACTGCAGCCACACAATCTCAAATCTAAAAGGAAATTTTTTTCCCCATCAAACATCATTATATAGCAATAGAGGGAGATGATAAGAGACAGGTTTGAGAAGAACCGGGGAACTGATCCTCCCATCCTGAAGTGGCAGAGAAATGATGCAACGGTTACATAGCTGGGTCATTCCTGTCACTCACCCAAGTATGTTTCCCCCCTTCTAAAGGCAAGTCCACCAAGTTGTTGTGACTAATGAAGTTAGAAAAAAATCCTGCATGCTTCCAGTCAGTCTTCCACCACCCCTTTTCTCGTGAGGGTGTCTGATCATGTTGAAAGTCCCCAGCAACTACCAACGGGCTAACCCATTTAGTTGCAGCACTTTGTAATTCTCCCCACAGAAGACTTCTATCAGAATCCAGTTTAGGGCCATACACCACTGAGAATAACCAGGTGAAGTTGCCAGATAATAGCTTGAACGTGCAGGAGATGGAGTGTCTTCCGTCCCAATGGTCCAGGGCCTTACTGCCTCTTGCTGCCAAACTTATCCATTTAACCCATTTGCTACTCCACAGACTTCTAATGAACCCAGTAGAAACCTCCTCTACTTTGGATTCATGTAATGAACCCATCACACTTGAAAACAAATCTTAGGGAATCCTTTGCAATGGCAGGCTTCAGACTTTTGCAAGTGACAATCTCTTCCTAAGCTCTAACACGATTATCTCCAACTCCAACCCTTATCAGGGTTCACCAAAGGAATTTCTGCCAACATACCCAATCATAGTCGTAAAAATATATGAAAATAAAGCTCCATCACCTTTAACTTTGAGAAATTCCTTCTTAGGAATAAACTAGCTTTATCAAATAACTGTAGAAGAGTTGCCTTCCTCAACCTCTTTACTTATCCGGAACTTGAAGCTTCCACAAGACCAATTGAATTCCACAAAATTCTGCATTAATAGCCGCAACTCAGGTGCCTGAAATAAGAGAAAGTACCATTGCATTCCTGCTGGTCTTGAATTGTTGAAAATTCAGAAGCAACATTACCATGGTACCCTTCAAAACTGTCACCAATCTGTTATAGGCCTCAGTTAGCGAGAAAAGGAACCATGAAAATCAAGACTTTATGCATTATTTGGAGATTCCTAAATGCTCTTTGGCTTTCATATTGGTTCTGAAAGGGAAATGTTGAAGCCCATTCTTTTAAAATTAGAGTCCTTCTACCTCAATTGTCACATAAGCTGCAACGAGCAAGAATATGAATATTAGTGTTAGCATATATATCCTAATAGCATTTTTTATTGAACAAACATATTGTTGACATATGACATTTATAGAAATTGTGGGGGTCATAGATTGGGTTGGGATAATCAATCAAGCAACCAATAACTAGGGGTGTCAATTCGTGTTATCATGTCGTGTTTGGGTCGTGTCAAGGCATAAATATTCGAAAATATATGTAAATCCTTAACCCGACACTATTAACTAATCGTGTCAAGTTTTAAAACCCAAACCCAAACCCAACCCATTTATTAAACAGGTTACACATGTCGACACACTTAACCCATTTATTTTAATTTTTTTATTTTTTAAATAAAAAAAATTACCTATCTTTTAATATGTATAGATAATTTTCAAGTTTAGTAACTTTGGATATGAGCCAAATCAAAGTAGAAACCTCTTTTATAAATAAAAAATCTCAAAACCTTGATAAATATTTAATGTGAGATGAATTACCTTAACTCATAATATATTTTATAATTAAACGTGTTAAGTCGTGTTAAACATGGTTGACACTAGTAAAATCCAAATACGACCTGTTTATTAATCGTGTTATACGTGTCAACCCGTTTATGACTCAAACCCGTTAACTTCGTGTCGTGTTCGAGTCGTGTTGTCGTGTTGTGTTAAAAATTGACACCCCTACCAATAACTAGTCTTATCTTTGGTAGTTCTTAGTTTTTCAACCCAAGACCAAAAAAAATTAGTTCAGTGTGAGACCAAACCAAATAATGGGGGCTCCGATTGCTTCAGTTTTTGTGGTAGCAGACCAAGTTGCAGCTGTGTCTTGGAGCCCTGTTTGATTTCCTGATCACCATACTTGCAATTAATATAAGGTGCCACCTGTTTTAATGTTCCTTGTGGCATTTTTGCAATAGATTGGCTGCATTTTGTCAGGTTTTATGCCTTGCATGCAATTTACACATGTCTATGTGTGTGGCTTTCCTTTGAATTTGCTTTATGGAACTATGTAAACTGAGTTGATGAAATTGATTATATTCATAAATCTAATGCAGAAGTCATTTTCCAGGTCCTAAAACTGTGAAGCTTTTTACAAACAAGGAGCATATGGGATTTAGGTAATGTTTGAAGTTTGATTACTTCTATTGGCTGAAGATTCGATGGGATGTCTGCTGCACTTTATGTATTTGCAGTGCTATACAAATGTCTTAATTGCTATAATAATATTTGCAGCAATGTCAATGACTTCCCTCCAAGCGACACAGCTGTTTTATCTGCAGATAATCTCAAGGTAGAGTTTCAGTGCATGCACATGCTTTCTTTCTGTTTCTTGTTCATGGAGAACTTGTCACGATATAATAGTTGCTATTGACAAAAATTATTATTGGACTTCATCATGTTACGCATAATGTTGCATTTGTACTTCTGTAGGGGAAACCAGTAGTTTTAAAGTATGTCAAGTTTCAAAATGTTCGCAGGTAGATTGAATATCCTTGTTTTTCCATACTCCTTGCACCTTTATCGTTACTTCTACTGAAAGTATGAGGTAGTCTAACCAATGAATCTGGATCAGCTTGACAATTTTTATTGAGGACAATCAATCTGATTCTGACATTACAAAAGTTCAAAAGCTTGTCTTATATGGAACAACGTAAGTTTCTCATACAGCAGGTTCCTTTCAATTTTTCATTTTCATTTGCTTGTTTGTAGATATTAGCCATTCTCTAATTTTTTATTGGAATTTAGCACTTTTAACTATATCTTTTACCTACTTGATGGTGAATTAATTGATGCAATATGATCACAAGTAATCTAAGTTGCTAGTCAGATGTAATTGGATCATTTTATCTAGTGGTTGAACCCTCTAGAACTGTATAAACATGTTAAGCTGCAGTCCATAAAATTATTTATGATCTTATAATAGGTTTTATGAGAACTATTTTTCTTTTTTTCGTTTTTTTTTTCCCTTGTTTTTGGGGCCACCAGCATATTGGGTGGAACTTTTGATATTTTTTTTGATAGATGCAAACAATAACTTATTAAACTAGAAATAAGTCGGTAATTGTATGATTTATAGTTGGATGAATTCCATTAGATTGATTATTTGATGGAGTCATACAGATAACCAATTGTTTGAATAAGTAGTGATAGATTCATTTGACTGCTTGTACCGCTGTCAATTTTAAAATGCATCATAAGTTACCCGATTAAGATGCACCTGTAGAACTGGTTGTAGTTGTCAACTCTTGACTATGCTTGTGCTGGAAGGGGATTTACAACCCCCTTGAATAGTTTGGTCAATTCTTCATCAACAGCTGACAACATCATTGGTAGGACACAATTGCATGTCCCACTGTTGTTTTGCAGAATACACAAAACTTGCAAAATATTAAAATATTTCTCATTTTTTCTTTCTAAATTGGGGAAATAGCTAGCGTGCTTTTCAATGTTTTCATGTAATCATCCCACCTACACGTGCGCGACTGTGGGCAGGTGTGGGTATGCAGTTACATTTTCTTGTTCATCTGGTTGCATGCTTTGTTCTGTAACATATGATCCGCATGATTGTGATGATGGTATTTTTCTGGTGCAGTGTGGAAACGACAGATATGAAAGGTTTGAAAAAGATTGAGGATCATTGAACTTGAAGGAGCAAGAAAGGGAAAATGATTTACTTATTCAAATTATTTGGAAGCACTTCTAATCTTTGTTTTCTGTCATTCTAAAATCTTAATGAACTTTTACGTCACCTTACAAGTGGAATGTTATATGACTGCATTTGTAAACTCTTTTCTGGATTCTGATGGTACCTTTTACCCGAGTGGCATAGACTGTTGAGGTTATCTTCAAGTTTGCCATTCACCATTGTATTTGGTAATACATATTGGTGCAAACCTCAATTGGTGGAAGTTTTAGTGGTTAAAACATGCTTTTATGATCTCAGCAGCCAGAGTTGGTATTGACTGATTAGGAGGTGGGGATTCCTAAAATACTTGACTTTGTTGGTTAAAAAGGACTTTCTTTGGGAGTTTAAGTTCAAGCTTTGTACTCTCGGATCCTCGGTGAGAAAGTATTCAGTGCCTCAGGGTAGCTCGTGGGATGCCATGTGTGAAATGTCTCACTTGTTTTAGGACATACTCCACATGTCAGTTTATCACTGGAGGGGGAGCATGGCTACATTGGTGCCTCGGGGCATTTAAAATATTCTCCTCGAGAAACACTAGTGTTGCAGGTACTGTAAATAATAGTGGAGGGTTCAGATTTTGCACGCGAATCGCCCCCTCGTCACAACCAAAAAAAAAAAAAAAAAGATGGAGACTAGTATGTATAAATTTGCAATTTGTTTTTTTTTTTTTTTTAAGCAAAACCATGCTTCTCTTCTTTTCCCCAGCTTAGAGAGAAGTTATTTTATTCCACTTATTCAAATCACATTGAAAGTGGTATGGGTGATGGTTAAAGAAATGATTTTCATTAGATGTTAATTAAAAGTTTTAGGGAGGTATTATGTGAGCTTTACTTTTAAATACATTCATAAATATAGCATTAATTGAAAAGAAAATGATATGAAACTTGGCTGATCCTTCTAAATCCTTAAATATCAATTTTCTTTATAATTTGTGCATTTCATCATCAGCTTAACGTTCCCACCAAGAAACTATCCAAAAAAGAAAAGGGCTCAACTGGTGTGTGATGTGATGGCTTATATTCGATTTGGGAAAGCCTCTAGGCTTTTTTGGACTTGCAGATTTATTAAGAAAATGTAGAAAATTGAAAAATAGGAAAACAAAAGATGACCGAATACTAAAAAGTTGTATTCTCTTACTTTGTCATTTTATTTAATTTTTGTGTTGAAAAAAGAATTTTAATTTGCAATTTTATAAAAAAAAAAATGAAGAGAAAATATGAGGGAATTGCTTTAGGTAAATAGTCATCTTCCAAGCTCATAATATTTCTATTCCACCAAGTCAGACACTTTTTATTTATTTTTAACTCTAATTTGCTCATCAAATGTAACGTGACATTTTTTTTTTTTCCTTCAGTCAGGTGTCCTACTCCGCTGCTGCACCTCCTATTGTACCGATTTTTGAAGCATCCGTGAATCCCTCAAATGAATTTTAAATTTATGTAAAAAAAAATTTTTAGTTCATATTTTTGTTAGGAAAGTAATAATGACAAACAATTTAACTTATAAATTTAAACATGATACCTTCAATGTTGTACAACACTTTGGAATGGAGAAATTGCCTTCCTTCTTTTGGAATCATGTTTGAAACACTGAAATATAATTCCAATGTTATAATAAAACAGGTGTACTCTGTGTACAAACACCCATAAATGGCCAAGCAAACGCTGAGAGGTGGGAACCAATTACAAACTGACAGTCAGTTGAGCAAGACAACATCCAGCTTCTTTGTTTATTTTCAGAACTTGCCTTGGCTTCCAATAAGAAAACAATGCTCAAATTACAGATCGTTGGACAGTCGAACCAATTTGGCTGAATTTGGTCAACTGCTTCTTGCAAAGAGGTCAATGCTACCTATTTGAAACCGTGAAGTTGCTTCAACATCTCGAACTGCTAGAACCCTGAACCTGTTTTTATTTTATTTTTTTTATCATTGATTAACTTCTATGAAATATTTGGTTATAAATGAATATTGGAATAAATAGAGAGTAAACACACTTACCTGAATGCATTTGATAAGAAACCCACTGATCTGATCATATACGGTCTCCTCTGAAAACGGTTGTCAAACTTCTGAGAAGTTTGTTTATCTAAAACACGCCAGCTGGAACCTCCATCGTCACTTCCTTCCACAACCCTAAAAGCATGACATTATTTAATCACCCAAAAAGACGGGGAGGTATTAATCTCAAGGAAATTAAAACAAAGAAAATAGATCATACAGGCCCAGTTCAAAATTAATGCTAGATAAAACTCGTCCATTTCATTTAGAAAAAACATCTGTTTTTCTTCTCAATCATTTATCTTGTAGAAGCTTCAGAGTAATCAATTGAGATTAACAAAAAAAAAGTGGAACTGTACTAGACTGAAACCACCAGCCCTGTTCGCATTCACAGCCAGGAGGCACATTATGGACAGGCTGAGGACTTGAAAGAGTTCTAAAAACTGATAACTCTTTTGGCATGTGTTTGTAAATTCAAGCCCTTAACCAAAAAAATCTTATCTGGTGGAAATCGTGAAATCCTTAATTTAATTGGGACTCTGTGTATTTGCCAACGCAATTGCAGCAATAGCAACATAAACAACTGAAAATGAACACCACATAAATTTGTAACCCAAAAAGCGTGATTAACATCAGTGCATTTATTGATGCATCTTCAAGTTTTTAATAGCATAATTCATATCTGATCATTTGTGTGAATCAGAATTCTTCCCATTAGCTCTAAAAGATCTATTAGCAACCATAGAAATCCTAAAGGGATTTTATATATTTCAATTCATGAAAGGGTTCAAGGTAGGTCCAACCACAAACTTTATCGTAGACTAAGGAATCAACAAATATCTCAAACTTTGATAAAAACACTACGTGAATCCTGATGCTCAACAGTGCGACATTCTGTAACTACTCGACACCATCCATTTCAGTTAATATTGCTCATTTTTATTATAAATAAAATAAAATAATATCCCTTATTTTATTCCTTTGGCTAGTTCTATGTAAATCCTTTCATTTACACATTTTAATTTGGCTACACTTTCTCATCTGGACGTGGATGTCCTTTTAAACAAAACATTTTGCCCCATATAGCGTAATTTCATTGTTATTACATACAAATTTACCATCAATCTGTATTAACCTCCAATTAATGATTTGTTAAAGACCTCTTATCCCTCTCATTCAATCTCACGAAAGAGACAGAGAGAGAGAGAGAGAGAGAGAGAGAGAGAGAGAGTTCTTTGTATTTCCTTAAGAGTGTAATTTTAGCAAAACTAGTAATACAAATGGGGATATAGTGAAAAATTAAAAATCGAGAATTAAATGGAAGTGAAAAATTTCGATATTTAGGTTCACTTACTAATCAAGAGGGAGAAATTAGAGATGATATTACTCATAAAATTAAAGCAATATGGATTAAGTGGAGAAGTGTGTCTGGACTATTATGTAATAGGTGTATACCTTTAAAATTAAAAGGTAAATTTTATAAAACAACTATTAGACCAGCCATGTTATATGGAACATAATGTTGGGCAGTTAGGAAACATATTAATAAGATGAGTGTAGCCGAAATGAGGATGTTAAAATGGATGTACGGTAAGACAAGAAAAGATAGAATTAGGAATGAACATATTTGTGAGATGGTAAGAGTAGCACCTATAAAATACGTGATGAGAGAACATCGGTTAAGGTGGTATGGTCATGTAAAATGAAGACCAATAAATGCAACGATAAGGAATAGCGATAGAGTTAATATTGAGAGTCCTGCTAGGGAACGAGGGTGACCAAAATTAACTTTAGACAGATTCGTACCGGATCAACGTCCTCAAAGGCAACCGCATATAAAGACGATTTAGACTCTGAAGATGAGGACTACAAGATTCGTAGACCTACTAGAAGAAACCAAAGATATATGAATTATTCGAATGATGAGAAATCTGATGAAGATTTTTATATAAAATTTAGTAGCTACATGCATCAAAGAAGATACTACAGAGATCAAAATTTTTAGAATTCTCGTATGAAGAATAATCTACCATCTTTCAATGATCATATTTATATCAAGACAACAACTCCTGTTTTGGAAAAGGGAGAAGATAAATATATGTTAATTTAGAATTATGTTATAATGTTCAACATAAACAAGAAACTCCGAAACCTATTTGTAGCACCAAGGGAAAAGCACAAGAAAAATCTAAATTTCGAAGGAGACTATAATTAATAAAGTTGAAGATATTGAACCGTTGAAAAAAGTCCACATTCTTGTAGAAGAGTCTCTTGTCATAGAAAGTGCAGATCAAGTTATTTCATCCCTTAAAGATGGTCACAAGGAGAAAGAAGAAAAAAGAAGTTCAAAATTAATAGATCAAAGTGAGGATCTAGTAATACCTATAGATTCTAAAGCACAAGAAAAATCTAAATTTTCAAAGGAGACTATAATTAATAAAGTTGAAGATATTGAACCGTTGAAAAAAGTCCACATTCTTGTAGAAGAGTCTCTTGTCATAGAAAGTGCAGATCAAGTTATTTCATCCCTTGAAGATGGTCACAAGGAGAAAGAAGAAAAAAGAAGTTCAAAATTAATAGATCAAAGTGAGGATCTAGTAATACCTATAGATTCTACAAGTTTTTTTTGCATAAGAAGACATTCTCGTGGGTTCAATCAACGCTAAAGATGAGAATGATTACAAAGCACCGTAAGATTATTTTGATGACTATGAGAGGATTGAATTTGTAGTGGATCAAGAAAAAGAATTATTGTTTCATTACTGACACATTATTATCATCAAAATAAGAGCCTAAAATTACAAATTATATAGAAGATAGAAAGAAGAAATTTGAGTTTTCAATTGTATTTGAAAATATTCGTGTTATGGACGAATTCGATGTCAAGTACATCCAGTTAACTCGAGAATAGTTCTTTCCAAGTGGGGGAGTATGATGTAAGAAAAATATGGTACCTTAAAAACATGGATATATGTTTCAGAATTAATTGTATAATTCTTTAGTTTCCAAATTTGAGCATATCTCCAATTGGAGATAAAATATCTATTATTTTTATTATTTTCTATTCAAAATAAGATTCTTTATTCTATTAGGATAATGATATAAGTTATCATTTCCTAGTCAAAATAATAGTATTCTAGCTCTATAAATATGATATAATAGGTTTTATTATTATTATTTTTTATCAATATTAATATAATTTCAAATTTTAGAGAATTTGTTCTCTTTTGGGTTGATTGTTTCCCATTGTGGATATTGATGTTGGTCGAATCTATCCTTTCACGTTTTCATTCTGTGTTATCTAGTCGACCTGCCTTTGTAGTACAGGAGTTCCGAATTCAGTGACATAGGCAACAAACTATAAAGAGAGAGGGGGAGAGAGAGAGAGAGAGAGAGAGAGAGAGAGAGAGAGAGATTGTCTACAATCAATTATCAGCAGCTATGGCTTTGGTTTCTAGGGTAAATAGAAGAGGAAGTTTCAGTTCACCAATGGAATAAGAGTTGACTTGGCATTGGTTTTACTTTTTAGACTTTAGAGTGAATATGGGTGGACTATTGAGATTAAGAAACAAATTGCTGCTATTTCTGGAAAACGAGAAATACGGTTTACAGAAGAAAAAAAAAGTAGTACAGAAGTATAGTTAGGATTTATGATAAAAGGAGTGGGGTTTAGGGATAGAAACAGGGTCGAGTTGGTTGTAGTAGTAGTTGCCTAAAATAAGTAAAATAGAAATAGGCAACAAAGAAGAAAAAGAATCGGAATGCTAACTTAACTATTAGAGAGATCCTTGAGAAGATATATCTTAGAGGGTACATGGAAAAGATATCTCTTAGGGGGTGCTTGGATTTCTCTATTCACACAGATTCATTTTGGGTGATGAATCAAGGATGTTCTTTTGAGAGGATCTTTTGTGGGGAGACCATACATTCAAAAAATCTTTTCCACACACCTTTAGAATCACTAGCCCTATGGAGACCCAGATTTTGGAATTGTGGTGCAAAATTGTCCTTTTTCTTGGAATATGAGCAACCCCCTATTCAAATCAAAAGAAGTATCTCACATCACTTAGGAAGTAGTTGAAGCTGCGCTCCAAACTATGAGTGTTAAATTTTGTTTCATGTTTCTAAGAGCAGTCTTACCTCTTATTTGATCAGACTGCTCCTGGTGTTCAAACTAATATATGTATATAAATATATATATATATATATATTTATGACAGTTTTAGTACACAAAGCTCCCGCCGGTTTTGGAGGGTTAAATGTACATAACCTTACCCCCACGAGAAGAGAGGCTATTTCCGCGACTCAAATCTACAACTTCCCGCCGGTTTTGGAGGGTTAAATGTACATAACCTTACCCCCACGAGAAGAGAGGCTATTTCCGCGACTCAAATCTACAACTTCCAAGGCGCAATAGAGCAACCTTACCGTTGCGTCAAGCCTTGCCCTCAGTGTGTGTGTGTGTAAATCTCAATGAACATGAAACAAATAAGCTTTCATCCCTTTTCCTCCTGCTTGAAGAGCTTTACCTTTCATATTCTAGCCTTGACGAGAGGTGTTGCAGCCTAGATCCAAGCAACTCATTCTCTTCCAAATCCTAATTTTGCTTCCTCTCCATTTCAGACAGTCCCCCTATTTTCCCTGCAGCTAAAGTTACTTTGAAATTCCAATGCCCCTTCTAGAGTCAAGGCTTTAGTTTGGATTATTGCTCATAAGAGAGTAAATACCAATTAGATGCTTCAAGCGAGAAGATCTAACAAAGCCCTTAGTCTAGATGACGTGTCTCACACAGAAGTAGTAGTGAAAGCTCCAGTTGCCCCTTTTCATCCATTGTCCAATTCCAATGATCCTTCAGCGGAAGCTTTTGGCTTTATCAAACAATTGTTGGGTGACTTCAACAGATATCCGCTCCTCACTAGAGATCTCTCCTGGAGGCTTAGAAAGAGGGAGCGATCTAAAACTTTATGGCACTTATGACAATTGGGTTGGTTTGGACTAGAAGAAACTTTGAAATCTTCAAAGACAGTATCTTCACTGAATGACATTTGGGAAAAAAATTTCAGTTCCTTGCTTCTCTTTGGGGTTCTTCTTAAAAGTTCAAAGGTGTGCCTTTGGTTATTATTTTGAGACTCAGTTGCAGAAAGTTTTCCCTGTAGTGTAGCCTAATGTTGTTTCCATTCTGTGGAACCACCTTCTAGAGGGAGAGTAAAACTTAACTTTGATGGGTGCACTCTTGTATTCTGGCAATCCTAGTAATGGAGATTTATTTAGAGATGATGCTGGGAACATAATCAATGCTCAATTCTAGATTCACAGGCGTGTGTTTTGTGATTGAGAATGACATCTGATTCCTTCTGGAAGGCTCCGGGTATCTTCCACTTTGGGCCTTTGAGATGCTTCATTGAAGCAACTCTGAGTTCATAATAGAATGAACTAGATCTAGTTCAGTGGACCCATGTTGCTAACGTCATTTTTGGGAGAATCTAGATTTGTATAACTCCTCAAAGGTATCGATCAATATATATATATATATATATATATATATATATATACATCTCCTCAAAGGTGGAATATAGTTGGTGGGTCTTCTAGATTAACCAACGAGAGGGAGTATTCATTGGCAAAGCAACCGGATTCTCAGGCAGCTCCCAAGAACAATGTTTTCTATCCCCTTGGTGGTTCTACATGGGTGACGGGAGGTAGGGTTACTGGCCATTTGTATCGATTTTCAGTTGTGTTGTTTTAATCTCCTAGAATAATTTTTAATCCCTGTACATTCTTCCTTTGCTATTAATAATGTTCTTTTGTTTCATATCCCAAAAGAAAAGGATAAAGCTTTGAATCCTAGCCACGCTTTCTAGGAATCTCACCTAGAAATTTTTAATTAATAGAGTGCAATAATTTGTGAGAATCCTTAATTAATAGTTCTGTTGCATCTTACCGTTAATAAAGTGCTACAACTTGTGAGAATCCTTAATTAAAGATTTTCTTGAATTCTCTATAGAAGACTTGCTTATACATAAATGTAGTAGATACATCACTTACCAAAAAAATAAATAAATGTAATGGATACATCTTCCCAACTTAAAACAAATCTTTCAAATTAAAAACTCCTAACAAACGAAGGCTTTCCGAATGCTATACAAGATTAGCTAATCTCAAAGAAGAAAAATAATTGATAAAATACACAACCAAACACTACCCACTACACAATCTCCAAACAATGAAAATCTACAAAGTTGTAAAAATTGCTGCCCAAATATGAAAAATTACCAAAATAGCAATTATCATGAAAGAAAAAAAAAAACAGATTTGTCCAAGTTAGAAAGGCTGATGGGGCTATAGTGTGTTGTGCAATCCACAGTGAGGACTTTGGGGATTAGAATGCTTGTTCATTTCAACGAGGTGTGGTTGGAGAAGCTAACAAGCACGAATACGGACACGGGACACTGATATGACATGACACGGACATGCTAACACATTATTTCTCAAAAAAAGTAAGACACAAACATGTCAGGGACACGTTGAATATATTTAAATTTTTGTATATGACAATATAATAAAAACCTAACTTTATTTCAATTAAAATAACAAAACCATTAAATAAAAATTAAGAACTTCTTCATTTAATCATCAACATCCATGATTGAAATTGCAAAACAAATTTACTAACGTGTTCAGAACGTGTCCGAAATTAAGAAAAAAAAAGAAATTGAACACTAATTTTTCACGTGTCCGACATGGACACGTGAGCCAAAATAGAGTGTTCGTGTTTCATAGTGGAGAAGGGTAGAAAGCTTGATATATATTGTTGATCTCATTCTCTAATAGCTTACACTTTTGGGAAATTGGTGATCGAACCTAGTATCAAAGCCTTAGTTTTTGGGAAGTCTTGGGTTGAACTCTCTTTGTCCTACATTCTCTTTGTTAGTACCTTTGTTTAGTTTTAGTTTGATCGTGTGCCTATTAGCCTCTTAGAGGAAGGGTGAGAAAGTTTTATATATATTGTTGAGTCCATTCTCTAATAGCTTAAACTTTGAGGGCAATTGGTGATTTGACAAAAGGGTTATAGAGATTTTCTTATAGTGAAATCATTTTGGAGGAGGATTATTTCCCACAAAAATAAAGAAGAGATAGGAACTTGGACTATATTGGAAGTGGGCTCTCCTTGTGGAGTTAACAGGTGGAACGGTACTAGTAAATGTTGGCGAGTCCTTTACTATGTTAAATTTGGTATAGGGGAGGGTGGTAGGGTAAGATTTTGGCATGAGTAGTGTGGAGATGTGGTGTTGAAAGAATCCTTTCCTATTATCATTCAATTGGATGTGGACAATGATGCTTTAATAGTGGGTTATTGCAGGGTTTTCAATGACGGTACAATTTGGGATGTTATTGCAGAAATGTACATGATTGAAGAGGTGATAGACATGTTTAGCTTCTTGTATAGATTGGGTAGTATTAGGGAAGACGGGGATAAGGTGATGAGACGGAGAACCTTGAAATCTGGGATGTTTGAATAAAAATCTTTTTATTAAGTGTCAATTAGGACCTCATGTAGAGTTCTTTTCATTGAAGGCTATTTAGGTGTCCAAGGCTCCCTCTAAGATGGAAATATTTAGAAAATTGAACCCCCCGCCCGGTTGCCCATGCGAGGAGGTTGAAGAGTTGATGGATCATCTACTTATCAGTTGTAGCATGGCCAATGACCTTGGTCCTTTTTGTTGGCCTTATTTGTGGTGTCTTGTGTCTTCCCTTGTGTTGGAGAGGGGGTAGAGTGAGTAGGAGAAAGAGGAAGGTTTGGAAGAGAGCTCCTTTGTGCTTGATGGTATTTGGGAGAGAGTAATAGGACGTCTTTTGAGAGGAGATTCCTGTCCTTAGAGCTAAAAGTATCCTTTCCAGGGTCCTTTTTGGTCAAGTGACAGAATGGGTAAATCCATCCGTGGGAAATCTTGTCTTTTGTAGGGAATTTTTATTCTGGCATTGTATAGGTCTTTTAGCATACGTCACATGTGGAATGAAACTTTTTATTTGCTTATCAAAAACAAAAAGTAGAACCATGTTTTCAATCAAACTCCACTAAATGTAGTCCTCTATTATTTGGCATCTATGATAGGACCCACTGATCAATTGGTAGGGCTCACATGTACCATGTTCTAAGCAAACTTCTTAAGGGTTGATCTCTTTTTGGCAGTAACACATTGTTTGAATGACCACTGAATATTTAGCCCAAATCAAACAGACAGGTCATACAAAAAACAGGCCTATCCAAAGAGGTAGACCGAAAATAAACTCCACCTACTGCTTCACAATGATACACATGCAAGCTAGCTCATGGACAGATTGATAAATCCATGGGTATTTTCTAAAACATCATACCAATCCATTGGATCTCTCTCTGGAGCATCATTGGCTGACATTAACTCGTATGCTACAAGTTCATCCTTCTTATTGTCCAACAATTTGTAAATGAGCCAACAACCTACAAGATCAAATCTGATTATTACCTCATGAGTAAAGAATTAATGAAGGTTCAAGATATTGAGTAACAATAAAGAAGACAACAGTAAATATATATTTCTACAGTTATATATATAAGCATTTTTTTCTTTTTCATTTCTTATTTTGTTTGGGGGTTGGGCTAGGGTTTGGAGTACATCTCGAAGTATATTTGATTATTACATGACGTAACTGCAAGAATTAATCGAGAGTCAAAACTTATGCTAATCACAAAAAGACTATAACATATCATGGTTGTTCTATAGTCATGAAAATATGAGCACTTTCATCCCACTTTTTAGTTCTTTCTTTTGTTTTGATTCTCTCTTTACTATTTTTCTTTTCTTTTCTTTCTTTTTTATTTTTGATGTTGGGATGTTGGGTTTGGAGAGGCATAGAGAACTGGAAAATAGCATGCCAATATATGTTGCAAGTCAAAGGAAAATAGTAAGCCAATATACATCAAAAGCTCACATCAAATAAAGAACAATTAATTTTTGCACTTGCAGAGATTTTGCAAGATCAATCCTAAATTTGAGCTTAGCAAAATAAAATCATCTAGTCAACACAAATATTTGTAAATGTTATTTTGCTTCAAGTGCTGCATGCACTGCCTAGGTCTCTTTATTATATCAAGACAATTCAGGTTGATCATTGAAGGAATCAAAATAACAGTTCCCAAACTGCTTTCTTACAGAAATGTAAGATAAAAAACTTTTTTCCTCTGCTATCAAAAGGGCAAAAAAAATCTCTTAGAAGTCAATGGAAGGGACTGAATATCTTTGAAGTATAAGATGCAAGCCAGCAGCACAAGAAGCATATTCATGGCATTTTGTTTCCTTATATTGAATAGTTTATCTTTTTGGGTCTTGGAGAAATTTTCGGGATTTTTGGACTCAATTAGATATCAATTTACAAAAAATCCTGACTGGAATTGTACATTGAAATAAGCAGTGCATAACAGCCATATTGTTGAGGCAGTCCAGAAATGATAATCATGGGCAAAGCCATCCATCAGACGTGCCTTTATGGCTTTACCTTTTTCCCCAACTTAATTTGAGAGTACACAAACATAATTTATTAATAAAAGGTGGGCAAAAACTTTCATTTATGAAGCACGGACACCCTATTTTGGTTCACATGTCCGTGTTGGACACTAACACTCTCAGACACTTCCTGGACACTCGAAAAAGGAGTGTCCAATTTTTATGTTTTCTGTATTTCAAACACATTACAGACACGTTTTCTTTTTTTCTTTTTTTATTGGATTTTTCCTCTTTTTCTCCTCTTCTTAGTTCCTTCTGGTTATATATATATATATATATATATATATATAAATATTATATGTTTTATGTAATAGTTAGTAAATTTGTTTTGAAACTTGAATCATGGATGTTGATGATTAAATGAAGTTCTTGAGTTTTTATTAAATGACTTTGTTATTTTAATATCGTAATAATATTTTTGTAATTTGTGTGTTTTTATGACAATTTTAATTAAAATAACATTAGGTCCTTATTATATGGTCATATAAAAAATTTAAAAAAATTATATATATTCGACGTGTCTATGTCTGCGTCCTATTTTTTTAGAAATGATGTGTCTCCGTGTCAATGTTGTGCTGTATACGTGTCCCTGTCCATATCCGTGCTTCTTAGACTTTCATAAATATCATCATGTATAAGAATTTTTTTTCTCTATTATCAATTTTCATTCTTCTGCTTATGTTACATGGTACAATAATGGCACATAAGAGATATAACATCTTATTTTGGTTCAAAATACCTCTAGCACCATTTGGTTCTTCCCACTTTGACATGCGAGTTCCATCAAATGCAGATGTTGCCTGAAAATTGTTGCAACAATAGAGTTAAAAAGAGATGCACTGTCGTAACGGGAATCATAAAGTAACTTTTAAGGCACACACCCCAAAATAATTATCATAATACAATGATTGAATGTACCAGCCAATGCTACTTACAATTCCAAAAGGAAGCTCCTCTCCGCTAGCAAGGACTAAACCAGAACATATTCTGTTTAACTTCAGAAGTGGCCAAGAGAGGGATTCTTTATTAAATTTGTCACATTTGTTAATATTATGGATCACATCATCCAGGGCATGGAACACAACAGGCAACGCTATGGAGGTTTTAACAGGATCAGCAGCCAAACAAAAGTCAACCCTCCCATTTGCATCCACCTCACTCTTTAGGGAAAGGGCATCAAGCAATTGACCAAAAGAGGGTAACATCTGATGGAAAGAATACTGAGCACCATTTGAAACAGAGCTTGTGGAAGTTCTCCTCATTCTAAATGGGGAATTCTTGAGATCTACCAAAATCCCTCTAAAAATTCTAAGGACTTCGACAGCACTAGATTTAGAAGAAGGTTTCTCCACAAACTGAGAAATGACAGGACAAAATGCATTGTAAATCTTTGTCACATGGTGATCTATGCATTTACGGTCTGGACAAGAAGAAGAGCTTAAAGAGCAAATCTCATCAGAACCAAATTCTAATCTTGATATGCGCCAGTCTTTGTCCCCACTTTGTCTACCAGGTAATGAGATTGAAGCGTCATCTTTAGAATGCAAATCTCTTTCAAGTGCTTGTGCTTCATTCCTGCCACGTTCTTCAAGTGCAGAAATCAATTGAGATGTAAAATTCTTTCGACATTCTCTTGTTATATTGGAGAGAACAGCAGATAAAACAGGCTCTGTAGTAATGTTTCGTCGAGATAGAACCTTCAACATGAAAATACTCCTACCTAGTCAAAACTCAAGATAGCAGTGTATATGAAGAGGAGAAAAAGCGAAGTGGTTTAATTTGAAATTTTTAAATAATAACCTCATCCCACTTCCTTGTGTAACGTTTAGTGACATCGTAAACTCCATCTTTTGCAATAGCAATTACATAGTTCAATTTCTTTTTCCAGCTTCAAGGAAAAATTAAAACATTTAAACAAAAAAATATCAGTTTATCATAATCATCAGTTTGAAAGAGACAATTCAGGTTACTTCAATTGAATAGGTGGCAGAGCAAGTACCCCTTCTCATATAATAATGGATTGTCATATATTCCATCACAGGGATCAAGATGCATCCATCTGTACGGTTTAGCCCCGTAATTACACTTCATAAATGCTTGTACAGAACATTATAAACAACCGAAATTTGGTGAATAAAGTTTACCTTCCCAGAAATGGTGAGTAGCACTCTGTCCAAACATGATCTGTAAAATCCAAAATCTAGAATGGAAAATAAGTTAGTAAACAGAGACAATATTATTCTCTCAAACCTTAGGTTCTCACATCTGGCAAATAGTTAGAAGTTCCATTAATCCTCCCCTTTCCATTGGTTAACGTAATGCAAAAAACTTTAACTAATTGGCGAGCTATTTTAAAAACATTAGAATATTTCCATTGAACTTAACAGCCCTAATGCCAAGGATCAAAATTTCGTTTCTTTTTCATCGAAACGGCCGAAACATTTCCGTTTCTCAGTGAACCAAAACGAAACACTAGTGGAATACCAAAATTCACATATTTCCATGTTGTTTCCGTGGAAACATACCGAAACAGTAGAAACATTTCTTTTGTATCAGCAATAATTTTAAAAATTAGTAAAAAATAATATCCATTTGTTTTTCAATGGACAAGATTGAAAGATTAAAATCTCAAATTACAAGATATTTCTATTTTTTTTTTCAAAAACAATAGACAAGGAAAAGTAGAAATAGTGAAAATAAAATGTAAATGAACAATTTATTAATTGGTTTATATTGCTATTTTTTTTACTTATCATTGTATATGTAACTTCTGGCAATTGTCTAATTCGTGGATATTACATAGTATATATCTATTATGTTACGGTATTGCTAGTTTTTAATTATTAAAGAGTTATTTGGAATGAATGATTAATTTACATTTACTTTTTTTTTTTCAATTTCACCCTAGCATCTTCTTGAGTGGATGGATATGTACCCTAAAACACATTCATACATTTTACCTTAGGTTTCCAAGTGTTTCTACACATTTTAATTTTTTTTCATCGTTTCTACTATGTTTTCGAAACATTTTTAAAATGTTTCCGTTTTCTAGGTGAACAAAACAACACTATGAAACAAAACTTCAATCCTTGCCTAACGCGGATCTCATTTTAGTTCATAATATTTCTTCAGGAACTTATCATTTAAGAAAACATGTCTATAAAAATAGACGCTAACTTCCATATATGAAAAAGTAGATTAAACATGACAATTTTGCACCGGAGGGGTAACTTAAGCAGTTATAGTTAGTGATCAATCACACCTTGGCCACTTGTAAAACTGAAAAGCAAATATGATGCCAAGCTTTCTAAATTTTTCAGAACAACTGAAACTAGTCCTAACAGAGAAACTAACATCATGCATTGAAATTCGCACTTACTGCAAACATGCAACTATGGATAACGTTGTTTTATATAGGTAAATCACACATACACCCCCCTTCCCCTTAAGGGGAATTGAACCCCCAACCACCTCTATGAGGAGGTGGTGGAGATACCAACCAAGCTAGAGCTTGTTGGTAGTCTTATTTTATATAATAGTTCCTTTGAGCAAGATCAGAGCTGCAACTCCTCAACTGGTCCCTCCCTCATTGATCTATCATTTGACATAGGCTTCGTTTCTTTAAACTTTGCTATCTGTATATTCTTCTTTTGCTGCAAGTTTCTATCCATTCTATTATATTAAGTCAACACCTGCTTGTCTCACCATGAGTTTGGTATGGGAGAAGCTTTGGTCTGACAAAGCCAAATGCTGCTACTTGGCAAAGTTTTCAATCTAAAAATAAGATAATGGGATTAACTTACAAGATAGTGAAATATTATTGTAGGAGAAAAGAAGACTCATTGTGCATGTCCTTAGTATTTGTAATTCAACACCCCTACCAACAACACCCAATCAAGCAATCTGTAAGCTAAGGTTTTGCCTTAACTACCTCAGTCAATTAGGTAAACTCAGTATTCCAGTTACTCATATGACCTGTGTTATCGTACACAGTCCAATCAATTCCCAACAAAAAGAGCAAGTAAGCTATTGTAAGGAACAATATTATATGAAGTATAAATTTGAGTACTCAATCAGTAATAACAGCACTACTAGCTATGCAGTAAATGCTAAAATATTATTCCAGAAAAGCGATTTACCAAACGAGATTCATAGCCGAAAGCTCGGCAATAGAGTGTAAAGCAATTGGCCCACTCCCCACAACGCCCCCTTCTTGTTTCCAAAAGCTGCATAGAAAATATTATTAAGGAATATAGGAAACATAGACTTCCCAACCAGATGAAAAATTTTAATACCTTTGACGGATCATTGTACCGTGGAAAACGAGTGATCCTCGAGCAAATATTGCAGCTAGGGAAGTTAAACGAAAAATAAAAAAGATTAAGCAAGAAAAAATAAAGATAAAATAAGCATATCATTATGCAAAAAAGGAATTGTCAACTGATACACCAGAGAGAAAACTGAATTAAAAACCAATAAAATATTCTCTCTCTCTGCAAAAATATTAGAAGAAGAAAATCAATTAAAACTATTTGCTTATCTACTACTCTTCATAAATTTCTGAATCTGCATAGAGATTGCATCCCTGAACATGTTCCCTAATAAAAATGTGGATTATGCAACTGGCTGAAGGAATCAAAATATTGAAGAAAAAAAAAACAAAACAAAACCATTGATAGTTCTAATGAGCAGTTATTACACAAATAGTAGTTGCAGATGAACTGTGTAACAGGATCCACTCTAAAATGTTGATCATTAGAAGAAAAAACAAACAACAATTAGGCAACAGGGAAACAGTCCCTTTGAATAGAAAAACTCCATCCACAAAAAAAAAAAAAATATTAATTCACAGAAATTGCAGAAAACTTTTCTTCAGGTTCAAGTATTAGTAGCTAAAACCACTTCTGTTAAGACACTGCATATCCAATGCAATCCGTTAAAAAAAAATCAGATTTATATCATAGAGATGTTTTGATTCCAGTTCAAGGCACAGAAACTTAGATTCATCTCTTGATCATATATCATTTAATTAAAAAGAGAGGTGAGAAACATGTTTAGGATAGCGGGCCTAGCGGCTACGGGGTACATATCCCTCTGAATGTCTTTATATTATGCCCTTGCAAAAAATTAATCCTTGGGTTTTCTTAAAGTTCATATCCCTCTAAATGTATTTATATTATTCCCTTTACAAAAAATTTATCTTTGGGTATTCTTTAAGTTCTAAAAGTCTAATATTTAATTAATATATTGTTACTCAACAAAATAAAGAAAGAGATTTAAATTTTTTTTTTTTGAATTTATGATTGCAATTCTAATATTCTACTAATGTATACACAACTCACAGAAAATTACAAGCGTCAAGAATACAGTTACACTCACCATGGAAATATGATTCTTATGAGAATACTTGATAAGAAATAAACTGTTAAAGATCTCTTACTTTCTGAAAGTGTCAAATTTAATCAATGACTTCCACATATGATGAAAAAATTACTTCCCACTCCAAATTTCTGATGACACTCCCATCTTTTGTTCATGTACAAGGCACGCCACTGGTACCTATGACAAAGATCAACACGAGAGACCCACCCACCATAGGCAGAGCTATCCTTCATCTTGAATTTGCTCGTCAATTCCGCCAGCAGTTAAGCTCTTCTTTCAAGTAGACAGTTTTAATAAAAATATAATACTTTGAAAATCTGACCATTGACCAACAATACTCATGGCTCTAGTGGTTCAAAAGTTGGGTTAACTGGTTAAGTTGTGACATCAGCATGATGTCATAAGTATTTAATTGGTATTAAAAATACAATCATTATATGAAGAAAAAAATGGTGAATTATGGTTCATTTGTCCAGACTAACTCCTTGACCCGCTCACTCATTTATTTATTTATTTTTTAAAAAAATGGCCCTATCCACTATACATTCTCAAATCATGAACAATAAGCATGATCTAACTGTCTTAATACCCACGCACAAGAAAGAAATTGTTCCACCTATCTGATCTGCTACAAAGAAAGAGAAATAGAAGAAACTTCTTAGGGGGGGGGGGGGGGTGGCGCATGAGAGAGAGAGAGTATGATATAGAAGAAGCAAGAAAAGGGGAAGATCCTTGTTCTTAAACTATTTGAATAGACATGTATATGTATATATACACACGAGATAGCGTAAGAGAGGAAACCACCACAGCCAAGAATCCAAAGCTTGGAAGATTGAATGCAAAGATCTGATGGTGAGTGATTAAGATTATTAATAAGGGAAAAAAAAACACCCAGAACAATAAATTAGGGATGAAGGACAATGGACTGAATCGAAGGAATGTGAAAGGAACCCAGTAATGAGTATATAGTTTCATATTGAGTGAAACTGGGGCAGTGCCATGAGCCGGTGATTGGTTCAAGTGGGCTGCTATTGAACCATCAGGTTCAAACAAATTGATGGAAAGAACATGTTTTTAGGTCGAGACTGGTCCATGATGGTCCTAGTGGTGAACCGGCCAATATGTCTAGTTATTAGAACATTGGGTGTGAGCCTGTGTGGGAATTTGCAAGAGCTTCATGCTAGTCCTCCACAAATTTAAAACATCTGTAAGTCTAACAGGACTAAGGAGACTGAAATCAAATTCCTAGTTGGGTTCTGCTTTGATGTATTGATAACAAAACAAACAAACAAACAAACCTTCACCAAGGTTATATTCTAGGAAGGTCATAAATGGGGCTTTTTGAAGGAATAAGAATTCACTGCAGTCTGTGCTATTAATGTCTTGCTACAGAAGCATTTGAAGGGTAGCTCAACCACTTGCAGAGAATTAGTTAAGCTTCTTGTCAAAGGGGTGAGCCTGAACCCCGGGTTTCAGTTGCCTTCATCCTTGAGGCTCTGAAAATTTAGTTGCATTTTTGTACGAGGGCAAAGCCCATCTCCAATTAGTCCATGCAGGTTAATTTATTAAGCCTAAAGAAGCTTTCTAGATGTAACTATTTGATGTATATGCATGAGCCAAAACCCAGTGGCACGCGTGAAATTCAAATAGGCCTAACAATATGATGCTACTGCGTTGCGCATAAGGGCTTTCACAAACTTTTTCATTAACTCAAAACTCTCTTAAGGCCAACTTGGTTGCTGTAGAATTATTAGATATTTGTCCGCCTTTATTAGAGGCTGATCTTTAGGAAATGTACAGCTAACAAATCAGTTGATTTGTTAGCTATTTTTGGTTCCACAATCCTAGGGGATTTGCGTAGCATGTTACTCAATTCTGTAGATAGTCTTTCCTACTTTACTGCTTTCCATTTTGAATAGGATATTCTATTTTCAGTAGGTTGTAAATATCCCTAGTAATTCGATGAGAATTATCATCCATTTAAAGGGAATGTAATCTTTTTCATATGTCAGTGAAATATTCAGTTTTCTTCTCTACATTTCAACATGGTATCAGAGCATCCTCTGAACCCTAATTTTCCCATATGACCAAATACGGTATGGCCACCGGGAGATGCGACTCCACATCTTCAGTCTCAAACATCACCACCAATCAGGAAGCCATGGTCTCAGGCAACAGCAGCAGTTCAGATAGCAGCCTCATGCCCATTACAGGACACAAACTTAATGGGAATAACTATCTCCAATGGTCCCATTCCGTGATGATGTTTATATGCGGAAAGGGAAAGGATGATTATCTCACAGGAGTTGCAGCCCAACCAAGCAACGATGATGCGAAATTCAAAACATGGAAATCGGAAAATAACATGGTCATGTCATGGCTCATTAACTCCATGACAAATGACATTGGAGAAAATTTTCTTCTCTACGAAACAGCGAAGGAGATTTGGGAAGCTACCAAGGAAACATATTCTAACAATGAGAATACATCTGAATTATTTGAGGTGGAAAGTGTTCTCCATGACTTACGCCAAGAAGATTTGACAGGGACCCAATACTTCAACACCCTCAACTGCTATTGGCAACAGCTGGACTTATTCGAGAAGCACAATTAGAGCTGTCCCAAAGATGGAATCAGGTATAAACAAATTGTTGAAAAGAAAAGAATATACACATTTCTGATTAGATTAAATAAAAATCTTGATGAAGTACGAGGAAGAATCCTAGGATCCAAACCACTGCTAAACATCCGAGAAGCGTTTTCAGAAGTTCGCCGAGAGGAGAGTCGAAAGAAGATAATGATGGGCCCTCAAGATTCTGCAACAAACCTGGAAAGTTCAGCCCTTGTGGTTCGAGGAAATCCATATAACAGCAGTGACAGTAGACCGAAGAAAGGGAGGCCATGGTGTGACCATTGTCGACGTCTTGGTCACACCAAGGACACCTGCTGGAAAATCCATGGTAAACCCACAGATTGGAAACCTTCCCACTTTGCCAACGACAGAGAAGGACGGGGAAATTTTGTCTCGGTAGATGAAAAACCAACACCACCCGAACCCAGTCTTTTCAGCAAGGAGTAACTAGAATTATTGCAAAAAATGTTCAGCCAATCTTCAGCAGCCCCTACTACTGTGGTTGGTACTGGTTCTTTGGCACACAAAGGTAATTTTTTAAGTGCTCTTAATGTTAAAAAGGAGAAGCTAGGTCCATGGATTATAGACTCAGGAGCATCGGACCATATGATCGGAGATGGCAAATTTTTTTCTACTTATAGTCCCTGTTATGAAAATTTAACAGTCAGGATAGCAGATGGTTCACTCTCAAAGGTGGCTGGTACAGGTTCTGTTAAAATTTCAGAGAACCTAACACTCAACTCAGTTCTATTAGTGCCAAATTTGGATTGCAATTTACTGTCCATTAGTAAACTCACTCAGGATCTCAATTGTGTTACTAAATTTTTCCAAATATGTGTGAATTTCAGGTCTTGGATTCGGGGAAGACGATTGGCAGCGCTAAGATGTGTTCGGGGCTCTATCTTCTCGAGGTTAATGATCCTCCTCAAGGAACAACTCACAAATCCGATTGTTTAGTGTCTAGAAGTCAAAGTTATTTTTCTGACATTCGTTCTAATAATTATAGTGCAATTATGTTGTGGCACTATAGGTTAGGACATCCAAATTTCTTGTATCTCGAGAAACTCTTTCCTTCATTATTCAATAATAAAAATCCAAATGATTTTCAGTGTGAGATGTGTCAATTTTCAAAACATGTTCGCAACTCTTATCCCAACCGACCCTACAAAGCATCCCAACCCTTTTCAATGATTCATAGTGATGTGTGGGGGCCATCTAGGATTAAGAATATTACTGGATCTCGCTGGTTTATATCTTTTATAGATGATCACACTAAACTTACCTGGATATTCCTCATGAAAGAAAAATTAGAGGCAGGTCAGATTTTCAAAAATTTTAATACCATGATCCAAACATAATTCCAAGCAAAAATACAGATTGTGAAAACTGATAATGCCAAAGAAAATTTCAAATCCATTCTTGATGATTATCTCTTGAGTCAAGGTATAATACACCAAAGTTCCTGTGTCGACACTCCTCAGCAAAATGGAATTGCCGAAAGAAAAAACCAGTACCTACTAGATGTTGCCAGCTCCCTCATGTTCTCTACACATGTACTGAAACACTTTTGGGGTGACGCCATTCTCACTGCAGCCTTCCTCATAAACAGGATGCCCTCTCGCGTTCTCAAATTCCAAACTCCCTGTCAAACACTACTTCAGTCCTTTCCCAATACTCGACTCATTTCCACTATTCCCTTCAAAGTATTCGGGTGCTCAGCTTTTGTTCATGTTCATAGTCAACACAGGGGTAAACTTGATCCTAGAGCCCTTAAGTGCATTTTTCTCGGGTACTCTCCAAACCAAAAGGGTTATAAATGCTATTCACCAGCTACTAAAAGATATTCTCACTCCATGGATGTCACCTTTTTTGAGCAACAACCATATTACCCCAAATCTGAAATTCAGAGGGAGATTACACAGGAATTCCAGCTTTAGGATATTGAAGAGTTATCTCACCCTTCTTCTGATTCTGGCCCTTCTCACCTATCACAAAGTTCTGAATCTATTCCAACTATTGACTCCATTTCTCCTTCACATCCCTTCTTAGAATCTCCCGTGAAACATCAGCATTGGACACTATTCAACCAACAAAAAATGATGAGTTGATTACCTATTCACGAAGGAGAAGGAACCAAAAGGAGATAGAACAACAAGCATCTCTTGAGCAAATCCAAGAGTCTGATCCAAGCCCTAGATCAAGTGAACTACCACTAGGTAACTCTAATCCTGAGACTTCCCATAATGAGTTAACTAATGATGATAGTGATTGTCCTATTGCTGTGAGAAAAGGTGTGAGATCATACACAAAACACCCAATATACACTTTTGTGTCATATCAAGGGTTGTCATCAAATTTTAGATCTTTTGTTGCCAACCTCGACAAAATCCAAATTCCTAATAACATACAAGAGGCTCTCGGTACACCTGAATGGAAGTCTGCTGTCTGGGAAGAATTTAGTGCACTAGAAAAGAATGGAACATGGAAGATCACAGAATTACCAATTGGAAAATGTCCAGTAGGTTGCAAATGGATATTAACTGTGAAATACAATGAAGATGGAAGTGTTAACCAATTCAAAGCTCGGCTGGTAGCAAAGGGATTCACTCAATCATATGAAATCGACTACGAAGAGACATTTGCCCCTGTAGCCAAGTTAAATACAGTGCAGGTCCCTTATCTTTGGCAGCAAATTTAGACTGGCCTCTTCACCAACTAGATGTCAAGAATGCCTTCCTCAATGGAGACCTAGCTGAAGAAGTCTACATGGATATTCACTGTGAAATACAATGAAGATGGAAGTGTTAACCGATTCAAAGGTCGGCTGGTAGCGAAGGGATTCACTCAATCATATGGAATCAACTACGAAGAGACATTTGCCCCTGTAGCCAAGTTAAATACAGTGCAGGTCCTCTTATCTTTGGCAGCAAATTTAGACTGGCCTCTTCACCAACTAGATGTCAAGAATGCCTTCCTCAATGAAGACCTAGCTAAAGAAGTCTACATGGAAATTCCTCCTGGATTCGAGACACAAGCTACACACAACAAAGTCTGCAAACTCAGAAGATCTTTATATGGGCTCAAGCAATCCCCAAGAACCTGGTTCGAGAGATTCACAAAGGTAGTCAGGAAGTATGGCTATTCTCAATGTCAATTAGATCATACACTATTTGTTAAATACTCTCCCGAAGGAAAATTTTCTATCCTCATTGTATATGTGGACGACATCATTCTAACGGGAGATTATGAGGAAGAAATGAGTAGTCTCAAAAGTCTCCTAGCTAAAGAATTCGAAATCAAGGACCTTGGGAATCTCAAATACTTCCTAGGCATGGAAGTGGCACGGTCAAGGAAGGGAATCTTTGTCTCCCAAAGGAAATGTTCTAGATTTTTTGAAAGAGACTGGGATGCTTGGATGCAAGCCAGCAGATACTCCTATGGATTCACAACCAAACTAGGAGCCAAGGAAGATAGTGCACCAGTGGATAACGGAAGATATCAAAGACTAGTTGGAAAACTTATATATTTGTCTCACAACCGACCTGATATTGGCTTCTCTGTCAGTATGGTGAGTCAATTCATGAACAATCCCAATGAAGAACATATGGAGGCAGTTTATAGAATCCTACGATATCTGAAGCTAACACTAGGTAAAGGATTATTTTTTGAGAAGTATCAAAGAAGAGATATTGAAGTATTCAGTGATGCAGATTGGGCAGGATCAATACACGATTGAAGGTCAACTTCTGGGTACTGCACATATGTGTGGGGAAACACAATTACATGGCGAAGTAAGAAGCAATCAGTTGTGTCAAGAAGTAGTGCAGAAGCTGAATTCAAGGCAATGGCACACGACATCTGTGAAGGAATATGGCTAAGAAGGTTTCTAAAGGAATTAAATATTTCAGGTGAAGAACCCATGAAGATGTTCTGTGACAATCAGTCCGCCATCAGCATTGCAAAGAATCCAATGCATCGTGATAGAACAAAACACCCGGAGATTGATCGACATTTCATAAAAGAAAAAATAGAGGAAGGAATAATCAAGATGGTGTATGTGCCTACATGTCTCCAAACAACCGATATCCTTACCAAGGCTCTGCCAAGAAAGATTTTTGATGATCTGAGTTCCAAGCTGGGCCTAATCAATATTTACAGCCCAACTTGAGGGGGAGTGTAGAATTATTAGATATCTGTCAGTCTTTATTAGAGGCTGATCTTTAGGAAATTTACAACTAACAAATCAGTTGATAGTCTTTCCTACTTTACTGCTTTCCATTTTGAATAGGATATTCTATTTTCAGTAGGTTGTAAATATCCCTAGTAATTAGATGAGAATTATCATCTATTTAAAGGGAATGTAATCTTTTTCATATGTCAGTGGAATATTCAATTTTCTTCTCCACATTTCAACAGTTGAAATTATGGCTTCTTTGGTGTACTCAAATAGTTCCACCCACTATCATAAAAACAAAAGATTGAGAAAAGAAAAGAAGAACTAGATTTTTATGATCCAAAAGGTTTCTCCTTCTAGGTAAACTCAACAGTGATATCTATATAAAAAAAATCATGTAGAAAACTGGAAATAAAATAACCAACTCAAACAAAACACCAAAAAGTTGGAATCCATAAGTCTTCAAACTACCAACTCAAACAAACAGAAAATGAATTAGTAGCCAGAATACCCTCTGGTCATACCGATAAAGTTCAACTCGAGAGGCTCCATAAAGAGTTTCTGAAGGAAGTGCAACGCCCATGTCATGATGTGTGGTTTCATTGCCACAACCATCACAAGGAGGTGCATTTACCCACCTACAATATTAGAACATTATTAATAAACAAATGTGTGAAATTCAGCTCATCAGCATTTATTGTAAAGATAACATAACTACTGGTAGAATGAAAAGACATTGAGTAAAATCTGCACAGCTACAGCAGCGAATACCCTGATATAAAGAAAAGCTGTTTGGGACAGTAAGAATTAGACACAGTCACACAAGTTCCAAAAATATATTTTTTTTATCAGTAATTCACTGTATATATATATATATGTATATGTATGTCAGAGGGTACCCAAGGGGGGGCGAACCCATAATTACACCCAAAAAAAGGGGGAAAAGGTCCCAATATAATGTCATTCCTGAATACAATCCGAACTGCATTCTTTCAATTCCTTAATCAATGTCCTCTTATATCGGGAAATTTGGACTGCCAAATTTTTTTGCATGTAGTACTCGATTTAGAACATCCTGATTACTCGAAAATTTTAATTGAACTAGTTTTACATGCAGAGTTAAGTAACTAAAGATTAACCCAATGGTCGGTCCCAATCTCAAAGATTAAAACCAAATGCAAGTATGTTTCTTTTGAACTGAGGTTAAACCCAAAGAAAAATTTCAGAACCAGGAGATAGATTATGTTTATATTCTCTATAAACAGATCATTTATACTTCGACATTTGAGCAGAAAAAAGCAGTAAAATATTCCTATAAGTAAAAAAAAACATTCACAGTACAACCACTTTGGAGAGGCTGACCTACCTACTGTTCAATAATATTTATTGAAAGGAACATTACCATACCAATCACCACCAGAAACTCTCTAAAGACGAGTGATTTTTAGAAACCGGAAACTAAAAGGCTGTAACAAAGTTATCTTTGAAACAGTTCTGAAAAATATAATTATATATGTGCATATAAATAACTGGTACATTTTAAAGTGAATCTTATAAAATCAAGAGGCTCACTCACTGAGAGTGAAATCCCAAAATATTTAAAAGGAGGGTGGCAGGATGCTATGTTCTAGTACAGCTGCCTCTGCTTAATCTAGTAATCTTGAATGAATATCTTCTAGCAAATTAAGGTTCCAATCTATAAGACTCAATTCCAGGAAGTATCCTGGAAATTTATCTAAGAAACCATTATAAAAAAATTTGTGAACACTGGTATCATCACAAGGAATCCTAGAAAGAGGCATTGTAGCATTCTGAGTGAGTCTAGGAAGTTAAAAATCATCTTTAATGCAGGGAAGAAAAAAAGGCTTTGGCGTGAAAGCTTTTTTAGATTATCCTAATGGTTTTTGCACATTTGAATTCCTCAATTATATCATTATGAGAAAATGCTTTTAATAAAATAAAAAAGAAACAGGCACGGTCAATGTATTAGATTTGCATTGCCAAGTACTCTAATTCATTTAAATGGACTTGAAGAGTTCTCTCTCTCTCTCTCTCTCCTTTCACTTGTTGATGATGAAGTTGCAGACTGTTCGACAACACACCAGAAAATTTGAGCAACATACAAAATTTGCGCCAACAACCCCCATCAATAAACTCCCGAAGCATGTTTCTCTTTTCCTTGTTGGCGATGTTGCTAGTAAAATATTTAATAAAAATATTAAAAAATTTAAGGGATATAGTTGTATAATAATTGATAACATTAAAATGGAAAATTTAGACCTATAAACACTTTTTAATAATAAAAAAATTAGATTCATTTAGGAGCACCACAATGGGGGTGCAATCCATGTACATAAAGCATATACATACTGATTAAACAGTTAGTGCCCTATATACATTTTCCCCAAGGATTCTATAAAAGAATCTATATTTATCCTAAAAAAGCCAGTGCTCAAATAATAATAATAAAGTTTGGAGCATCAATTGTCTCAAAAGATGATAGAATGCTCCTCTTCCTAAAAAATTCTCTGCCAAATGCACCACATTACACATAATAGGGCCATTCTCCAAATTGCTAAGACTTTCTTCCTATAACAACCCCCAAGCCAATGTTACATGGAACACGGATCATTATAGTACGTGAAATGGGAACAGGACGCAATATGCTATATACTCTAAATGTGGTATGATAGAAGATGGGCATATGTAGATGACATAAGTGAAATATAACAAGGAAAGTCTAATTATCTTTTCGCTCAAAAATGAGTAAGATAATTAATCTCATTGGAGTGTACAAGTCATAGTTATCAGAACTGGACCGGACTGGCCAGTTCAACCAGAACCGGACCATAGACAGGTTCGGTATATTATTTGGATCGTTTTTGCATTTGAACCGAATTAAACTGTCTCAAACCATCTGAACTGCCTATCAAACCATGCAAACCGGCTATCAAACTGCGCATGAATCAATGCACAGAGTGCTTTATTGTAGGCCCCCGATGCACAGTGCTTTATTCTAGGCAAGACAATCACTTTATTTTAGCATTCCAGGCCCTTTATTCTAGCACGGCAGTTACTTTATCGTAGCAGCCAGTCATAATTGTGAATACCAACAATGCATTATTGTATTCTTTTATGAAAACTTTGAAGGAATGGAGAGTCAAACTCCCATTCTTTGGGCAGTTCCTAACCACTTGAGCAATGGTTTGGTAATAGAACTTTATACTAAATTTAATATATAACATATATTTATATCTTTAAATATATTAACTTTAAAACCGGTCCATTGGTTGAATTGGTAAACCGTGAACCGACTCCTTTACCGGTTCATTGTCCGGTCCGGTTCTGATAACTATGGTACAAGTTGTCCAAATAGTTATGAAAATTTTATTATATTTGATGTAAAATGAGTTGCCAAGGCATTTATGAATCAATTGGAATGTCAAACATCCAATAGGTAACTTGCCGACAACATCGGAATGCGTGCTAACATCATCGAAAATAAACCAAAACACACATATCTGAACTAAAACAGCGCGGCGATCAAAACTCATTGCCATTGACCATGAGGCATGTTGCTTTTGACCAAATTCCGTCATTTAGGCTTCCAAATTGGCATTTTTGAGTTTTGCTTTCATTTCCATTTTTTTTCATGTTTTTTTAGTGTAGATTTGGGATTTATATACTCAAATTTTTCATTTTTGGTACTTTTTCTATGTTTATTTAATATTTTTGTGTTTTATATGGATTAGGATTAAATCGTTATTTTAGGGTTGAAAATCTCAATTAGAGGCCATGCCATCATTAATAGAATTCCAAATTTTAATTTCTTCTTATGTATTCAAGGTTTCTTTCATGGATTCGAGAACTCTGTCTACTAGAATAATATGGAATCCAATTCTTACAATTACCTTTGTATCAATATTGAAATGAAACATGTAAAAGTATTGAACTAAACATACCTATTTATGTTGATCTCTATTGCATTGGTCATTTCCTATTTTATTTTTCGCTTAAAGGAAAATTAAGTAAAGAACAAAGAAGAAATTTCTCATATCGTTGGAACATAATTGTTCCCTATTTCAACTGATCAAATAAAAATTGTTCCCTATTTCAGAATGCACGTAACAAAATGGGGATTGTTAGGATATTAACATTTTTTGGTATACTAGGCTAACCCCTAAAAAAATTTATAACCACCCTCAACATGATCCACTTGATTCTAAAAAGAGAAAATAAAGTAGCCCATAACTCCCAAGCCACCTAACAGAGCAAAAGTAGATACATCGGAGATTCCTTTTCAACTTTGCACATACAAGATTTATTAGTCAACCTAAAACTCCATTTCTTCAAATTGTCAAAGATTAAAGTTTTGACTGATAAATAAAAATTTCCATGAAACTCTACTCCGCCCAATGAAGTCTTAAATCTTAACACATCTTTTCTCTATCTATATCCGCAATATATTGTCTAAATTTAATAAGACAGTACATAAAAAAATTGAAAGTGGAAGGCATAAATAGAGGTGTAAAAGAATAAGCCTTTCTTTGATTATTTTTTTTCAAGTAACAGTATCATTAGAAGACACCAAAAAGGGTGCAGCAAGTACACACAATGTGTAATTGTATACAAAAGGAAATTCTTACTTTTAGCTTTGAAAATCAAGAAATAATAAATTTGAGAAAACATAACTTACACCTTGAATAATTTAAAGAGCTAGAACTTCAGTAGACCCATTTTCTTAGTTAATGTTGAATGTAAGTGTGTCTCACATGAAAAGTGAAGAGAACAAAGCTTCACCTTTTTTATTTATTTTTAATTTTTGGAGGTAGGAGAGATTGGAACTCTTCTGTTTTTTTTCCCCCTAACCATCTGGAGCATAAGCCCATCAAAAACTTAAGAGCATAATTTCTTGTTTAATTCTAAAAAGAAACTGCATTGTGAGCTTATGCAGTTGTAGATTGTATTCTCTCTCTCTCTCTCTCTCTCTCTCTCTCTCTCTCTCTCTCTCTCTCTCTCTCTCTCTCTCTCTCTTTTGAGAAGTAGATTGTATTTCTATTGGAATAAGGCTTTGTTGAGTTAAGTCGAATTGAGTATTCAATCGTTGAAGCAAAAAAGAATATCACATTTTAAGAAGTACAATAAAACATTCATATAAAGTCCTCAAAGTAAAGAAACAGACCTGAACGATTGTTTAAACCAGAAAAGCAGCTGCAGCAAGAAAGCATGATCTTGTTCCTTTTTTGATGGTTTAAAGTTTCCCTCCTAACACATATATAGATAAAATATTAGAAATGCCAATACCAAGAACATTATACATAAATTTAGAAGTGAAACCAATTATACGCAATACAGACTATGAACTCTAAGAGTTATTGTTTTATCCTCAACTAATAATACTGTCACCACTAGAGCAAGACGTCATGAATAACAACCAACATATATAATTTTCTGTTGAAATGGAAAAAAATTGCATAACCGATCAAATGAACAGAAGTTAGCATTATCAAATAATCTTACAACACATAGACTTACCAAAATACTAATAATAGCATAGGAAAACCTTGGTAGTACTGGTTTTTTTTTTTTGATAAGTAAGATTTGTATATAAATAACATTGCCCAAGAAGGGCAACAAGGGCAAAAAAACCCCAAAAATTACATCTGTCTAAGAGATCCCAAAAAATCTACAAAATAAGAGACATTTACAGGGAAGGCCTCTTTGACCCAAAAAAATAACAAGCGCAAAAAAGCATCTTTAAAATAAGGAGTTGAGAGTTCCCGGTCTTCAAAAACACGATTGTTTCTTTCTCTCCAAATGCACCACAAAAGGCAGATGGGAGCACTATTTTTAAGGAAACCATTGCAATGGTTACTACTTACACTATTTCATCAATAACATAGTTAAATAAAACAAAATGAATCAACATTCAAGTTCACAAGCACGATGTTGAATAATATCTCCAAACTAAAACATTTTTTTCTATGTATTCTGACATGGCCTCCATGAAGACGCATAGGTGGAGCAAGACAATGGTGGATATTAAGACTACAGCAAGCAAAGGAAATGAAATGCCATGGCACAGAAGCACATTAATCTTCAAAATGATGAGGTTTACACCCCACTGGTAAGACAAACAGAAAAAACTTTAAAAAAATAAAAATCAGCATGCATGTATGACTGGAAGATACAAAAAGAAGAAATCCAACATTTTAACTGATTTAATACTCAAGATACTTAACAACACTGTCCAAATGAAAAATTCTTTTCACTTATTTATGCAAACTGTTATCTGCAACCACAACATTGAAGCCTCAAAAACCAAATTTCCAGTTCTATATATTCTACAGTACAGGCCAAGTTTGTTCGGTGGGATAAAAGGATAGGATAGGATGTGATATCCTATCCGACATTTAAACACTCATTTATGATGAGATTAGTTAATTCCATCAGGTGATTATATCCCACTAGAGTGGGAGAAAATAATACCACCAGAGGGCTAGTTATAATGGGATAAATAGCAAAAGAAAAAAACACCCCCAACCATTTTCTTCATATGTAAAAAGCAAACACAGCAGGAAGAAAAGACACAAAGAGAGAAAAGGCAGGAGACTGCTTACTAATCACCAAAGCAAGCGACAGCATGTCCACATCCTATCCAATCTAACCTGTTTTTAAATATATGCACCCAAAAAAATTGTTAAATTTGTTGAATCTTCTCTTAATTTCTCTCTCTCTCTCTTGCATATATATATATATATATATATATATAATCTTCTTTGTTGCTTTATTCTCAAATTTTTCTAAAATATTTTTCATGCACACATTTGGGAAAATATTGTTTTAGAAACTTGAGAAAAATAATTTTTTGATGACTTGGAAAATATTATTAATAAATATGTTAAAACTTTCTTATTTTATGAAAAAAAAAATATATATATATTGTTATATTTAAGCCTCTTATTTGGTACTTGTCCAAATGTAGGATTGAGATATTACTATAAATCCAAACCTTTTATCCATATTTATTCCAAATATTGAATTGGGATATTCAATATCCCATAAGATTTTATTTCCTTTCTAATCTAATCATATTCAATATGATCTGACCTTTTTATTTCCTCTCCAATCCAGCCATATCCTATCCAATCCAACCTTTCTATTCGATTGTCCATATGAATCCAAAAAGTTTATATATAATTGTTACATTAATTATATATACAATAGTATGTACACACATTGTTTGTTAATATCCATAGCTGTTGCACTTGTTGGGATACCAGATAGGAAGAACTAGAGTTTTAGCAGAACTGGTTCACTTTCTCCATTGGACAATGATATGAATAAAGATCCTTGGTATTAATTATTTAACTCCAAAAAATGATAATATCCTCTCTATTAACCACAGTCACTATCCTCCAACCATTTTTTATTGATTTCCTCTCTAAGACTGACATAAATTGGCCTTAACCTTGATGCTGATTTCACTTCATTCTTGGCATAAGAAGGCATAGAAACGATAAGGTCATAAGTTGTGGAGATCATCTTCTAATCCTCATCCGTATAGAAGTTCTATATAAAAGCAATTCCATTCTTCCAGGATATTAAGGTGTCAACTGATGATGTTGATGATCACAATATTCTTTTAAATGCATTATGGAAAGTGTGGAGTAGTTTGAAAGTCAAATTGTTTGTCTAACTTCATTTTCAGTGCTCACATCTAAAGGAATGTTACAATCCCCACCTTCAATCTTCAGAGAGCATGGGACTCTTTATTATACTAGTCCTGAAAGTAGATAATAACTTTTGTGGTAAGTTTTCTTCGTGCCCTTTATTTATACATTCAATTACGTAGTTTAGTGCCCAAGAAACTTCATATTCAGAGTATTGGCCGTCAATTGCAACTTTCAACAAAAAATATGATTTTTGAAACTTTTGCCTTTTTATTTAATTCTTTTAAACACTTATATCTCAAAAGGCCTTTAACAATTACGCGACATGCATGGAAAGAAGCAATAAACAATAAACAATAAAATATATATACACACACACATCATAGTTCTTTTTTTTTTCCTTTGTTTTATTGCAAGGTGTAAATATCTCATATCCATGTGTGGGGGGATCAAATAATCAATGTTTAAATATTAGTAAACAATTTCAGAATTTAGCTAACAATGGAGATATGGTTTACCTTGTAGAAGTATCCAGGCTTAGTATCCATGTGTGGGAGATCAAATAATTGGTGTATGTTGTTTTGTGGCTGGGGGGAGGGGGGCACCACACATGATATACTAAGCCTGGATACTTCTACAAGGTAAACCATATCTCCATTGTTTTAATGATACTCCATGGATACTCATAGATAAATGTCCAATTCTCCTAAAGGTGCCCATGATTCCATGATTTGAAAATAAATATACTAATTTCGAACACGTAGAATCCTTAATCCTATCAATTGTTTTTTTAATAAAAATTAAGCCTATCACTTTTAATTAGTATATTTTGTAAAATAGAGATAGAAAAAGGAAAATAAAGATAAATTACAGGTATTTCTTGATAAACATTTTTTTAAGTAAAGATATATATTCAAAAGCTGCCCCCCCCCCCCCCAGGGGGGGGAGAGAGGGGGGTGCAAAAAACTAACTCTATGAAGGACCCAAGGATCCCGGGAAAAAAAATCAACTATAGTAATGACACTTGCAAGAAGGGCTTCTTTTGCCCAAAAAAAAAAAAAAAAAAACAAACAAACTCAAGAAACTATCTTTAAAAGTATAGCATGTTTGGTCTACCCCTTCAAAGATGTGCCTACTCCGTTCTTTCCACAAACACCAGAGCCATCTTTCAAATTTTCCTAATATTCTCCTGTGACCACCTAACCAGCTCAGTAAGAGCTCCTTCACTGAAACAGGCAGGACCCAAGCGCAGCCAAAAATAGTGAACAAAAAGTTCCTAGAATCCCTTGCAAATGAACAATGAAGAAGAAGATGATTAGTTGTGCACATACAAAATTTATTGGCCAAGCGGAAGCCCCTTCACTAAAGGTTATCCACAATCAGAATTGCTCCTCATGAAGCTTCCCAAGCAAAAAAGGCAGCCTTGGAGGGAGCCTTAGTCTGCCATACTTGACAAGAAAATGAATGTTTGGCGGGTTGAGAATGGAAAAGAACACAATAGTACAAGAATATATATATATATATATATATATATATCCAAGGATCAAAATATCGTTTCGATGTATAGTTTCGGTCTGTCCGAAAACGGAAACGTTTCGGAAATGTTTCGGAAACATAATGGAAACGGAGAAAAGATTGGAAACATGTGGAAACATAACTTAAAATTTATTTATTTACATCTATTTGGAAAAGAACAAAATAGTATAAGAATATATACATATATATATATATATCCAAGGATCAAAATATCGTTTCGATGTATAGTTTCGGTCTGTCCGAAAACGGAAACATTTCGGAAATGTTTCGGAAACATAATGGAAACGGAGAAAAGATTGGAAACATGTGGAAACATAACTTAAAATTTATTTATTTATACAAATAAGCCTATTTATTGAATATTTGTGCATGTTTAAAGCATATACATCATATTCATGATAAATGACACTAATTCATGATAAATGACATAATAGATAAACTATGTAATATCCACGAATTAGATAATTTGACACAAATTATATATATATAAAAAAAAAAAAAAAGTAAAACAAATAGCGATTTAAACCTATTATAATTAGTAACTTAGTATTAAAATAATTGTTTCTCTACACTTTATTTCTCCTACTACTTTTCTATTATTTTAAAGAAAATAATAAAAATATCTTCTTGTAATTTTGAGTCTTAATCCTCAAAAAATAAATGGATATTATTTTTTACTAACTTCTAGAATTATTGTTGATACAAAAGAAATGTTTCCTCTGATTCGGTATGTTTCCATTAGTTTCGGTATGTTTCCACGGAAACAATTTTGTTTCCATGGAAACATATGAATTTCGATGTTCTACTAGTGTTTCGTTTCGGTTCCCTGAGAAACGGAAACGTTTCGGCCGTTTCGATGGAAAAGAAACGAAATTTTGATCCTTGTATATATCCATTTGGGTAATAAGAAACGCATCAATTTAGCAGGTCAATACGGGTTGAATATGGGTGTTTGGCGAGTTGAGAATGGAAAAGAACAAAATAGTATAAGAATATATATATATATATATATATATCTCCATTTAGGAAAGAACAAAATAGTAAAATATGTACCGTGAATTATAAAACAAAATTAATATGTCGATAATATAATTCAGCATCACCATATATATAAACAAAACACAAATTAGAACTTTGTAAACCAAAGTAAGTTGAATTGATTTTTGCTAGGAGCTTTGGATACCTTTTTTTTTCTCTATAAACAATAGTTGGCATCATGACTCACATCAGAAGACATCCAAGAAAGACTACTATTATTGATGTCATTGTCTGGATGACTTTGGTTCCTCCATGTGAAGGAGGTGATCTCTTCACCACCATTGAATATTTTCCATTAATTTTCTAATTATATTCTTGACTTTTTTTTAACTATGGTATTTTGTTGGGTTTTCAAGAGATCCAAAATAAAACAACTATTGTGATTATTTAGAAATAATGTTTCTTCCATTAGAGTGAAAAAAAAAATAACGGGTTGGATTCTGGGTGACCCAACCAGTATTTGACCCCTTTAATTACGGGTCAAATTTAGGTTCAATCCGTTTTGACCTGACCCATTTTCAACCCGCCCAACCTGCCCATTTTGCCGAGCCTAGTGCTAACTGTGCTATAGTTTATTAAAGAAAAAACTTGGAGAGTCTAGTTGAGGAGTCATCCTAGGGATGTATGAAATATATATAACTAATGTGGAAATACTGATAGAATATGTAAAATGGACTGCCAATACTCCAAAGAAAAAATCTTTATTTAAAGCAAAAAAAGAAAAAGAATATAGGAAAAGCCAAGAGAAAGGGTGATAGGAAGGAACTCATAAAACGAGATAAAACAAAGAGTATAACTATTCAAGCAAATTGATTATATTAAAATGCCACTATTGAAAACATTGAGGCTTCTGCCCACATCATTTAGGTAATCTAGCACAATGAATTCAATGATCAATAATTCATATAAATTCACATGCATCATTGAGGCTATCAAGAAGTGGAACTGTGACAAAGTTTATCTAAACGACGTGCCTTTAATCATTTTGTGATACATAACATGATCAAATCAAGTACTTTGGGTGGGGGGTCCAACTAGTTAATCATATGCACCAATATGACAAATTCAGCAGATGTGCTTGGATCAATGTTTTTTTATTCCATGTCATCTCCCAGTCAATAATTCAATTACTTTCAATATAATGCTTTCAAAATTATGCATAGCCATATTACTCAATTAGTATAATGCTTTTAGGAGTAAATTAATTTTTTTCTAGGACCATAGATACAAATGTGCCAGAGACAATAAAATGGATCAGAGCTCCAACCTTGGCTAATGCAACAAGTGCTTTCTCCTCGAGCTTTTCCACCGGTACCGTCTTCCGAGCCGCCTCCTGGCGATTTGTGTCTTCGTACTACAGCAACATCATGTCCACTTAACATGAAATTATTAGCTTTAACCAAAAAGAAAAAAGAAAACTCCATTTTGGCCAAGAAAATTCATCAAAATATGCGACATTAAATTCCTGATACTATTTTCCATTATTTGATACCAAGAAAACTAAAATCACCACTCAACCAAACTTATACAACTACTTCGCTTAGTTAGTTAAGTTTTTCAACTTTCCAAAAAACAAAAGGTCGAACATGTCCTTTTCTTTTCTATTTGTTTCTCACTCCCAGCATTCTCAGCAACCAAAACAAGGGTAAAAGAGTTTTTTTTTTTTTTATGAAGAAAGAGAAATATTACAATTACCATTAGAACTTGATCCACGTAAGGCCTTATTTTTATCTTCATTTCCCCTTCACCTTCACTCCCAACAAATTGCTTAAGCAAAAGCGCTTCTTCTTCTGCCTAAAAATAATTAAAAAATGAAAAATAAAATTCAAAGAACTAAATAAAAAAAAACGATTCAAAATTTAATACAATTCTCCCAATAACCTGCAACATCCGAGCCAATTCTTCATCAGATTTTACTAATTCAGCGTCCTGAACTGCAGATTTTTCTTCGTCGCTGACCGATACCAACCGAAGTTTATCAGAAATTGAGGCGAGATCAGAGTCGTCCGATACAGGCCGATCATCGTCACCTCCTAAAATCTGCTCTCGTGATTGATCATCCATTTACATATAAGCATATGAATAAAATTATAATCAATGAACATGTGTATATATATAGACATATAGATCGAAACCTTTTGCTCATCGGGAGGAATTGAAGTGAGAGAGAAGAGCTGGAATTTGAAAACCTGGAAAGGACGACGAGCAAAAGCAATGATTTTATTAATAATAGTTAAAATCAATGCCTTAAGATGTAGCTTGGGAATGGGAAGAGTTTCAGAGAGAGACTTCGAAGCCATCGTCTGTATCGTACTCGACATCGAAGTCAGAGTCGTTGTGGTGAATGAGGAACTTCCGAGCCACCATTAGTTCTCTGGTAGAGATGCTTTGCCTTCTTTGTTAACAAGGACCAGATGCTTTGCTTTCATGTGTTTAAGTGAGATGGACGTCGGATTAAAAGGATTTCTCAAAGGGAATGACTGTTGGCACTCCAAAAGTCATTAATGACTTGGTCTGCTGGAGGTTGTTTGTGGAGTGTCAATAGCCCTCCCCTTTTTGGGTCAATTTAAGTCGATCCTCAAAGTTTGAGTTAAATCCTGAAGTATAGTAAAAAAAAAATTGATTTTCCAGTTTCGTATTTATTTTTAACTTATTTATGAAATTAAAGTTATTTTTAAAACCATTTTTCTAAAAAACGTTTTATACTTAAAAAACGTCTTTCAAAAAGACGTTTTTTGAAAAGACGATTTTGATCTCAATTTTCTTTATATATTTTTATTAAAAAACCATTTTTCAAAAAGATGATTTTAATAACGTCTTTTTAAAAGACGATTTTAAACCAATTTTTTTTTTTAAAATTTTCATCCAAAAATTTTTTTTATTAAGAAGTCGTTTTTCAAAAAGACGCTTTTAAAATCGTCTTTTTTAAAAACGATTTCAAATAAATTTTCTTTTACAAATCGTCTTTCGGAAAAATGCTTTTACAATCATTTTTCAGGAATAAATTTTCTGATTTTGATGTACTAACCCAACAATTACAAATTTATAAGATTTTGGAATGTAAATATTTTTCGTAATTTATGGAACAATGAACAAACAAACCACTTCCTTTTTTATTTTTGGGTGCCAAATTAAAGCAGTAAAACAACATGTTTGCCAATGGAACCATGACAACCTGCAAAACATGTTTGCCTATAAGAAACACATCATATATCAACACACAAAACAAAACACCACTTCTTACAATAATGTTATGGAAAAGGGGAAAAGGGGAAAAGGAGAAGGAGAAAAAAAAAAGTAGACCCTCTCCAAGTTCTTGAAGATTAGGTTCCTCCAACAAATTTTTGTGCAGTCATGAGGCTTTTTGTCAACCAAATTGTTGTTTCTCTGGATGAGACAGCTTCTTTCCCAAATGGTTTTAGCACACCAGCTGGTTCTTCAAGTTTGTCCTGTTATAGTAACCTTGCACATAGCTCAAGCAGAGACCCTAAAGCATCTGCTCTTTGCTGACTTGGGTTCTCCCAGTTGCTCTTGGTGTCATCACCAGCAATCGCAGTCACTAACTTGTTGATTGTGCAATGCCTCAGCATCCTTTGTTATCTCATTCTCAGTAACGACCTCTTGCAATTGTTGAATAAATTCAGGAGTGAGTTCCTGTGTCTCTTCATGCTGAGATTTTGATATTCTCCTTGTGGTATTCTGGGTGTCCATGCTTTCCCTTTTTGGCTGAGAGTTGGAGCTGTCCTGCTCGTCTCCATCACAGATAGTTGTTTCACAACTTGTGGCTTCACCTTTTGAATCTTCACTGTCATTAGAGATTTTTGCAGAGTAGCTGGTGGGATCAACCCTCTTGGTCTCAAGACTATCTTCTGCCACGGTGATGAATGTTAGCTCATCATTCTTTAGTATCCTTTTTGGCTGCACAAATACAGTTTCAGATTGCTGTTGAAACACACACAAAATGATGAATTAGTTCTCCAGAAAAGTATTCGTCAATATGGACAGACCATTTAAACTACAAAGAAATGTTCAAGTATGAAGATGAGCAATGAACTTGAATCACAAGGCTTATGAACAACTTGAACAGGCATAGAAAACTTACAGACAAATGATCATCACTTAAGGATTGCATCAATTGTCTCTTGAATGTCTCCAACTGTTAAGACAAGTAAAGTAAGTTTTTGCACTAAATATGTAAAGGGACTCAAAATTTAAGGTTCTGACATCAGCATCAAAGGAAAAATTTGTCAGAAACACACAAAAAATACCTACCAAATGGTAATCCTTGCAACAAAAAGGAAACATGTTATCATGGGGAAATGAAGAAAAACAAATAAAACATAATTTAGAAGATAGTTTGGTAAAATGTTAAAAGTCTTCTGACAAATTCAAAAGGCTCAAATTACAAATTTGAGAAGCTTGTCTATGCTAGTTTAAGCTCTAAACAGCAGAAAGAACATTGAATCCGGAAATAGATAGAGCCAGAGAAGCTATACGAACTTGAATATGAAAGCTCTCTATAGATTACAAATATTTACCAGGATTTACATAGCTGACGTTACATATTTGTGATATGGCAAAGTAAACATCATTCATCTTAGGGCATCAACCAGCTACCCTTTAGTGGGGTAAGCAGTACTACCAATCAACAGCAACAATGCATGATAAGTTAACACCTTTCGAAGACCATTGCCAAGGATCCAAATTTAACAGTAATGATCTAGTTATTCCTCTCCTTGCATATTCTCTAACCTGAAGTCAAAAGAGATGCAAAGCATGATTCCTTTTCAGACAGGTTCAAGATTTGCAATGATTTAACACATTTTTCCCAAGGCATCAACCCATTAATCAGTAACAGATCAATATCAGCAGTAGATGCTGCACTTTTCGACTCGCAATAAGTGTGGGCTCCGTGACCTGTAGAACACTCAGAAAGATGATCAGAGGACCACCGGATTGACTCCGGCGGTAGCCGCTCCGATGCTTAAGTAAGTAAACGGAATTAAAAAACTGTATTGAAAGCCAAAGAATGAGCATAAAAATAAAGCGTACCTTTAGGGTTTAATTTATAAGTCGTGGCCTTGCCTAAGTTGATTAGGATTCGATGCCATGAATATAGGGATTTGATCATCGGAGATTGCAGTTACCTTGTGGAGTATTGAGTCGTAGATGGAGATAATCATAGATAGTAGTTTCCTTGTTGAAGACTGTTTCCTTATTCCCTGCTTGGCAGTTGTTAAGGAAGCCATAAGGTCGGAACCATATGAAATGCTGAATGAATATTACCCAGAGCGTAAGGTCTGGAAGATATGTGCATGAGAATGCCTTGGAGGCTCCGCCTGCACTGCATGACCGAGTTTATCGGCTCTGTAGGATATATATATATATATATATATATATATATGAGAATTCCCTGAAGGCTGTGAATGCTCTGTATGACAGAGTTTATCGGCTCTGTGTGATGTATATATGAGAATGCCCTGAAGGCTTGTGGCTGCTCTGTATGATCGAGATTATCAGTTTTGTATGATCGAGATTATTAACTCTGTAAGCACACGTGTCTCAAGGTGATTGGTGTGTCTGTTTGTGGTATATCAAGCAGTTTCATTCATTTATCAAACTAAGAGTAATTTAAACCCTTATAGAATATATCAGGTAATTGAAATTAAAGGTTTATCATAGTTTTTTATCCTCGTCAAAAGACCTGGATCTAAAGCAAATCCTTTGCAAAAGCAATCGTAGAGCATAACAAAATACAAAAGGCAAGACCACACAGAAAAACTGTCCTGGCTTTCTCAACCTCCTACAAAAAGCTTCTCATTAAATAATAATTTTTTAAACCAATGAAACAGAGACGGGCAAAATTACCTCAAAGCAGCTAACTGGAGTGAAACAAGCAAACCAAAAGATTGGAACCTCTTAAAATTAATCCACTGCTAGAACAATCAAAGTGCCTAATCATATAAATTGCATGTCTTTCCATTTAAGATACGGACTCTTAAATTGCATATAAATTGCATGTCTTTCCATTTAAGATATGTGACATGCTTCTAAGATTCTTACCTAGTGACAGGTAAAAGACCTGCACAGGTACAGCATGGAGGCAAAAGTCCGCTCCAAGCAAAGCTATTGTGCAGACAACAGTTCGCCCTGTATCCACTGTGTTTCTACACAGTACGTATGACAATTGCTGCAGCTCTAGCATCAAGGCCTAATGTAGGTTCATCCATAAAGATGGAGGGATTGGCCACCAACTCAACAGCAATGGTGACCCTCTTCCTCTGTTCAGTAGAAAGACCATCTACTCCTAAAAGTCTAACTAGAGCATTCCTCAAGGGATTAAGCTCCACCAAATCCATGACTTCCTCAACAAACATCTACAGGAAAAATAGAAAAAAGAAAATTTTAGTCTAACTACAATATCAATGCAGTCCAATTACTTGTTACTAAGTAAAATTTATGGAAGGTCACTGCTGTCACCCAATAGGAATAATCTTGCTCTTTGCAAGACTGAACTTTAGTCCTAACACGGCCTGAGAACATGTAAGAGTTACCTTAGCTGTCCTTCATCTGCTTCATAAAAAACAATAGTGTCAATAACTGATTGATTTGTTGCACGAGCAGAAGAATCAGTAGCACCATATTCAACTTGTCCAAAGCTGATTTGTATAGATTTTCAACATGAAATAATATATACTACCTCATAAATTTAAGTCCCACATCAAGGTTGTCTCTTTTGACGAACTGGCCTTCTTCGTGGGTGTTCAAGTTATTGCTCAAGTTGTGTGACTTGAGAAGGACCACCAACTTCAAATCGACGATGTGTATGATGAGTACGTGTAGCTCGTGGTATAGAATCAGGATGAAATCTCCAATCTATATCTTCACCCATACCACCTACGTCATCTCTATCGTCGTGAGCCACTGTCAACCCCTCAACGCCCATGTCATCACCCATCCCACTTATCTCACTTGCTTCTGTGTGCATGACATTTTATAGAAGATAATCAATGGGAGAGATGCATTGTGGAAGTGTACCGGGTGCCGTGGATCCATGTGTATGTGTAGTGTACACGGACGAAGACGCAATTGATGATGGGGGGAGTATCTGAGACTGAAGTGCCATCACGACGACGACATTTCTCGTATGCTATAATGCCATGACCTCGTCTTCGAGGCATTGGTACTGATTGTGATGGCATTGAGTTGCCTGATATGTGCTCGTCCATGATACGCTGATGAGACTTAATTGCTTCTAGGGCAGAATAACTCAGTGTCTGAGTATCAGCAAAGGCCTGGTGTGAGTCAACCCGATCGGCACGACCCTCACTAGCTTTTATATGTATTTGGCTGAGGGAACTTGACTGCAAGTAACATAAATAATTAATTATAAGTAAAAATATTATAATATAAAAAGCAATAAAATAAACATGAACATATCAATTAAATTCATACCAATATTTCAACTATGCCGGCTACGGGTTCAAATCCAACCGATGGCCTGGTACCGGGTAGGCCAATAAAGCAATGGGTAATTCGCCGATACCATACCATATATGGATCCATATAGTCAAACGAGTGATATAATGAGTTAGCATATGCAATATGATCCCGTCTTTGTCTCCAAATATCAATGTAGGATCAATGCAACAATTCCCAATAAGACAATGCTCGCCCTCAATGATCAGTGGCATGAAGGTCTGTACCGGTGTCTCGAGAGAGTGGTATGTCTTGGCAAAGTCTAAACTGGCGCATTACCCAATCTCGAAAATTCCACTCAAACACGTCAAAGCAAATTAGTGGTGACACCATTCGCCATATATCATTACCAACAAGCAATATGCAGGCAAAGATGTAACGGCATCATCAGTGTAAGGCTGCCATACCATCTATATGCCAAGAAACAAAATTAAGGATAAGTAAACATCTAAATAAATCAACTTAATTTATATAATTTATATTGTGAAAATAACCTGATAGTCTCGCATTTGGTCCAACTGGTCCCGATAATGGCGAAACACATGGATCAGTGTCTCTCGAACACATAAAGTGGTTCTCCACTTATACCCTAATGGTAATGGCTCATCGCCATCCACATTCTCCCTAAGAACTTGTCTCTCAGGTCGGATGTATATCAACCTCTCCCACGCCCATAACTTTTCAAATAGATTACAAATATATTAATAATTATTTAATGTAACAAAAAAATTTAAAAATAAACTAAAATGTATTAATATACCTGTAATAAAATAAGTGGGCCACCTATTGCTGAGGTAATAGGCTTTGTAGCCCGACACATCTCTCGATAAAGGCATGCAAGGATGGCACTCCCCTAGCTAAAGTTTCCTGCATCCTCTAACTCTCTAAGCAATGGAAGATACGTTAACTTCACCTTATTCCCTGATTTATCGGCGAATAAGGATCTACCAATAAGCTGCAAGTTGTGGGCCCTAGTATGCCTACGAATGGTCTCATCATCTGCATCTCCTGCTAACTCTACAAAATGATTAAGAATCCATCTCATCTTTAGCCGTGATCCATCAAGATCGGACTGAGATGATACAATGCCCAATAAGTCCAAGCAAAGCTCCTGGTAGACATTAACAACAGAGCTAACATCATAACCTGGGACAGGTTCCCCATCTATTGGCAAGCCTAGTAGGATAGCCACGTCTTGCAATGTAATGGTGAACTCGCCTAATGGTAAATGAAAGGTGTGTGTTTCTACCCTCCACCTCTCAACCAATGTAGTGATTAGAGCCCAATCAAGTTGTATAAATCCAACTCGATAAATCTCGTAAAATCCCGTTCGACGTAGGTAATCCTGGATATGGATATCTGGATATGGATGTCAAGTGGGGCAGCTTGTCATAGTAGGCTATCACTCTTATGACAATGAAAATATCCTGGATCCTACAATTCAACATAACGAATAAATAAAAGTTATATAATTTAATAGAAATTAAAAATACGTGTAATTGATATGATGTAACTCAAACCTGCCCCTCCCATATACGAGATGATTGATGCATGTCCTGTGTCACGACCCGAAATCCACCCTGTGCAGACCTCGTATACCGATCGCCACCCTTCGGCCCGAGGGCCTTAGGGCAAGGCTCACATAAGCAACGGTATCGGACGGCAGCGCGGCCTGTGTTTACGGAAGCGTGAAAAACTTTTTTTTTCTTTTCTTTTCTTATTTTAAATCTTTCGTACAACCGCCCGGTACTGCCACTCTTCATAATGGTACACATGATTATACAGTCAAAGCATAATTAAAACTTAAAGGCTTTATAATTAATACATGTTTAACTGCCCCATGGGCTTAAGACAAAACAGTTCACTACTTTCTAATACAAAAGTTACTACTAAAAGTCCATAGTGTTCTACAAAAGAAACTACTTAATAATCCCTCCAAAAGAAAGCGGCTAGGTTCATCATCATCGTCATTAATATTAAGACTGTCGTCGATCACCTGAAAGGGGGGCGGATAAAAATTCGGGTAAGCTAATTTGAAGACTCGACCCATAGCCCGACACTGTTCATCATCCCTACCAATTAGGGTTTACTATAGCAGTGAAATTTTTAAAGTTTCTCTCCAATTTTGTGACTTTTTCGGCCTCTATTTTCTCTATTTTCAAACCTATTTCACTCCTTAGAATCTTAGCTTTCATTTGGCGTTGGTTTCATGGATTAAAATGAGCTATTTTACTCTACTGGACTTCGATACTCGAGACTATAAAAAGCTCGATTTGATCTTGTTTCTCTACCAAATTCAATGGCTTTTAGTTTGTTGTGATCCTCTCAACATAAGGATTCAATCCTCGTTCTAAAAATCGGGCTTAAAGTTGTATTTGTGAGGTTGTGTTGGAAATCCGTAAGTTACAACTTCGATTTTCTCTCACATTTTGGGTCCATTTAACCTAATCGTTATGGTTTTGGGATCCTTAGAACCCTTGGTTTAAGTCCTCACTTTCTAATATGTGTTTAGTTTGGGTCGAATCAGACCCATATTCTAAGCTTCAATAATGGTAGGTCTATAGTTCTTTATGGTTTCTAACTTGATTTTCTTGTTTTATTTACGTATAACATACATATATATATATATATATCATTGCATATACATATAAACAAGAATGTTTCCTTCAAACAATGAGTTTCTACTTGAACTTTTTAGAGAGAGAAAGTTACACTAGGTTTACCTTTAATGGCAATGACCTTCTCTTCACCCTCGATCCTGGACTCTCGTAAGTTCCTATTTGATCTTCTGGGTTTGGTTTATGATGCATGCAAATCCTCCCCCTTCTCTTCTTCTTCTTCTTCTTCTTCTTCTTCATCATCATCTCTCTCTCTCTCTCTCTCTCTCTCTCTCTCTCTCTCTCTCTTTCTTCGTCCTCTTTCTAGCCTCAATACCCAAGGTTTGATACACAACTCCTCACGTAAAGTTTGCTTCCTTCTCTTTTTAGGTTGAGTTGACATGCATCATGAGGTTTGGTCCATGAAGTTTCATTGGGTGATTGTTTGGTCCAATGAGGTGATGACATATCATCGTTTTAGAATTTTTCCTACCTAAATCCACCTTATGTACATATATTTTGGATGTCATAGCACATAAGTGCTGATAGCCTAATTGGTTTAGACTTTGGGTAAGTCTCTCTATGGTTTAAGGTCTTGGGTTCAAATCCTTGTGCTAGCCTTTTTGGTCTACATTCTTCTTTTCTTCTTTTGTTGTGTTGGTGGAGAATTTTGTACTTTTGTTTGGTATTTTATTTTATTTATTCAATACACTTAATCTCTATATTTCATAATTACTTGATGTATTTCACGTTCATGAAGATTTCTCTTTTCTGTATTAACATGATTAGTTATGGTAGTTACTTAAACATCTAGGCTTAACATTCATGTATTTCTTTATTAATTTCGTCGTCATTTTTTATATTAATTTCTTCTATCTTAATTCACTCAAGAACTATCATTACAACATTAGTGTTATGAACTGATTATACATTAATGTTCTCTTAAATCTTACTAAGCATCCCTAATTATGTAGTAATTAGGTTGAGACGTTACAATATGTTTGGCATCACTATCATATATATCGATATGATATGATTATCATATTGATTGCTATGATGTTGGACTACTACATGATATTACTGGATAAATTCTATTGCCATGTTGATACTGACTGCCATTTCTATTCCTATCATAGATATATGTGATCAATGTTGCTTCTGTACTTATTTGCTAATCATATATGCTCTTTTATAGTTGTTGGTGATTATTGTGAAAGTTGATGATATTGATATACATCTTGTTGAATATACCTAAGTGGTGTGAGACTTAAGGGGATAAAATGATTTCAAGCACCCGAGTGGTGTGGAATTAAGATATTTGGGATTATGGAAATGGATGGTTTATGAGAAAAGGACTTGGGATGAGAATTAGTTACGCCTTTTGTGTGTTCTTGAGCGTGGTGTGATTGCGCTTTACCCGAAATTCTATTTATGATAGGGATGTTGTCTCCCATCGACTTGCGAGCCGTAAACCTGTGTGGGCGGTTGTTTGTCTCTATTGGGTTAGTAGCCCGTAAAACACATAAGTTTACCAGAGCCAAATTAGGTGAATATTTATTAAGATTGGGATTATTGAGATAATGGAATGAGTTGAATAAGGCTTTATCCCTTTTTCTATGGATTTATCGATTTGAGATTATTTCCCCTAACACTCATGTGATATTTGTTTGTGTTTATTGATGGACTATACACTGCTAGTTTATGATATTGTGAAAATTGTGGCTGGTTGCATAGCTATTAAAACTCTATATTGTTCTTGTGGATTTGAACAGGACATAGAGGTACTTCGTAGGGTTGGTGAGCTCATACTTATACATTGTGATTGGTTATGTGCATATATATTGTTGTTGTGGCATTAAAACAAGAAATAAAGGTGCTTCAGTAAAATTGTATGTTTACACTTTTGTCATGTGTCTGACCTTCCATATGTTGACTACTTAGCCATTATTGTTAAACCATATGTAGTGGTGCTATACCTTCTTGATACTTATACTTGTGCCTGTGTTTAGGATATGTTGATATTGTGTGCCTATGATGCATACTGGACTTTAGGGTGTGTCCTCTTCAGGCTTGCTTTAGTTTTTTCATGTTACTTGGTTGTATGTTTTGGGAAACCTTACTGAGCGTTATGGATCACTCCTGCTATTCATGGGAATGACAGGTATTGGCTGGATAGAAAATAGTTGTAGGAGCAGTACAAGATGGACTGAAGTCATTGTAGCATTTAGTTACCTTTTTGAATTTATTCATTATATTTATTAAGGGTGCCTAACCCTTCTAAGATATTCATGTATCTGGGATGTATATATATTGGACTGTAGAGTCAGCTCTAAACACTACTATATTGTACACTGTTGTTAGATGGTCAGTATAGTGCTATTGACTGTAATTATTTTTATTTAATCCTGTTACGAGACTTAAACAAGTTTAATCATGGAACCGAACCGAAATCGATTAAAGGAAATTAATTAAAAGAAATCAATTAAAAAAATATGGCCTGTATTTTATATACTTGACTAGGATGGTTAGTCTAATTACCTTCCTTTTGGGGTCCCAATGATCCCTTAGTCCGGCCCTCCGGGGTAGAGGCGTGACAGAATGGTATTAGAGCTTTAAGTTTTTATCACGTTCCAAATTTTCATACACCCGAGGTGTGAATGAGAATGATAAAATAAAAGAATTAAATTAATATATTTGTTTTTAATTGGCTTTACTCGTTAATCTCTAAGATCATGTCTTATAATGGCTAAAAGTGTGGGCTAAACATAGCCTCGATGCTTTCATAACCCAACTGCAAGGTGGTGATCAAGCATGGTCCAAGTGGTTGCTTAGCATAGCCTAAAATAATGACAAAGTGTGGTCAAGGTTGATGGTCCAATATGGCCTAAGTAAAGGTCAAATATTTTCCTAAGTAGTGACCAAACATGGTCTTAAAAGGTGGCCAAACATGGCCCATAAGGTTGGCTAAACATGGCCCAAACAAGTGGCCAAACGTGACCCAAAAGAGTGGCCAAACATGGCCTAGGAATTGGCCAAACATGGCCTAAGGTGGTTGGCCAACATGGTCTAGGGGTTTGCCAAACATCGCCCAAGGCAAGTGGCCAAGGGCTGGTAGCAACTGGGTGCAAAGGGCTGGGTGTCAAAGGGTGTAGGCGCGAAAGGGGGGACAAGCGCTGCGCCTAAGCATTTTCCACCTAATATTTTACAATAAAATCTATCGCTCTTAAACTAACTACCAAACTACATCCTCCTACTCAACTAAGTTATTCATATATGATTTAAACAACAAGCCATTCATACATAATTTAAAACATACATCTACCATATATGTATACATATATGTATAATGCTTGAAGCTTAAGTGTCATGAGCTTTATGCTCACTACAAATTTAGGGCATTGCCCATTGTTTCAATGCTATACAAAATTTTACAAGTTAATACATATGTTATAGGGCTTATGCCCTTACACAACCAAAAATATGCCCCAATGGCCAAATGTTCTTCAAGGTCCACTTCCCTCTCCTTGATTCAAGACTTCATCAAGTCTCATGTGCCGGAACTTTCATCTATAATATGTAATCCCATATAGCACAAGCACGACAACTTGTATTATATAATGCTTGTATGACATAATGTAAAGAACAAAGATATGGCATGGCATGGCATGTGCAAAGTGAACATTTAATTGCTATATGTCTTCCAATTCATCAATGCAAAGCAATGGCAATATGCATGACACACACATGCAACTTTATGCCACACCCATGTCTCGCTTCACTGTCCTTCCCTATTGGAACGCAAGTATCAATCTTATGTCTCGCTTCACAGTTCGTCCCCATTGGAACGCGAGTACCATGGCTAGTTTTGGGTTTTTCACCACAGAATCAACACCCTCATAATGCAAGAACCAAAGTGCTCAACACACGCCATGTTTTCAAAGATTTAAGTATGGCAAGATGCCTTGATTTTTTTATGCAATTTCAATGAAGCAACTATCAAACCCATGGAGTGTGCCTTAAATAATGCATCATACATAAAGTAAATTATAACTTTTAAACCACAAAACTTTGCCTGCATGAACATAACATATAATCCAATCAATTACACATATAATCATGTTACATATTCACACTTCCCCAAATTCTCAAAGATTACACAAGTACACAAAGCACCAATACATTGACCAACCATAACTTTCAAACTACAAGACTTTGTCTACATGAACATAAGCTAGAATGCAATGAATTATATACACGCCCACACCACCATTCGGTCATACACAGAGAGAGAGAGAGAGAGAGAAAGAGTTCTAAGAAGAAGAAGGGAGAAAATCAGAAGGAGAAGAAGGGAGAAAATCAGAAGGAGAAGGAGAGATACCACCTTTGAGGTAAAAACATCAAAACCCAACATTTTCTCTTTCTAGAATTTTCCTACGTATGAACTATTTTAATCCTTGATTTTGTATATATGGTATTTGAAACATGTTTAAACAAAAACAAGCATGAAAATTTACTACGAAAACAGTCGAGAACATCAAACCTACTAACAATAGCCATGAATGGACCTTGCTTACAGCAGGTTTGAATCTATCACCACCAAACCATGTTTGCCTTATCAAGACCTTAACTAGACCCTACAAGCATGCTAGAAACCTATGACCGTGACCAAGAAACGTAAGGTAAGACCTTCAAATGTTGAGTTGTAGGTTTTAGGTTTTAAACCCAACACCTCAACTACACCTCAAAACTAGGTTTAAGGAATAAGAAATGAAACCTTATGGAAAATGGACCCCAACAGAACAAATCCCATCGATTTTGACTCAAAAATGAGCATGTGCGATCGAGTTACAGGTTTGATTATCAAACCTTTAACCGAGCTAGTGAGACCAGTTTAATCCCTCAAATGAATCCCGAACCCTTACACGATGGCCTAGAAACGTTTTGGAATGAAAACAGTAAGGATCCATTGATCCAAACTTCACGAAAATGAAGAAGAAGGAAATCCGTAATTAGGGTAACAGTGTTGGGTCGTATGGGGAAGACGATTGAGTCGACTCGCAACTCGTTTAAACTGGTGGGGTGACTCGGGACACGTGGCAGCATTTAAAACTGCCACCGAATAAATGAAACGCGGTCGTTTTGGACTTAAAGGTTTTAAAACCCTGAGGCGGTTGTTTGGTTACTCGAATAGGGCCCAATTTAATAAACGGTACGGGAGTGGGGATAGCCTATCCGTGTTTTAGGGACTTATCTGCCGTTTGGTTTCAAGAAAATAGGAAAAAATGAAAAGGGCGTAAGCCCTAGGGTTCGAACCCCTGACCCCACGCACCTAAACCCCCATCCCTTCCACTCGGCCACCCGTTAGCATGTGATACATATGGGGCAAGATATATATATATATATATTTATTATGAAATTAAAATTTATAAAATCAATAAAATAAAAGGTGCGATTGCACCTGGTGGGACTCGAACAGGGAACCAAGAGAGTAAAGCCAAGTGTGTGAGCCATTTTGGACAGGACAATCCCGTGCCAAAATGGTGCACCAAAATGTATATATTATATATAATACATATTAAATTTAATTTAATTAAATAATGTCAAAAATGTCCATTGTCCAAAATTAATAAGTTATTAGTGTATTCTTACTGTCTCGGACCTTTTGAGTCCAATGGTGAGGTCCACGTCATGAGACGAGATCCTAAAAAATTAAAGACCTGTAAAAATAAAAAAATGACCAAAATACCCCTACTGCTACCAAACCCAAACGGAGTTCCGCGAAAGCCTAAATTGACTTTCTTCGATGTTCCGGACTCAATGGTAGAGCCTATTCGACCAAAAGAAGTGTTTAAAATAAAGAGACATAAAATTTGATGAATAGCATCAATCAGATGGCTATAAACTAGAACATTGCCGAGGTACTAAACTAAGGCTCATATTTCGAGGTAAAATACGGAAGGACACGACACGTAAATATGTGAAGTAAATAAATCAGAGTTAAAGTTAATGGAGCTACCAGAAGAGATAATTTTAAAATAAAATTGATTTCACTAACACGTTAAATGGTGTTTTAGGCTAAAATACAAGTAGACTATAATGGATAAGAAACAGAAGGAATTTACAATTATGACCAAGGCTCAGAGGGCAACAGATAAAAAGCAGCAGGAGTTCATGAAAGACTTGCTGTGGCAACAAAAAGTGATTGCCAGGAAAATTAGGATTGCCAAGACAACCGAAGTCCTCTCAGTCAGACCATTCATATATAAAACCCCAATAGTCCCCATGAGCCGAGTCGCACAGGAAACAGCAGCAAGACGACTTGCTGAGGCAAAACTAAAAGAGGAAGAAGAACGAGAAAACACAGAAATATTAAATGAATGGCTTCAGAGGTATTATCTAACTAAATATATAATACAGTAATGAGTCAGACTGGTTTTTAGAATTAGACTTACACAGTCTAAGAATAGATCAAGAGCACGAGTTGATTTCATTGCATATGAAAATTTATGAAAATTTTATAAATTATTTTAGGTTAAGAAGAGAGAAGGACAAAGGGAAAACACCTCTTGAGAGCCAGCCTAACCTATAAGGTGAGTAACCCTGTATTTGAAGTGGAGATTTAACTCCATGGATTTGAAGAAGTTTTAAGTTCAAAATATCTGAAGCTTTGAATATCAAATTTAGTATTACATGATTCCTGTTTTAAATTATTCTATTCTTATAAACTCTTTTGTGACATGCTCAGTGAATGGTTTCTACTATAGTTCTTCTTAAAAATATTTTAGCATGTCTAAGTAAAATGCCAATTTCTTTAAATGTGCTGAATTTTCTTATTCTAAATATTTGAAGTTCTATTGAAGGAGCTATATGTTATATGTTTTAAAATGCAACCACAGGGAGGCCATGTTTTAATGCTTTTAAATAACATCTATTTGTAAATGTTTTATACCTCTTGTTGCCACTGATAATGCAAGATAACTCGTGCATAAGCACTACATGCGACGTTAAGTTTCTTTGAAATTCAACTATGACATGTAAAATGCCAAGTAGTAGGATCTAATCCCCTAGGCATGAGATATCTCCATTGTAGTAAGACTGGAGTCCGATTCGAAACGGATTCTACTAATGAAAGTGATAAGATGATACGTGAGAAAATGAAAGCAAGTTTTACTCTCATTTTTCTATGCATGTCTACGTGTTTTAAAGTTCACATATTTTATTTGAAGAAGTACATGTTTAGCTTGAATACTCTAAATGTTTCAAAGCTATCGTTTTTTTTAAGAATGCATAAATTTTGTGTTCAAAGAATATGAGCAATTAGTGGTGAGTATTTTATAAACTCTCATGTGCTAAACCACTGCCAATTGAAACCCTATATATGTATATAAATATATACATGATCATTACATTTTCTGGTTGCCCCAACCACCAAGTTACCCCCTTTTCTTGTTGCAGCATCTCAAATGAGTGCTTCTCTTCACTATTTTGGGGCAGGCCATCATTTGGCCGTGTGTGTGTGTGTTATTTGTAGATTATATACATATAATATAACACACACACACTAACACACTTGGAGACACACACACCTCTCAACCGACACACACTTTAGATATTTGTATTATTTATATACTACATATATATATTTAATTATTCTTATATACAACCATGTATATACATACATATATATATATATACTTACACATATACATACTTGGCCACGTACTCACACACATTACACCTTTAATGTGTGTATGTGTGTGTCATCATGTTTTCTATTAATTATAACTAATAATTAATTTCTTATATTTAATCAATTAATTATAATAAATTAATTAGTTATTCTCTTAAGTGTATAATCTTTACACTAATTTTTCATAACCTCGTAATGCATGTCATATGACCCGATATTTTTGGGTCGGGGAATTACATCCTGCATGTATAGAATAGATCCATCTGCAAAATCGAGATGTATAAAAGTTGGTGCCTTCATAAAGGATGTCAAGATTTGGGTTTATATAATCTGAAAATGATTTCAAAATCATGAGCCACTTTTTGCATTTAAAAAGTTCAATATCTTGCTCGAAGTTTGTTAGATCTTTAAAAGCAATATTTGCTTAAGGTAGACCATTGCTACTTTAAGACATACCAAAAAAGTCAAAAAATACAAACAAACTAGTAAAATTTAAAATGAAGTAGCCAACCCAAGTTGGGGAACCAATTAACTCTTCTTTCACATAAAACCAGTTCTGCAAGTAACAACTCTTTCTTTATCTATCATGTTCATGGATGGCCCTTGATTTTGATTTCCACTCTAGTAATGGAGCTCTATAAAACTAGTATATATAATATATCTTCAGCTGTTTTCTCCTCAAAGCCACAGGAAACCATTTTTATCCAAACAAATGCAATGTAAAAATGATGGCCATTCTATTTTCACTAGTGGCTTTACGTGTTCAATGTTAATGGTTACCACCATGGAAAGCTTTAGGCACCATTTGGTTGCACTAAAAAATAAATAGATAAATAGTCAGTAAAAACATCACAAGTTTTAAATAACCCCATTGTTCAAGCTATTAAGAACTATATCATTGAGTAGACACATATGGAATAGGATAAATGCATACTTAGGTAGAGCTTTTTCAAATCAATTAAAGGCAATATGTAATGTCAATATGCAGGTTAAGAAACACACAAGTCCCAATTTGCAATTGAAGTTTACAAACAAACTACATTGGAAATGCATTAGGCTCAAAATTATCGTTGCTTACAAAAAATAAACTGATACAACAGGTATTTTTGCAACCATAAAGTCAGTTTTTCATATATTGTTGATGGACAAGTTATTCTATCATGCCCCACTACCCTACAAAACCCACATTGTTTTGGCCTACGACCTTCCATTATGTCCATCTCATTTCGAATTCATGTAGATTGTGGACGACCCTTAAATCTTTTCATAGTAATATCAGGGTACAGAAGTGGACCAATGAGCTTGTCCCAATAATCCTCATGGTGAAGAGGATGAAATTCAAGTGCATGTATAGCCATGTGTTGTGTCAACTTATAACATTCATTAATATAATTCCATCCATCAACACAAGCCTTTGCAAATGCAGCCAAGGTGTGAGAACATGACATTTTGTAAATGACCCATTTTCCACAATAACATAGACCATCACGTGTCAATACTGCATGTGAGTGACCCCTCCTTGTCAAAACTGATGCCTCGCCAGAGCATATGTTGAAGTTCGTGATCAAGTGTCCACCCATCTTGAATTGGTAACGCGTAATCTTTGTAACGGCAGAAGGGATATATATGCAACCTTCGGATATAGCTTGTTGCCCAAAACCTCTCCTCCCACAAAAATACTTCACTAGACGAAAAAAAATCAGTTGTACACATGCAGATATTGGCAAATTCCTTGCACCTTTCAGCACACCATTAAAAACCTCAGATATGTTAGTAGTTAAATGTCCATATCTTCGACCTCTATCATGTGCAACTAATGTGCTGCAGGTATTTCATTCAACTAATCATATGCCTTTTGGTTGAGGCTTTTAATTTCCTGCATAATGGAATTGTATTTGCGTATCTGATGTGCACTTCGAACAGCTCAAACAAGCGTCTTTAGATGGACATCTTTGAACTTGCTATTAAAATTGTTACAAACATGCCTCAAGCAAAATCTATGATATGCATTAGGCTCTTGCCATCTAGAATTCGTATCTTTGACCGCAACAATTATACATTTATGCCGATCAGATATCAAACAAATCTCTTACGTCCTGCCCACAACATGCAACCTTAACAAATATAGGAACCATCGCCAACTGTTGTAACTCTCCTCTTCAACGATTGCAAATGCGAGAGGAAATATTTGATTGTTACCATCAGTCCCCATTGCAATTAACAACTTTCCCTTATATTTTCCATACAAATGTATGACATCAATACTAATAACTAGCCGACAATGCACAAATCCTTGAATTGATGCATGAAATGCCCAAAATATTCTGTTGAAAACCATCACATCCGGGTTGTTAGTGTTACGATTCAACCATTGAACAATTGTACCTGGATTATACTTCACAAGTACTCCTATAAACTTTGGCAAGAATTTGTACGATGTCTCCCAATCCCCAAATATCATGGAAATTGCTTTCTGCTTTGTAATCCAAGCTTTCCTGTAGGAGATCGTGTGGAGATCGTGTAACCGTACTTTTTTCTCATTTGCTCCACAACTAGGTCTATCTTTAAAGCAGGATCAACCCTCACTGCACCTTGTATTTCACTTGCAATTAACTTAGAATCTAACTGCACATGATCTCTGTTCATAGCACGATTTAAACAAGTGTGTGGCCCCTCATATTTTATGATTTGAAATCGGCCAGTCTTTTTTTTTTTATAGCACGCAGTCTCCATTTACACATTTCATGAAGTTTACATCTCACAACCCAAATATCCTTGTTACTTTCAATTACCTCATATTGATTATGACATCTAATTGAAAACTCTTTGACAACTTGCTGCTATTTTTCCTTGTCATTAAATTGAAGACCTTTGCCCAACTCGTTTGTTGTTGGATCCCATATGCAAGGATGGTTCAAATGGGATGAACTGCTCCCACCAACATCATAAGTAAAATTGACATTTGAAAAAAATAAAGAATCAGCCTCATGCAAACGAATGCAATGCTCATCGGCTTCATCCATTCCATCCTTATCACCCGATTGCAACATATCATTATCTTTTTCTTCTGACGATGCATTGGGGAGATTATTTCTATCCATGGGATTGTTGCAAATGTCTTCACCCTAAACAATATTCACAATATTAGGAAAATGAGACTCCACATATTCTGTATAACATGTCTCAGCCACCAACATAGGACTGAAACTTTGATGTACCATGGGGACAACTTCACCAATTGGGCAATCACTGTCTTGTGTGAGCAGTCGAGTAAAAGAACCGTGCTCAATCTCCACCGGTTGAGATACAGCACAAGGATAATGCACATCTTCTGTCTCCATATACAAGTCGATGCCGATTGCTTAGAACAACTTTAATCATTGAATCCATTGTCTCATCATCAATGACTTCTCATAGAGAGTATTTGTTATGCTCGATTGAAAATCGACAAGTCATCTTTAGGTGGACTTGTGTGATATCCAACTTCATTATAGCATACATCTTCGCCAAAAGTTCATTATAACTTATTCATTTTCTCAACATAATACTTTGTCGAGCATTCATATCATACCATATACTACATTGTTCCCCATAACAAATATTTCTTCCCCAATAACATAGTACATTTATTGATGTTCCAGTCATTTCTAACCTTTAAAAAAGAAATACAAGCCATCAAAATTCAAAAATACGCATTTGAAAGCATCTTTTGAAAATATGATTTTGGAAAATTGTTAAAAAAAAACGAACAATACCACCACCACCAACAAAGAGAACAGATTTTTGGTTCAAGTAGATCTCTCCTGGACACCTTTGTCATCTATTTCTCAACAACATATACATTTCGATCAAAGCAAGTACACTATTCTAACAATTTTTATTACATACAAACACCGCTTCAATGTAGAGATGAAGATATATTGAACAGTGAGATAATTAACTCACGTATCTGTGTTTAGAAATCTAAAGACTGGATGGATCTGACTCTTAGACACATTTCTGCACTCAACATCTCAACATACATACCCAAGTCCACATAATATAGCCATAAAATCTCCATAATGCACGAAAGTTTTCATCCATTCAGCAATTGGTATGTATGCCTATTGACCTCTATCTCTTCTTTTTAAGAGAAATTTCAATCATATAAATTATGAGAAGACAAGTTAAAGACAAGTTTATTGTGGTGAGTCTATGCCATTCTCTCTTTTGAATTTCAGAACCTATTGAAGGAAACATGTGTAGTAATATATTGGAGCATCCTCTTGTATTAGTAAGAAAAACAATTCTGACAGACAAAGTCCCTCTAATCATTTAAATAATTAAATCCACAACATTTTGTATCTAAACATATTTATGGATTCTGATCAACTTGTAATAGATAGTTCTTTGTTACAGTAATAGGGCCAGCTTTGGGATAATGAATTATTTAGAAGTACATTTCAGCATTAGAACAAATTGTAATAATATCAAATTATAGATTAAACATAAATAAATTGACATTTTGCATTTAAAGAAACTCTTACATATGCAATGCTTTTCTTGGCCTCCATCCCACAACACAGAGAAATGATGAAAATGGAATACAACTTGTCTTTATTAACAAGAAAGAATCAATAATATAAAGTAAAGGTCAAAATGTTTTTTCTTGTGCATCAATCGAATAATAATTTAGAGATAAGAATGCAAGAAAGACTTTACAAAAACAAAAAGTTATGAAAGCAGTCTAAACTAACCAATAACTGCTTCAAATCTGAATTGACAATGATAGTCAACAATGTTCTATCTTTCAAAATAAACAAAAAAATATAACAATGATAGAAAAGAAAAAGCCCTAAATTTTATGGGAGAGAAAAGCCCTAATTTATTTTTAGGGAGAAAGGGATTACCTTATATAATGCAGCTATTACAGAGGTCTTGAGGGAGACTAATGCAAGTCGAAATATACCAGAGAGAGCTTGAGAAAGACCACCACTGTGAAATCTTCAGAACTTCAACTGATTGAGTGCTGTGAGGGAGATTAAGTGTCGTGCGGGAGAGAGAGATCGCGTGCCATAAGGGGTAGAGCTTGAGATAAGAAATGAGAGAGATGTGGAGATGAGATCTGGAGAGATGAGAGAGAGCATCGGCGTCAGCGTCGTCTTGAAGAAAGCTGAGAGAACGGAGTGCTTTAGAGCGTTGGCGTCAATTTTATGAACATTGAAAGCGTCCTTTTGAAAGATGCTTTCTCAAAACGACCTCATTTTGGTGAATAACTTAAAAACAACCTTAAATTGGTAAATAAGTTTTCAAATAACCTTAATTTGGAAAAAAATTCCTCAAAGTTCTCTTACTTTATTTATTTATTTATTTATTATTATTATTATTATTATTATTATTTTCTGTCCCGAAGAAGTGATATATTACTGGTGTTATTTAGGAGCGTGTTTGGCCAGCTATAGGCGGCTGGAAATAGGTAGGGGTAGGAAAGAAAGCTCCCCTCAGGAGAGGGAAGTATCGCATTGCCAAATGAGGCCTTAATGTCGTAGACTACTCCAACAAGAAATTACTCAAAAGTTAATTTTTAATATCGAATCTTAGGGGGCTATTTAGGAATTGTTCACATTCGATCAAGTCATGATCATTCTCGTTAAGTTATTTGATTTTAAAAAAAATCAACTCGTCAACTCTCCTTTATTCCAACTTTGTTTAAGTTTTAAATATTTTTTAGCAATAGACATGAACCATTATTTTATTAAAATATATTTATCAAACAGTAAAAAAATTTAAGACCAGTTCATCTGTTCTCTACAGAATTAGTTCTGACCTTTCTCAAATAGCCACTTAAATTGTGTTCAAGCTTTGTTGACTTATGTTTTGAATCGGTCACGTATGAGCCTCTAGTCAAGTTGTTCAAGTACTTATTACCATATATAAATTAAGGAGCTTTAAAAAATGTTTAAGTTTGGTTTGTTTATCTCACAAACTAATCTCAAACAAATTTCTAACCAATTGGAGCACAAATAGCTTATTCATTTCTCTATTATAGAACTCTTGAAAACCCAATTGTTACGACTGAGAGTCTAATTATGTATTGACATATTCTGTTTGACAAAACTTGTATTGTAATTGAGTTGTTGAGTCCAAGTCCTTGGTTGTCCTATAGTACTCAACACTTGTGAATAAGCGACATCGAGCATTATTGCCGATTCATGAAACTAGATTCATAGGGTTAAAAAGGTAAATTGGACTTGTAACCATTAGCCTAGGTAGGTTGCACACACGTGATTTAAAAATATCTTTCAAAATAATTAAAGTGTGTTAAAACCAAATTGATTGAATTAACTCATTTTTTGAAGTAAGTCATAAGGATAATACAATCAATTGAGGCAAAAGGTAGATGAGCATGCTTTATTTTCAAAAATAATTGGAGATCTTTCGAACGACCCCTCGGTACGTAAGTATAATTTTTCTAGTAAAGCCCATTTGCTATGTTGTCCCTTAGCTCATTCGAACCACTTTCTATATGATTTTAATAAAACAAAATTAGAAAGGGTTGTTGGTCAGGTTGTTGGCAAGAGTTTCAATGAAAAAACAATGGCGGTCGTTTTCTTGTTGTTTTTTGGGTGATTCAAACAAGCTTAAAAATGATCAAAATTGTCACGACCCGAACCCCAAAAATTAGAGAAGTGATAGGGATTTATCAAGGATTGTCAATTAATGATGTCTTAAGGTGGTCAGGTTAATGGGAGCCTATCAGACTCTTGAATACTTATGTTTGACTAAGGTGCTGTCACACCAAGGTTCACAAAATCAGGTAGTTGAAATACTTATTATACTTGACCTTGTAAAAATCCCAGTTATTGTTCATTAGGTGTCCAATACTCTAAAAATATTTTTTAATAAATTTTGGCTCAAAGGTAACCTACCCAATGAGCTATAGTCCAAGGTGGGATTTTCAATTTTTTTTTTTTAAAAGGAGGTTGACTTTTTACTCTTAAGGATTTAATCTTTGAGACTATTTTTATTGGTTCTAAAAAGAGAGTACTTTCTTATTTACATTTAATATCTTAAGTAAATCAATAAATATTAAATTAGTTAAATGATATTAAATATAAATAAGGTGATCAGTTAAGAACACCAGTGAACAGAAAGGCCAACGAAAAAATTTATGGCTGATCCTGTTGGCTCGGCCGAGCGGGGTCTTGGTGGAGCTAGAACTCCAGCGAGCTAAAGCGAAAACCATTTTGTTCTTGAAAATTTAGTTTTTCAGGTACCTCGCTCAAGCAAGAACTATATCGAGCTAGAACGTGGTATGCTATTGTCCTGAAAATTAGAGCGAGGTATGTTATTGTCCTAAAAATGTGGAAAAAAAGCTTGCTTCCAATGACATTTCTCACTTTTTTTTAGTCCCTTATCAATTTTAATTCATTCCCACTTAATGTCCAAACTTTACATTACAATTTTAAACATCATTCTCATGAAGTTTTGTCAAGATTAAGCCATCAACAACCTTATACGTATAATATGCTTAATTTATGAATTTTAAGGAACACACATCAAGAGACTTTACAAGACTTTGACATTCCTTCATGTCCAACAAGGTACAAAAAAATAGTGTGAATTACAATGTGTCTTGAAGACATTCTTTAAGTTTACATTACACATCAAGTGTTTTGTAGGAACACATATTTTTACTAAATCTTAATACTTTATGTATTCGGATGAAATTAATTTTAGAAATTTATCAAAAACTTAATTGAAAAATTGTGAGCGTTATAATTTAATGACAAATACTAATAAATTTATTTTTAAACTAAATAGTGATATTGGGATTAAATTATAAATATTAATATATTATAGTGAGACTTCAAATTGGTTTAGGAATCCTAAATAATTTCTTTAAGTACAAGTTTTCTTCTCAAATTAGGAAAATTGGATTAGGTATAAATACATGATAATAAAGAGTCTTAACCATAGTATTATATCTCAAATTTTAGAGAGAAAATAATAGACCAAAAATATTGTAGTATGGAGGATTAAAGAAATTCAATTTTGAAAGAAGGCATCAATTGAGGTGAGTTCACAATTTCATCAAATTAGTATAATTATTTTGTTATGATGATTTAGTAAGAAAATTTATGAATTAATTATTAATTTTTAAAATTATAATTTCTCATAATAAAAGGGATCATAGAACAATCAAGTTAGGATTTGATTTTGAATATGAATTTAGGAGCCTTAGAACGAATTAGAAACATAGTTTTATTACCCATAAAATAAAGTTTAATTCGATATATGATATGCCTAATATGGGGATGTATTGAAAGAGGTATAAATTATCAAAATTTTGGAAGAAAATATTAAACTTTGGGTTGAGTTTTCTCGTAATTTTGACATATTTTCTCTAATTAAAGTATATAGTTAGATAGATATTGGAAAAAGGAACAAAATCTATATATAACTTGCATGATTTGGATAAGAATTGAGGGATAAATTCAAGGTCAAATCTTGAAAGAAAAACAAAGTGGTGGACTGCTTTAATTATAGAATTTGGGTATTGAGTTAGGGAAGATAATCACTTTTGCACAAGCCCACTCTCCGGTCTTGGAGCATAGGGAGAGTGTACTTCACCCCTAGGCCTAATGAGCTAGATCAAGTGTCTAAATTATATTTCTTGATGAGCTTGACCTAGTGGACTATGTTCCGAACCCAATAATATATTATATTAATTATTATTAATTTTTAAATGATAAAAATGAAGAAATTAAGGAGAAATAGTAAACAAATCCCAAAAATTATGAAATTTGGTAGAAAAATTTTATTTCATATTCTAGAGTTATTGGTGTATGAGGTGAGACTCAAAGTAATATGAATAATTAAAATTTTATTAAAGTTCACTTTAATGTATTGATTTCTTAATTGTTTAAATGTGTAATTAGGTAACTTAAATTATGATAATTATTTATAAGTAAATTTGAGTTATTAGAAATGTAGTCAAATTGAAGATAAGACATTTGATTGATGGGAGAATCATGTTAGTTTATAAGTAAATTTGAGTTATTAGAAATGTAGTCAAATTGAAGATAAGACATTTGATTGATGGGAGAATCATGTTAGTTCATGTGTTAACTGTATGTCTTGAGTTAAGTTTAATTGAGTAATTTTGATATAATTTGAGAAAAATAGAAATTAATATTTAAAAATTATAGAAAAATTATGGAACATTCTAGGGTCATCATTTAGGTATTTTAAAAATACTTAGGCTTAATAAGTACACGTGATACTATACTAATTAGGGCATGTATAATTAAGTCAAATTTGGTAAATCGGGCTAATTGATTAAATATGTTATTGTGGATTATTTTAGGATTGGAATGAATTTGCAAAAGACACTTTTGGAGTGCATTATGTGATTTGAGGACTTTCCTTAGAGGTAAGAAAACATCCATAATATATCTATTTTTTAAATAAATATTTTCTTCTTTTTATTTTATGAAAATGTGTGCACGCAAGCAAATGATTTCAAATTGTTTTGAGTTCAAAAATATGTTTTTCAATATTCTATTTTCTTCATTATTGTGATTTGGGTCAAGCAAAAATTAACTGTTTTTGATATGTGCTATTCGTTTACAAGTGAATTTGTTTATGAAAATTATTTTACTTATTGAAAAGAATTGACTTATTCGTATGATCATTGTCAAAGTTATTTGAGTTATTTTAGTGTGTGTGAGTTATGGTTGGAGTCTGTTTCATGTTAGCAGGGTTTATTACTGTTGGCAGTTTGTTTGTGCTAGTAGGATACTGTCGGAGTTTGGCCCATGTTAATTGTAATGATTCAAAAAATCATAAATGACAATTTGGTAAATTGCTAGCATTGACTAAGGTTAGATACGTAAGTAATTAATGATATGTCAAAAAAATTGTGAAATGGGTTGACAACTCACCAATAAGACACAGTGACACTAAATTGAATTTTTGGTAATTTATTCGAGACTAGTGTGAGTCATAGAGCTACACAATCAATTACGGGACGTAGATAATTAGGGAAATGCAAATGATTGAATTTGGAAAAATGGATAGTATATTTGTAATCAGAGCGTTGAAATTAATTAGGGTGCCAATTTTGGGATGCTTTTGAGACAATTTATGTTCGAGCGCGTGTGCGAGCACAATTGGCCACATGGCACATTGGAAAGCGTGCAAGGCTTCCTCAAAAAGTTTGGTTGGGATTTTTTCGACAAGGACATGTGTCCCATTTTGATTTACCAAAAGAGATCCAATGTTGAGGCATTATCTAGTGTGTGGGAGTGCATGTGAAGGGGACTGAAAAGATAAAAGGGTACACATGATAGGACATGCGGGAGACCCCAAATCACATTTTCTCTCACATTTTCCCTTATTTCGGCTAACCCGTCCCCACCTCCCTCTCTCTCTCTCTCTCTTTCCCTCTCTCTTTCTTGAACATGGTGTGTGTGTTTGTGTATTGTTGGCTATATAGCCATGAGAGAGGAGGGAATTGGTATTTGTGTGTGTGTGAGAAGAGAGAAAATAATGTGTGTGTAGCCATGTATGTTGAAAACATAGTGAGCAACAAAAAAGGAGAAGAAGAAAAGTGAAAGAAAAGAAGGAAGAAAGGAGAAGAAGGAGGGACCAAATTAAGGATTGGCAGCCATTAATGGCTTCAAGCTCTCTCTCTCTCTCTTTGGGACTTTCTCTCTCTAGTCAAAAACAATTGAGGTAGGGATTTTTGTAGTTACTTTCAGGTGTTTTCTTAACCTTTGTCATTATAGTGGTATGTGTAAATACATGGGTGTGAATAAATATACATATATATATATGTGTGTGTGTGTGTGTGTGTGTGTGGATGGTTGTAGCAGGTTAGAGAGAGAAACTCATTCGGGTTTCTCAAATCTTAGAGAATGAACTAATAGGGTGTACCATGATCTTTTGAATTTATAATAGAACTGAATGGAAGGAACGAGAACTGAAATGGTGGACAGAACAGTGGGAAACCGATTGAAAAAATAGTTCTTTGGAATCTAGGTTTGGAACCGGGTAGTTTTGTCTTAGGGTGTCTTAGGCTGATTTGAACGATCCTTGTGATCTAAATGAGTTCCAGATGACAGAGATGAGTGAGTAGGAATGTGAGAAAACTAAAACAATGGCTGAATAGAGGGAATAAGGGGTGAGTGCAGCCCGTTAGAAAATTGCGTGTCTGAGGTTTCTGAGTTGATTCGAGGGCTTTTAATGCCTTAAATTCACCCTTAGACATGTAAAATTGGGATGTATCGAAGGTAGAAAGAAAAAGGAGTGAAAATAGCATTTTTCGGTGTACCAGCACCAAAAAGGGTGATCAACGCCGGCTACCTGGTTAACGGGTTGGTGGGTCGGGTTGGTCAACGACCCAGTCAACGGGTCGAATTCGGTTCTGGTCAACAGGTTTGGGTCAAATGGGTTAAGGCCTTAGGGGCTGTTTGGTTTCATAAATAAGGAAAAATGCTTTTGGTTAAAGGTTCAAATTGAACCGGTTCAGGTATGAACCGGTTCACTATTGAACCGGTTCATACGAGATAAAATTACGAAATTGCCCTCCTTTTAAATATTAAATTTTAAATGCAAATTAAATGTAAAAATGGGCTTTCTTAAGGTTTTTGGGCATTCTGAACTCAATGACAGGGTCCGTTTGGGCATTTAGGGACCCAGAGTTGTCCCACATTGATGAGTGCGCAAAAGTGCACTCTAAATACCCTATTATCGGAGTAAATTGCTAGAAAGTGAATAGGAATATTGAGATATATTTGATATTATTTATTTAATTTCTATTTATATTGAGATATATTTTAGCGGTATTTTATAAGATTTTAAGTCTCAAATGTTGCATTATTTGTTGGCGAGAGATAGTTTGCAATTGCGCTTTACACTTAATAGTTTTGGAATAATTTTTGGCTTTTTGGCAGATTCGACCATTGAGTTTCAATCGAGATTTGGATGGCGTTAGAGTTTCAGACTGAGAAAGTGATCTTCATGAAATACTTAGAGGACGTCTTGAGCTTTTCAAAAAGGTCTGGTTTGCAAAAATCGGAGTTCGTTTGGGCCTCCAAACATTGTTTCAAAGACAGGCCTGGAAAGCTGCTATGAACATGTCCGTCCAGCCAACTTGAAGGGGCTGTAACTTGAGCTTCCAAAGTCCAAATCAGATGGTTCTTGAGCCTAAAATTATCTACTCATCCGGGGCTACAACTTTTGTGAAGAGCCCGAGTTAAGATTCAGTTGTTATCTCATAGAAAACGGAGCGTAAAGATGGGCGCTGCTGGACATGTGCGGCTGGAGAAGAAAATAAAAAAAAAAAGGTTTGAAAAGTCAAAGGAAATGAAAACAAAGCAAGAAAAAGCCAAATGACTTTGTACAGTTGAAGCTTATGCTCATTTGGGACGTGAGGTGGTAGCCAATGTGTGGGGCCAATGCATGGAAAAAGAGAAAATTCAATTCATGTGTCCAGGGTATGGGCTGAATAAGAAAAGTCTCTTGTGGCGCAAAGCTGGTTTGTTGTGGGGGCCCATGGCTGCTGAGGCGCGCAAGGCTTAGGCAGGAAGCAGGCTGAATGAGTTGTTGGTGCGGCTGCATCGTGTGGCGCAGGAATTCAAGTGGGACCCATGCACACGGGCTTGAGTCTTGACGCGGCTTGGCTGGTGCGCTGATGTGCGGGCTGCTAGTGGGCAAGACTTGAAGCAATGGCTGTTTGTTGCTATGGGGCCCATGTTGTGCGCTGACTAAAATAAAAAAGAGAGGCGGATGGCTGGGCGTGCGATGGATTGAATGTGCGTGGGGCCCATCTGTGACGCGGTCAAGAGGCATGAGGTGGTCTTGGCATGGCTGCTAGTGGGCCCAGTCGTGTGGAGTTATGAGGGACGGTTGTGCGCTGAAGTAGGAGGTGGGCCGAATTAGGGCTGCCAATGTGCACTGTTGTGCAGCTAAAAAGAGGAGCATATTGAAAAAGGAGAGGACGCGGCTGCGGAGGAAAAAAAAAACATAGAAAAAAATATACAGAGTGAGCGGCAGGTGCGGCGCAGAAGGAAAATTCTGGCTCAGAGAAGAAGCCGCAGCGACTACATGACTCAGTGTTTCTTCACGAGGTTTATGTTATCCGTCCTGTACATAGGTAACTAAATTTTTAAGTAGGGTTAGGGATGAACTTGCACCATAGATGATTATTTTAATTTATTTTTGATTCATGTACGTGGTTTTCACTTGTTAAATTCTTTGATGATTATTCATAATTAATTATTGAATTTTATTGTCCGAATAATTAAAGGGTTTCGTCCGTTTATAGATTCAGTCATGCTTTTTTTATCGAATGGATTAATGTTTTGATTATTTTTAGAACAATTACTTATTTATATTGATTCAATTCTCTGCTGCAATATTGCTCGTTGGGTATATTGTCGTCGTTGTGTTTTCTCAATGTGAATAATAATTTGAGTGATTTAAAAGTGTTGAATGATTTTTCAAAGGGTTATTTTCAGTCTAATTGTGGTTCATAATTGTATATCTTCCGATTGAGATTTTTAGGATTTAATTTCTCAATTGAGTTATTAGTGAATTAAAAATAATTAAAATATCATATATGTGCAAGGGATTCCTGACACTCCACTATTCGTTAATTTGAGTATTTTCTTCCATTAATTAATTTGTTTAATTTTTAAGTTGCATTCAAAATCACTTTTTATATTTTCTTTTCTTATTAACCGTCTAATACTTCTGTAGTTTCAGAAATTCTGTTTATTATTCTTTTAATTTAGTCTCCCTGTGGAATCGACACCCCAAAACTACACTACAACTACCGCGTTATTCTTTGGGCGTAATCACACATAAATATGTGAAATTATGAAAGTACCTTTGATGACAACTTAAGCAATCAAAAGGCTAATTAAAATTCGGAAAGGGCTAGTCCAAGGTTCTTTGATACCCAAAATTCAAATGTAATGTCAAATTGGACAAAATGGGACTCGGTGATGGTCCCACCTAAACTGGTAAAATGATGATTATATCCCTAGAGTTAAATTGGGCAATTGAATGCATAATTAAAATCTAGAGGAGGCATTTCTAAGGTTTTTGGATGTTAGAAATTCAAATATGATATCAGATTAACAAAATGGGGACACGAGGTTAATACCACATGAGTATGTAAAATTACCATTATGCCCCTAGGCATGGAACATATCTAAAAGAGTTGATAAAATACAATGAGAGTATTCTTAGAGTTTTTGGACCTTCTAGATCCGATTTCAATGTCGGTTTGGTGAGACAGTGTCTTGGTAAACGTGAAACTTGTCCGGTAAAATTATAAAAATGCCTTTATGGGTTTAAGAAGCATTTAAATAACTTAAAAAGATTACGATACAACCTCCTTAGGTTTTTTGAGGGCTAGGAATATGTTTTTGATATCCGTTTGAAATAACAGACACTCAGTATGTTGGCTAACGTGAAATTGGCCTAAGAGAACTTAAAAAATTAATATGGAACCTTTGTGTTAAGGGTTAGGGTGGTTCTGGGAGTTGAACCATGAGTGTGTGAAGTATTCAATGCACATTATGAAAGACACAAGTAGTGTCTCCTTATGATCTGGTGACGACTAGGACCATGATTATATCCTGATTGATTGTGATTGCATGTCTATCATTGATACTTATGATTTGACTATTGTTGCTCTATTGCGATATCATTAGTTGTATATTTATCTTGGATACATGTGGACACTTTGCTGATTTTGTGATTCTTATATGTTAGAGATATTATGCATTGCATTATGTGACTGTTGATGTGTATGTGGTGTGAGCCTGTGTGGCCACCATACATTGTTGAGATGCGGATATTATAGATGGAAATGAAATAGTTGAATCATTGAGAAATGAGAAGTTACGAATGAGCTAGTTACAAGTTGAGAAATGAGAAGTTATGAATGAGATAAGTTACAAGTTAAGAAAGGGGAAGATATGGATATTTTTGAGGTTTTGTGGTAGGGATTGTGTCTTTCTTTGGTTTCGAACCATAACCCTACACAGGTGGTCGTAAGTCTCTATCGGGTTAGTAGCCCAAAAAACACTCAGGCTTTACTAGGAGCTATTAAGTAGTCTCGAAGGATTATGGAAGAAGTAAAAAGAAGTATGAGACTTATTGAGGTCCGTCTTGTTGTGCTGTGGATTGTATTTGTCATAGACATGGATTGTGTAGTGATTACACCTTATTGCCTTGTTATACTATTATTGTATATCATTATTTTGACTGCTTTGAACAAGAAATTGAGAATAAGAAATTGAGGTTCATCGTGAGATTTGTATATGTTGATATAATTCATGTTAGATGTACATAGAATGTCTTATTATTATTGTTATACCACATAGAGTGTTATCTTATTCTTTTGACTGTTATGTCTATACCTGTTATCTGTTTGATGGTATTTCTTTGTGCTTGGGATTGCATACTAGATATTAAGGATCGTCCTCATCGGATTTGCATTTTTTTTGTACGCTGCTTGCTTGTGTGTTTTGAAAAACCCTACTGAGCGTTATGGCTCACCCCTGTTGTTAATCAAAATGACAGGTACTAGACTGGTAGATGACAATTGTTGGAGTAGCACGAGATGAACAAAGACTGGACTAGCATTGGATTACACAGTTGTATTTATTCATTGTATTATAAAAGCTACTCTTACCCTTTTTTACATAATGTACATATTATATATTGGACCAGTAGAGTCAGCTCTGTATATTACCTTGTTCTATACTACCGATGGATGTTTTTGGTTTAGTTGCACTTTATTGTGATCCATTTCATTTAATCCTGTTACGGAACTTGAGCAAATATAAGCATGTTAACGAACAAAACCGATTAAAGGAAATTGTTTTAAAGGAAACCAATTTATAAAGAAATGACATGTATTTTATTAACTTGACTAGGATGATTAGTCTTAATCACATACCTTCTCGGAATCTAATGACCCCATGGTCGGGCTTTGCGTAGGGGTGTTACATTAACAGGGGTATAATACAGTTGACTTCCAGTACTGGTGCCGTCTGCAGGTCCCACTTTGAACATCATATGTGATTATTGTGTCAACCACGGTAAATGCTTAAGCAAATTTGAAAATACTATTTGTTACCATATTATTTTTTGATGGTTTCTGAATTGAAAAATGATACCAGTCTTCGTATTGTGAATATTGAAATGCTTTCCAGTGATATGAAATTTTGTAAAATGTTTCAATTTATTAGCAACTATTTTTAAATTATTCGTGTTATTCGCTTGACATATTCCGGTGTATATTATGCTATGCTACCTTATTGGGTTCTTTGAGTTTACCCCAATATTTTTTTTTATGAGTGAATAAAGACCAGTTGTGATATCTTTTAGTACTAGGTGCGACACAATGGACAACAATGGGAGATCAATTTAATTTTAGTTATTTGTGGTTCTTTTTTTAGTCGGATAGCTTTGAAACTTGTCCTAGTTTTATTTTTGGGATTTCATTGAGTTATTAGGCTTTGGATACACATGTGATTTATTACCTTTGTGAATAGTGCATACTTAATTGATATTTCTTTTGAACTTTAGAAACAATTTGATTTAATTATTGGTATGCGAAAGAATTGGAGATGATTTTTGTTATGAGTTTATTGATTTGAATGGTTTAGCCTTCAGATTTGGGGCGTGACATGTTTAGGATATATTCAAGCACAACAAGATAGGAGTTATCCTTCTAGAACACCAAAAAAGGATCTTTCATTAAATAAGGAGGAACCATATAAAGTCAAAATAAGCAAAATGGTTCTAAGCATGTCCAAAATGATTATTCTCACCCATTAATACTCATAACATGGGCTCATTGCTCGTACCTGCATATGGTATGGGTTAATACAATAACCTCGTAAAAAAACCTAAATAAGGGGAGAACACAATGGTGACCAGTATATACATGTGCTTTTGTAGTGGTGAATAGGAATATCTCTAACATCTATATCATTGACGTCAAGAAATATGAGTCATGTATACACGAAGGCCATGCAAAAAATGTTTTAAGGCAAATATATATATATATATATATATATATATATATATGAGGTGAAATTAAGATATAAAAAAAACAAGGGCTATGAACAAAATCATCATAGCAAAGATATATTTCACAATATACATCCATATGAGACATCAATGTTTCAAGTGAAGATGTCAATAATATTATAATTCGTCACTCAAGCATTTTAACAAACACCTTATAAACAATAGTGACATTCATGCTTCTAAACTCAAGAATATATAGCACACATTTTTAATGATGTTATCTAAGTACCAAATTCAGACCGAATAGACAATATGTCATATTAAGAGAGATGGTGAAGAGAAATAAGCAACACAATGATGATATGATGGGTTTTCTTTAATCCGAAGCATATACAATGTATCAAAATACATAGAAGATTATATATACACATGTAAAAAACATAGATATGCCCTGAGTATTTTTTTTCTCAACCCAAGGTTTGACCTCTTACCTCTTATGTGAAGAAAAGATGAAATCCTAACATTCTTGCTTTGATTCTTGTCAATATTTTCTAAACCTTAGCTCCAAACTTGTTATAGATGACTCCAATAGTGATAATCTTGTACCAAACCTCCATGGAATTGGCTGATTTCACCAAAAAATAAAGAAATCTGGTAGAAATTGATGAACCCAAGCCTCGACTCCCTTTTTTGCCATGATAATAGTGAGAACAAGAGAGAGGATGTTAGATTTTTGGGTGTGTGTGTGTTTTATACATAGGACAAAAGCACTTTTTGGTTTTTTACCAATTTATCCTCAAATAAGTGGCTATCATTAGTTCCCCTCTAACCTTTATGTAATTTCACATCCAGTATAAACTTATGGGTAAATTACATTGATCACCCCTAAGGTTTGGTAAAAATACAGTTAGACCCCCTAGGTTTTGGAATTACACTGACCACCTCTGTTAGTGCTTGTCGGATGATGGCTTGAATGGAATGGATGAACTGTCAATTTTACCCTTAAACGTTTAATGATTATTTTATTACAAAAAAAATTATATTTTGGTACATTGACCACCCTTCTCACTTTTCTCGCTCTCCCATCTCTCCCATTTTCTCTCCACTATCTCTCTCTCTCTCTCTCTCTTTCTCTCTCTCCATACATATACATATATATATATATATATACAAATAACACAAATACACACATACACACACACACATATATATATAGATACAAAAAATCTCAACATAGAAGACCTACCCTCACTTGACCGATTAGGCTAGCATGAAGCATCTCAAAATAATTTAAATTATGTAGCTTCCCTAACATATGTTTCCACCCCTCTTCCCATGCCAACGACATCTTCCATAGTGGGTAATGGAGGGGCTTTGGTGCTTATTCTTTTTGGGAGGCTTACCCTCCAAATTTGGTATGGTCAATGTCCCCCGTTGGGGGTGGAACAAATCTTATCCTCCCAAACTTGGGTGGTCACATAAGTATCGACATCTTGGACTTTGAAATGATCTGAGGCACTCCTTTCCGAGGAAGATAGAGATCTCCACATTACTTTGGTGGCCTTAAAAAAGAAAACCTAGAAGAGATCTCCAACTGTTGATTTTGAGTTAGGCATGACATGGATTGAAATGATGAATGAACTAACTAAAGAAAGGATGAAGGAGGAAGGAAAACCCGACCTCAAACTAGCCCCTATAAACACAGATCTTCTATTCACATGGAGTCCAGGGACAATCAGCTATGGGGGGAAGTTTACAAATTATGATTCTAGTGAGTTCATACACATGTTTTTTAGTCTAAGTCTCCCTAAGTTAAATGGATGGCCCCATTATCCTCAAAGGCATCTATTGTCCTAACTTGGGTCTTTATGTTTGGCTCAACATTTTCTATCGAGTCAAATATATCTACAGTTCGTTCTAGAAAACTCGATCTAAATATGTACTCAGAAGTCTCAGTTTATAAAGATTAAAGTTTGAGCTAAAAGAACAAAGACATACCGTGGGGTTATAAACCAAGGCATAGACGCTAAAAGAGCTAAAAATTTTCCTTTTAACACTTGGTAAAACTTAAGAAGAAAAGAGATAAACCCTCCCCCCCCCCCCCCCCAAAAAAAAAAAAATAACCAAGTGAAAAGAGGATAAAAGCCAGAAAGAAAAGAAGAAAAAGGGATACCTAGATAACAATGAGCAGGTAAATCTTAGATAACGCCGCTTGAGATAGTTAAAATAGAGATGTTGGAGAAGCTCTATGCTTCTATTCCTAGGGAATAAAAGTCCAAATGGAAGAGAGACACCCCTATTTATAGAATTAATGAAGATGCAGCATTAATGACAAAATAAATAATAATGATTATCAAGCAGTAAGGAGATGCGATGGTTGATTGAATCGCCATGATTCAAAGAGACGAACGATTATTAACATTTATTGTGCAGCTGGAATATGCACCTTGGGAGTAGTGTGCAAAATAGTATATGAAGGCAAATTATTTTATAACCGTTAGATTTATGACACATCAGTCCAATCGTCCTCGACCTATCACATTGATTCAAATCAGAGAACAAAGGGCAGTTGACATGTCTAAAATTGAGCATACGATTCAAATCATGCCATGTGTCTATTGAAAAAAAGGACGAATCTACAAAATCATATTTGTTTACCTCATGCTTGCACCAACAACATAAATCAAATTTTGTTTACCAAACTCACGTGGTTTGGATTTAATTTAACCTGACTTATGCATGTTTTCATATATTTATTAAACTCATGTAATTTTTAAAATCGTATTTTCAAGATTCAATTTTAAAGTCAATTTTTTAACAAAATCTCATCTTCAAAGTGTGAGTTTGATGTGATTTCAAACTAATAAGAATTTGGAAGTCATTCCAAATCCTTGTTAGTTTTCGCAGTCATCCCAAATTGTTATTGGTTTAAAATCGCATCTTAAAAATGCGATTTCAAACTCTCATCTTAAAGATGCGATTTCGATTAAAAATTGACATTGAAATCGCATATTAAAAATACAATTTAAAAAACTATATGAATTTAATAAATAAATTAAAAACAGAATGTATCGGGTTAAATAAAAAGAAACGTGAATTTAGTAAAAAAATCGCATAAATGATGTCACCTCATATCAGTACTCCACTAGATCAGACATTTTTCCTTCTGATTTGATATTTGTACCGAAGTATTCTTCCTTAAACAATCAGATTGAAATATTGCCATCTTTCCCACCTCATAGACTTAAGCGACCAACAAAGATTTGGAGATTATCTTCTATTTGAAAACTGCTATTTTGATCTTATTAGCCTGAGACACATACTAATTCTATTCCAATTAAGATTCTATTCAGTTTGGCAATCTAACATCTCTATAAATAATGAACCAAGGTATTCTGTTAATTAAATGAATTCCATCATTTGCAAGCAATTGCTTATTTTTTCTTTCTTTTTAATCTTTTCTAACTTTAACCGTCTGGACTAAGTGCCACTGATACTCTAAAAGTGCCCTAATTTTTCTTTGACGTGTTCATCACGTCGAGAAGGGAGAAGAATGTAGCCATACATCACGTCCATCAGATTTTTTACGATATCAATTAGAATTTATTTCATTCTTAAAGGGTATTCTATTGCGGTGTACTAAGAAGTACAAATACTCTATTTTGACTCACATATCCGTGTCGGACACGTATCAGATACCGACACTCTCAAAAAAAATTTATATATATTTAACATGTGCCTAACGTGTCCGTATTTTACATTTTTTGAAAAATAACGTCCATGCGTATCCGTGTCCCGTGTTTCTTAAGGGGTATTTTTACTGCAAAATCAGTATTTACAATTGTCAAAGTTATGTATAACTGTGAAAGCAACTGGTACAACCATTAATAGCAATATTGACAATGGCAGCAGAGCAACTAGCACACCTTTAAAGACAACTAAATAATCGGCGATGGCAGAGAAAAATAATTCTAGAAAATTAACAACGTACTATTACTATAAACCAGCTACTTAAAAATTTGGAAAGAGTATATTAGTAAGTTGGCAATATTCCAATTTCCAAGACCCTCGTATGCTTGTATGATACAAGAATCCTGATCACCGGGCTGTGTCTCACATTAATACATAAATACTCCAAAACAATTCTATTGAAATCACATTGGGCAATATGGATAACAGAGCAACCAAAATCACATCTTATTAAAGCACAATCCAAACACACCATTGTCCTGCAGAAGGAACTGCAAAAGGACCACCTTCATGCATGTCAAGTTTTACCCATAGATATACTAATAAGCCGATTACTTGCTATCTTTTGGCAGTGGTGTATTCACAAACCTCCAGGAGGTTTTGTAAAGAGCTTCAGTTACGCTTTGTCCTGCCACCTCACTAGGGGGCACTGCATTAGAAATTTCTTTTATATCTTCTTTTGTGAGCTTCACTCTCACAGAGCTGATATTGTCATCAAGATTTTTTATCTTAGTCGTTCCTACAATTATACAAGGAGAAAATAAAATCTAATTTAGTCATTCAAATCGAAGTTGAGCTTACAGAAATAATGTATTTCAGAGTATATTTGTCAAGTTTATTAGACTTTTAGTTGAAATTTTGTGCATTTGCACCTTTCAACTATTAAATTACACGGCAGAATTCTGAAAGTATGACAGTAAGGTTCTAAAGCACCAGAGAACTGATAATGGCATTTGTAATCCATATCAAAACAAAACAGAAAAACAGATGAATCAGACACTACTCAAGAAGGTATGCTGTGTGATTTAAAGGCTGGCCTGTATAGAGTTTTGGTCAGTAAGTGATGAAACACATCCCTTTCCAAAAAACTAGATTAAGAACTTTTTGAGGTTTATGATTGATTTAGCAAGCATACGTCTTGTGATTTTTAGTTATCCTGCTCTTTTTTTTTCTTTTTTTTTTATAGGTAAATCACACACGCTTTACCCCTGAAGGGGACTTGAACCCGCAACCTCCCATATGGGGAGCTGGAGGAGGTACCAACCAAGCTAGAACTTGTTGGTTTTAGTTGTCCTGTTATGTTCATCTGGAAGATGGTATATTGGATTATATGCAGTGCATTTTCTCCGTTATGCACAAGGAGAAAGGTAGTACATGGGTCTGACCCTAGCTTGGCCATCTTACATCTGCATCACAAGCAAGTGGATTGATGGAAAAGAAAACAGTAGGGTTGATGATTTTGTAGAGCGTCGAAATGACGACAGGAAAAGAAGAATGTTATGAAATGCAATACCGGTCTCTAGTGTCTACTAAAATGAGACATGGCGTATTGGTACAAGGGAAGAAAACAGCAGGAATAGAAATAACAACTCCAGAATGAGACCCAAGGGGCCATGAAGACATGAAAGGTGTATAACAATAAAAGATGCAAACCCTCCACTTTCTTGGAAGGCTGTAGACAGCGAAGACTATGTTCAGTGGGTAATACCATGGACTAGAAGATGGAATCTCTTCACAGTAAAAGGATTTCATTCCGGTACGCAAGGAAATTTTGAAATGAGTCTGTAGGAAATGGAGGTTTCTAGAGGTTGAAATGACAGGTTAATGAATGCAAGAAGGTTGATAATAATGTGTATTTTCAGCCGTAGAACACACTTCAGTTCTTGATTTGTTGACCATTGACTATCTTAAAAGTACAGCAGCTTGATGTTATGACAAATTCTTACATTATGACCTATCAATGGATCGACATAACTCAGCTAGAAGATATCCAGGTTCAGCTGAAGAAGCATACAGGTTGAAGCATTCTCCTAGAAAACACTACAAGCAACAAATGCACTAATGTTGGCACAAACTACATCATGAGAGTTCTGATAACTGCATTCACTTCATATTGGATTTAGCAACGGGTTGGTTGTTTATTTGGCAGTATAATGAATAAGTATAACCAAAAGAAGATGTAGGAATTGGTGAAACTTTGGCTTCTATTCGTTATTCTACTATCCTTGAGAGTTACATATGCTATTAGACTGCACTTGCGAAGATATTAACATGCAGTCATGTAGTTGATAGCAGGCATATGGCTACACTAGGGTTGCAGACATTGGCAATTGCACATGAACACCATGAAAATTGAGTGTAACCCTAGTAGTTGGTTTGGTGTGTCCTGTAATATGACAATCATACAACTGGTAGGGTTCAGTAACATCAACTCCAATTAGGGTAATGAGTTGGGCCAAGGCCAAATACAGGCTACCTTTTCACACTTGGGTAATATCAGTTTTTAGTCATTATCACAGCCCCCTTTCAACCAGCAACCCTCTTCCCTGCAGCAGCTGCCACTTGTGCTTCTTGAAAGTCATGGGAAAACCTCTTCGGAAATTTCAAGGGAAGCCCCCTCCAGTAAGATCTTTTCATAGCGAGGGAAGTGAAGTATTGAGGTTTGTTCTATGTTTTTATCACTTCCTAACAAGTTCACATAGTTTTTCATTTAATTTTTATTAACAATGAAGCAAAACTTGAAATTATATTTTGTTTCCAATGGAATAAAATTAGAAGAGGATCACTCACCAGGAATAGGTACTATATCATCCCCCTGATGAAGAACCCATGCAAGTGCGAGTTGAGCAGGGGTGCATCCATGCTTTTTAGCCAATGCATCTATTCGAGTATAAATGTTCTTGTTCTGCTCAAAGTTCTGTCCTGTAAACCTAGGATGTATTTCCTGATAGAAAGAAAGATTCATCATTCATTCACCAAGTCTGTTCAAATAAACAAAATGAGGAAATGAATTTACATCATAAAGCTGGTTTCTATCATAAAATCAATGAAATTAAAGAGATTACACAAGGAAGAGGCAAGATAAAGATCAAGTTTCGTACCAACAAACTATTTTTAGGCACACTTTCCACAACTCCCCTGCCACCGAAAAAACCACGACCAATTGGGCAGTATGGAACTATCCCAATCCCAAGTTCCCTAATTATATCACAAAATAGTTTAGGAAAATATAAGATAAAAGGAAAAAATAAATAAATTGGAAATATAATACAGGACCACAGAACTGCAGTAAGCTTGAGATAGGAACTCCATGGAAAGAAAAAACACATAATCACAGGAAAAGATTTTAAATGCCAGACAATGTACCTTCTCCAGATAAGCTTCATTTTGTAAGTGAATACGTTATTCAAACAAAGTGTAACATGTTAACAGTCATTTCAAACTGTTTAGTAGAGAATGTATATGAACTCGAGTTAAAGATTCCTGCAGGAATACAAAATGGAAGATCAAGAAACCTGCATAGCGGGATTATTTCTCGCTCAATGTCACGAGACCAAAGGGAATACTCCATTTGTAAAGCAGTGATGGGATGAACTGCATGTGCTCTCCTTATTGTCTCTGGGTTGGCTTCAGACAGCCCAATGTACTTTATTTTACCCTCTTCCACTAATTTCTTAAGTTCCCCCATCTGCCCTTGAAAAAGAAAACAAATAAATGGGAAAACAGAAATCAAGACTTTGGGTGCATTTGCATAGATGAGAAAAAAGAACTAAAAGTTATAACACTTTACAGTTTCCTCAATAGGTACTGTTGTGTCTATCCTGTGAATGTAGTACAGATCAATGTAATCCACATCGAGGAGCCTCAGGCTACCCTCACAGCAGGAGCGGGCATATTCAGGAGTTCCTTTCACTGTAACATGAGTAGGCTCGATTTTGAAAACGCCAAATTTGGTGGCCAACTGGATCTTTTCTCGAGGCAATTGCTTTAATGCCTGCAAGAATCAAGTTCTGCTGAATGAAACACCTCTCCTAGAAGCCAACAGAAGATTTTATTTTTCTTTTAAAAATATCCAACATAAAAAAAAAATCATCCAAAAAAGCTTACTAAAGCAAGGGGACACTCAAAATGTACTATGTTGACCGCTCCAAGCTGAAAGCGATAGCGAATCTGGAATTATGAATTTTTCTACCTCAACAAGGCATATAGTTATGGATTTTTCTAGCTCAACAGGACACCTCCTCAGACATTTCCAGATCACGACATGATAAAAGAATTATATAGAAAAATTTAATGCATAAATAAATGAATGTTAAGGGAAAATGCTTGAGAAGAATAAGATACTTCTTCTTTTAGAAAGAAAGCTCCATTAGATCTCTCTTGAACTTCATCATCTTTTCTGATTTTCTTACATATGACATATAAATCCAACATTCATTCTTAGGGAAAACAGCATAACCTAGCTATTGGGTGTACTCTGGAAAGGTCAAAACCTCAAACTAACTCAGTGTTTGTTGTGCCAACAAAATAATGTGTCTACCCAAAAATCATTATAATCCTCTAAAATGAAAGAATGCGGCTTCCATTTTCAGAATTTTCAGAGGGATGCTCTACTGAAGAACTGCTGGATATCCATCTATTAATGATGACATATCCTATTATACAAACAGTTCAGTAACACAGCACAATGACATTCTTTTTATATATAGGACAACAATATAATGATATACACCTAAATCAACACCATCAATATGAAAAAGGTAATTACATTGTGGTGGTCCCATGAAAGTTTGTGCTGGGAGGGGTAGATGGGAGTCATGGGACCTAACCTTTCACATCAATGTACTCCAATATTTCTTTTTGTTAAATCGAGTCAAGTTCAAGGATCAATACTACTATTCCTGCCCTCCACCTTCTTTGCCCAACACACATTACAAAGGGAAAAGGAAAAAGAAGAACAGCCAAAAACACCCTCTCCCAATATGGGGCCTCCAAGTCGACAAATGAAAGCTTGAAACCTAAGAAGCATGGATACAGACACGGGACACGGATACAACACGACACGGACACATAGACACGTTATTTCTCAAAAGAGTAGGACATGGACACGTCAGGGACACATTGAATATATATAAAATTTTTATATGATCATATAATAAAAACCTAATGTTATTTCAATTAAAATTGGCATAAGAACACATAAATCACAAAAATATTATTAAGATATTAAAATAACAAGGCCATTAAATAAAAATTAAAGAATTTCTTCATTTAATCATAAACATTCATGATTCAAGTGTCCGACACGGACATGTAAACTAAAATAGAGTGTCCGTACTTTATAGTTTGAAACTGTTCACTTTCATTTCTGATCTATATAGAGCAATGAACCTCGACGAATCAGATCCTTCTCAATAACCTAATAAACATTCATAAATGAAAAATAAAACAAGAACTTATCAGACCTTAATACCCCCCCCCCCCCAAACCAAAAAAAAAAACTGAATCAGAAATCAGATAAGAACCTTAATGAAACAATGTTCACATACTATTACCTTTCCTATCAATATTTCATTGGCATGGTCGATGCCATAAACATCTGCCGTATCAAAAAATGTGATTCCTTTATTGAATGCATCCTTGATTATTGAAATGCCAAACTCTTCAGGGACAGGAGTATTGTAGATTCCAGTAAGGCCCATACAACCATATCCCAATCTCGAGACCTGAGAGATTCAGAAATGAATGAGAAACAAAAACATACCTTAATGGAGGCGATATTTAAGTAAAATTTCTTCATGCACCTTCTAAGGAAGACACAGAGAAGAGAACCATAGAGCCATATGATGGAAATGGTATTGAGGCTTCTTGGTTCTCTTGCGCTACTACTAATCCTTGCATGTAACAACTTTTCATGGCTAGTTTTATCCTTTCTTAATATTGTTAATGGAAGCAGCAAACAAACCATTTACGAAACTAGTATCTCTACCAAAGATATGTCCTTTTTTTTATTCTTTCAATAAGTACCAAATATATGTCTTAAATGGTACAAGAGACCTTCGCAAGTGATAACAGGTCAATCGATTAGCAATTCAAGCCAACAGCTTTCATATGTGGTTAGTGTGTTTCAGTACTATAATATTTTGAACCTTTCATGTTTATATAAAGGAAAAGAAATTAGCATGTCAGATCACATAAAAATAATATGAGTATCACAACCTTTTTCCTAAAAATTGCATTTAAAGATGTTAGCAATATCCACATTATTATCCACACTTTGTTCAAATAAGGAACTGAAAAAAAAATTGAATTGACACCAGTCACCACAACTCTAGCAGGCACAGTACCAAGCATTAGGCATCAGTTACACAAATTAGGCAGCACTTAATTATAATATGAAAAAAATTAGACACTAAGGCCACAGACCCTGTTTGAAAGAAACAGGAAAATACTGCCACTCTGCAAGGCATAATATGGCATGCACCAACAGTTGTGGCTACAAAAAGTGATTCCTTCTTGATATTTGTTGATATTGGCTATGATTTCTCAGGAACCTATGCAATTATGAATTAACAGAGATGTACTGCCACTGCCACAGATCACCCTATACATTTCACGAATGGTCTCAGAAAGTATTATTAAAACTATTAACCTAAAATTCCATGGCTGATATTAATGCTTGATGGTTAACAAATAACAAGCACAAACAACATTATTGCACAAGAACAAAAGCAGTCCCCTTTAATTCCTAAAGCATTTAGAATTCTCGGTACAAGTTTCAGCATAAATCAGATTCTAGCTCCATATTTCTTCAATTGAAAAGCTTAAAGCTATATATAAAACAAGATCAACTGGGATCACACAAGATTGGAATCAAGAAGATATTGGACAACACAAATCTGAATGTATGGGTGTGGTTTTACTCAAAAGAAATGCCATCTTGAAAAATCACTCCTTTTTTTTCAATAGATTTTCATTAGAAAATAAAACTAAAGAATCTACTTGAAAAAATCGTAGGAATGACAAATCTGATGTTTAATATAATGAAATGGGACGATTTTCAAACGGGATTGTATATAAAATCGCTGATTTTCCAGTTTCATTCTGAATTTGAACTGATAACACAGTCCAACAGGAGAAAAAAAATCTTGAAGGGATCTGGAAAATAGTTGTACCTCAAATCCCTGGCTTCCTAGTTTCACTCTTGGCATCTCAACTTTCTGCACTTCAGCCATTGTTAACACTTCTTTTTTCTACTCTCTTGGACTTGAGCAGCTACATGTTCCACAGGAGGCTTAAAGCATGAACATATATATATATATATATATATATATATATGTGTGTGTGTGTGTGTGTGTGTGTGCAGCAGACATATAATTGTATATTAGTAGTAAGGTCTAGGTACTTCCATCCCTTATTTAAAATGGATGTGATTACTTATAAATAAAAGTGTAATTATACTTGCATCTTTTGAAAATTTTAATATTATATTAAATTTTTTATTTTATTTAAAAATATATAAATATCTTCTTTTTGTCAATTTTTTTTTTAAATAACTAAATTACCTATTTTATTTATTTATTTTTACAATTTTTTAATTTTGACCAATTTTATCTAATTTTTTTAAATTTATTATTTAAAAATAAATTTAAGATAAATAACTTATTTTTATTTTATATAAAAAAAGTTAAAGTTTTTATCAATATTTATTTAAAAAAATAAAAAAAACTTGGTCAAAATTTAAAAAAAATATATAAAAATAATAATTTTTTCATTTTGAAAAAAAAAAATTGACTGGAAAGAGATATCTATTTATCATCAAATAAATTTGGAGAGGTTAGTGTAATTTTAGAAATTTAAAAAAAGATCAATATAATTATCATAAATTTCAAAAAATGTCAATGTGATTTACCTTAAATAAAATTGTATATTAATAACACTATACTTTCTAAATTTTCATTTTCTAGATATTATCAAATGTTACCATTGTCCACTCTTCATATAATTGACGTGAGTTTGATTTTTCTTGTTCAATTATTATATTCAAAAAAAAAAAAAATCATTTCACTGATATTTCTACTGCGTATGTAATATATATGTATTTTTTTTTATTTTTTAGTTAAAAACAAATGTTACATAATATTCATATAATTGTATGTGTTAAATTAATATTGTGATACGTACTTGAATAAAAAAAATTCTTCCTCCTAATTTGATGAAAAGTACCGTGCGAACTAAATTAATTACAATTTTTTTTAGATTGCTAAACGATTCTTTCTAACACAATACCCCTAAATTAATTACATATCACTCTCAAAATTTATTATACAACAAATATGTTCCTTTTTTTTTTTTTAAATCATGGCAGATCATTTAAGATGATAAAAACCTGGGAACGATAACCAAAATCAATGCCAGACACCACGGCTGCCTTCATGGTTTTTAGGGCCGGATCCACGCACCAGTGCAACCCAAAGTCGTGCTTTTGACTGACGAATAATGTTTCATGACCTATATTTTAGTATTTATATGCTATTTATATGCTTACGTAAAAATGAAATTTATTATCATAAATTTATTAATGGTCTCATATATATAAATATATGTATATCACATGAATATTAAAATATCAACAATGAAATATTACTTTTGGACTGAAACGTCTATTTTGACCCTAAAAAAAAACAACAGTGGGTGGGCAGGAGGTTTCTTTTATGTGTGTTTAAAAAGATTGATTGATAAGCATATCTTTTAATAAAAATTAAGTTAAATAGTTGATTGATACATGTATGATGTCTATGAATATTGTGTGTGTATATATATATATATATATATATATATTATTTTATAAAATATAATATATTATTTTCTTACAAGAAACGCACTTAAGTTTTATTGACACATTTTAATCCTTAGACTTCTCTTGAACCAAAAATAAGAACAGAAAAAGACACCACGTTTCCTCAAGGCTGACTTTCCAAAGGAAATTTAGAAAAAAAAAATGCAACTACAGTATAAATTCTGAAAATCTGACTTAACCAAAAATTTTTAATGCCAGGTTGAGTTTGTATTTATTGGGTTTGTGTGTTTGGGTAGGATCATGTTATATCAATAAATCAGTTTTGATATACCATAATTTAACAATCGTATCTTAGACCTGATACGTGTCTATGATGAGCTTTTTAGGGTACAAACCATGAGAACTTATCATTGTTTTCCATATTCAACTGACTTTAGAATAAGGAAACTGAGTTTAATATGACAACTACTATCTTTAGGATATCTTCAAATCCTTATATTCACGACTCTTGATCTTACTCAACTAGGAGATATACAGCTTATAAATAAGGTCATAAGGTACGCTTTCAATTTATGCTCAATTCTTATCTTGAATTACTATTTTCAGTTTTCTTTACTAACTTTATCATCGGAGTGGCTACTATCGGAGTTTTCTCAGTAACTCTCTGATCCCGAGTTCTTGACAAGTAGTTCGGGACGAGAAACTTTCACACTAGAAAAGAGCAACATCAGTTTGGCGCTGTATGTGGGAACGGCGATCGTTCTCATTATTTTTCATCAACTAAAAATCTATTGTCTTTTTCTTAAGAAAACCAATGGCTCTCAACCTTCGTCCTAGAAAGAACTCTTAAAACCCTCAGAATCAACCTACTGTTAGAAGAGGAAGGGGCCAAACACCTGTCCATTTGCAACGACAACTTGATCAGATTCAACGACAGTCCGATTAGATGCAGGAACAACTCACAGCCATGTCACAGGCACTGGCTAAAAACCAACGAAACAATCCTCATCCTCCTACTAACACTGTTCATAGAGGACCTCAACCTCTGGCCACCACCACGGGCGATGGATCCTATAACGAGGAGTTGTCTAACGTGCAGCCCGTACACCCCCATGGTATCATCCATATAGGGACCGATCCCCAATCATCAACAACTATAGGGAGAGGAATACCGATGTCCCATTTTGCTCTAGCCTTCTATTACTAGAGCAAGATAAGAATACCAATTCCAACGGTCTTTGGATCCAATCTAGTATAGCAAAGACTTTAGTCTCCTAAGGTCCTCGATCTGCCAATCTTCGGAGAGTAGCATCCTCCTACTGCTGCCAGACAAACTCCTCCAGTGAATTCGGAGTTCGAAAATATAGGACAAGACCAATAACAAGAATCGATCGTGCAATAAGTCCTACCCAAAGCTCCTCAAAGGGTAGAGGAGATAGCGAACTCTCAAGATCAAACGATCTCAACTAAGGGGTTCCACGTCCCTCAAGAACAAAATGAGCTAAGTAAACTACTCGATCGGTTCTCCACGCCATTCCCCTCTACCATAATGATAGAATAGCAACCCAAGAAGTTTGTAGTCCCTAAACTTACTCTATATGACGGGTCTGAAGATTCTGACGATCACCTATCTCATTATCAGCATACAATGGCCCTGTATGGGCCTACCGATGCCTTCATGTGTCAAAGTTTTGCAACCAGCCTGAAGGGTGCCGCCCTTAAATGGTTTCACAACCTTCCCTAGAAATCAGTCAGCAATTTTTATGAGCTCAGTAGGCTATTCCTTGTCCACTTCTTAACATATAGTAAGTTTAGGAGAGGGCTAGAGTTCTTGCTGGCTATAAAGCAAGCCCACTTGTGAGTACATAACTCGTTTTAATATAGAACTCATAGAGATAACCAACTACAGTTTGAGTTTCCTAGTGACTGCCATCACTTCAAGCCTTGGGACTAGACGCTTCTAGGATTCCCTAACCAAGAATCCCCTTGTCGATATGACAACACTCATGGAAAGGGCACGAAAGTATATTAATCTTGAAGATACAAAAGTCTCATTCTGAAAAGCTAAGGAACAAGTTCAAAAGGACGAGCATGTTCAAAAGAGGGATAACAGCGACAACAAGAAGAGGACTAGAAGTCCCGACAAGAGAACAACACCTAGAGTCCAGAACAACTCTAACCCTGGAAGGTATAGGACTTATACCTCGCTGAATGCTTCTCTTACCCATATACTCCAACAAATTCAAACTCGTGTAAACCTGTAGTGGTCGGAACCATTAAAAAGCCACCCAGACTCAAGGAATCAAAATAAGTATTGCGATTTCCATAAAAAGAAGGAGCATACAACTGAGGAGTTTAGAGCTCTGAAGTAGGAAATAGAGCATCTCATCAGTAGAGGACGGCTGTGGGAGTTCATCTGACAGGACGAGAGGCAGAACCCTCGTGATGAAAGACCCCATCAGAGTAGAGTCTCGAACAGAGGGAAGTTCAGAATGATCAGTAGCAACAAAATATCAAGTCGTCTTCGTGTTCCATGCTGATAATACGATGACAAGGATATCTAATCGGGCTAGAAAGAGACATGCTCGGGAAGCAAGGACGGAACCCCATGTTATCCAGATCTCGGCCATTGAGAAAAAGATGAAGGCAGAACCCCAGATCTAGTTCTCTGAACTAGACCTTGCTGAGATACACTGTCCCCACAACGATGCTCTTGTCATCTCACTCAAAATTGCTAACTTTGGGATCAGAAGGGTCCTTGTAGACACTAGAAACTCTACGAATCCTTCAGACATATGAAGCTCGAATCTAATAACATCAAATCTATTGTTGCTGTAATGGCAAGATTCAATGGGAACCTCAGTTTCCCAATGGGCAGCATTGATCTACCGACCATGGTAAGAGAAGGAGATGACCAGAAGACCCTGATCTTTGAATACATAGTTCTGGACGCTAAATCTCTCTATAATGTCATTATTAGGAGACCCTGGATCCACCAGATGGGGACAGTTACTTCAACCCTCCATCAATGCTTGAAATATATTCACAAAAATAAAGTTCTCACCATTAAGGGTTGTCAGCCCACTACTCGGGAATGTCATGCCTTCACACTAAAAGAAAGAATTTACAAATAGCAATTACAGTATCCTTATGAAAGGGAAAGCTCTTCATCTCCCAAGTTTCATGAGGTAGAAAAATGTCCTTACGAGATTTACGAGCCACTGAATCCTAGAGGAAGGGACAATGCGGTTAAACCAATAAATAAGCCTATCAAAATGCTCATTAACATTGAAGAAGAGAAAAAATTCTTGCATATTGGCTCAGCTCTGTTTCCTTCAGAGCAAAATGAGATTGTTAAATTCTTGAAAGCCAACCTTTCAGTATTTGCTTGGGAAACCAGATATGAAGAGGATAAATCCTGCCTTCATCTTTCACAAGTTGATGACGGATCCAGACCATCATTTAGTAAGACAGAAGAGGAGGACATTCACTTCAGAACGTCACAAAATCATCAACGAAGAAGTCCAGAGGTTGCTTAATTCTGGAATTATTAGAGAAGTATTCTACCTATAATGGCTTGCCAATACTATTATTGCAAAGAAGAAGAACGATAAATGGAGAGTATGCATCGACTATACCGACCTAAATAAAGTGTGTCATAAAGACAACTTTTCTCTTTCTAGAATCGATCAGCTCGTTGATGCTACGACAGGTCATGAACTCACGAGCTTCATAGACCTTTACTTTGGGTGCAATCAAATCCAAATGTATCCCCCAAATCAGGAAAAAATAGCCTTCATATCAGAATGAAGTCTCTATTGTTATAGAGTGATGTCGTTCGGTCTAAAGAACGCTAGAGCCACATATCAGAAGCTTGTGAACAAAATGTTTGGCCTCCAGATTGGGGATACAATGGAAGTCTACATTGACAATATGCTTGTCAAAAGTGTTCGAAAAGCTAACCACATCCAACACCTATCCCAAACATTCGACATTTTAAAGAAACACAAAATGTAACTTAATCCATCGAAGTGTACCTCTGGGATTGTAGAGGGAAAATTCTTGGATTTTCTGATTTTCTAAAGAGGAATTGAGGCAGACCCTACACAGATCAAGGCTTTGATTGAACTTGAGTCCTCCAAAACTAAGAAAGATATTTAGGGGCTAAATGGTAGGATAGCAGCACTGAATAGGTTCATCTCTAAATCTACGGATCAGTGCCTCCCGTTCTTTAAAGCTTTGAGAGGGAGTAAGGCCGTAGAATGGACGTGTGAATGTGAAGAAGCCTTCTAACAACTCAAGTATTACTTGGCCTCCTCAAACCTCTTTTCAAAACTAGTGCAAGGAGAAAAACTACTCCTATATTTAGCTGTGTCGGAAAGTACCATCAGTTTTGTGTTAATTAGGGAAGACAAAGGAGTTTAGAGGCCTGTTTTTTATGTCAGTAAAGTACTTTTGGACACTGAGACAAGGTATTCCGAGATTGAAAAAATGGCTTTAGCCTTGGTGATATCTGCTCGAAAGCTCAGACCATACTTTCAAGCTCATCTTATTATGATCCCCACATCCTATCCTTTAAAATCAGTCCTACACAAACCTGAAGTATCAAGACGATTGGGTAAATGGTTAGTGAAATTTGGAGAATTTGACATATCCTACGTTCCACTAACTACTATCAAAGCTCAAGCATTAGCAAACTTCATACCTGAATTCACTAGAACCCAACACTCAAAAGCTCAAGCCATTACAGACATTTCGGGATAACTACTTTATAGTGATGGTTCATCTACAAACAAGGGCTCTGGAGTAGGTATAATACATCAATCCCCTGATGAGATCTTAACCGAAAAAGCCATTAGCCTAGGATTTAAAGCCTCTAACAACGAAGCTGAATATGAAGCACTTATCTTCATATTAAAACTAGCTCTAGAATGTGAAGCTCTGGACCTTGACGAGTTTTGTGGCTCTCAACTAGTAATTAGTCAGGTCCTAGGAGAATATTCTACCAAAGACGGTAGAATGACTAGATATTCAGAGCTGGTGGAATCATTAAAGTAATCTTTCCACAAATTCACTATTCAAAAGATTGAAAGGAATCAGAACCCCAAGGCCAACGCATTGGCAAATATGGCCTCCCATCTTAAGCTAGAAAGAGATTCTATGGTAACAATCTCCTATTAATCAAAACCCAGCATTAAAGTATCACAAGCCCTTTAGATTTCAAACCAGTCTCCGAATTGAATGACTCTCATTATCAAATTCCTAACAAAAGAATCCCTTCTAGAAGATAAAAATCAAGAAAGAAGAATTCAAATCAGGGCAGCTCAGTATTTAATCCTCAACGAAAAACTTTACCGAAGGTTTTACACACAACCCCTCCCACGGTGCTTGACTCTGGAAGAGGCCCACTATGTTCTAACTGAGATACATGAGGGGATATGTGGAAATCATAACGGCAGAAGAATCGTAGCCCAGTGAGCACTGACTCAGGGCTACTACTGGCCCAATATGCTAAAACAAACTAAGGAATATGTTTGGAAGTGTGACAAATATCAGTTTTTTGCTTCTTACCATCATCAACCTCAGCATGAACTCATCCCTATTGCAAGTCCTTGGCCGTTCTACCTAATAGGGAATGGACATCATAGGACTATTGCCAAAAGCCTCTCAAAATAGGAGATTTCTATTAGTCACCATTAACTATTTCTCTAAATGGGCAGAAGCTGAACCATTGACCCACATCACTAAGGTAGAGGTAAAAAACTTCACCTAGAAGAACATTGTATGCAGGTTTGGCATACCTAGAGTCATTATTTCATACAACGGGACATAGTTTACAAGAAAGGTATTTGAAAAATGCTATAAAGACCTCCACGTTAGTCACCACTTTTCCTCTCCAGGGCATCTTCAGGCTAATGGGCAAGCCGAGATCACCAACCGTACAATTCTCAAAGCAATAACAAGAAAGTTGGAAAAAACCAAGGGAAGATGGGTTAAAGAGCTCCTTGGGGTGCTCTGAGCCTACTGAACTACTAGAAGAACCCTAACAATGGAGACACCATTTTTGCTCGCCTATGGCACTGAGGCAATCATTCTTGTGGAGATTGGTATGCTGACCCTCAAAACAGACCTCTTTGACCAAGAGATCAATGGCCAACAACTCGTAGAAAATCTAGACCTTCTAAAAGAAAGACAAGTAAGCTCCGATCAGGACTGAAGCCTACTAGTAAAAAGTGGCCAAATATTTCAACAAAGGGTTAAAACAAATTAATTTCTAGCTCGGAGACCTTGTCCTGAGAAGAGTGTTCTCAAACACTCAAGATCCCACCATAGGAAAGCTGTCATCTAGTTAGGAGGGGCCTTACAAAATAACCAAGATTGTCGGACCTACAACGTATTAGTTGGAAGATTTAACTGGAAATTCTGTACCCAGGCCTTGGAATATCAAGCACTTACGCAAGTATTATAAGTATAAAATTTATTTTGATTCACCTCAAAGCTTGCTATCAATGTACAGACCTCTAAAAATCTTGTATCAATTACAAGCATTACAAGTCTAGTCCATTTTATCATTCTACAGACCCTTAAAAACCTTGTATCCATTACAAACGTTATAGGTCTGGTCCATTTCACCAATGTACAGACCCCTAAACACCTTGTATACATTACAAGAATTATAGGTGTGGTCCATTTCACCAATGTACAGCCTCCTAAAAACCTTGTGTCCATTAAAAGTGTTATAAGTCTAGTCCATTTTATTAATGCACAGATCCCTAAAAAACCTTGTATCTATTACAAGTGTTACAAGTCTGGTCCATTTTACTCAATACACAGACTCCTAGAAAACCCTTGTATCCATTACAAGTGTTATAGGTCTGGTCCATTTCACCCAATATACAAATCCCTAAAAAACCTTGTACTCATTACAAGTGTTATAGTTCTGGTCCATTCTTTCATTATACAAAACTCTAAAAAACCTTGTCTTATTTACAAGTGTTGTAGGTCAGTATAATCTATTTTATTAGTATGCAGACGCCTAAAAAATCTTATTTTATTTATAAGTGTTGTAGTTCTGTATATCTTGTTATTTAGACCTCTAAAATACCTTATAAGTGCTTTGGAGTCTTTAAAAGAGCTTATATTTTCTACTAGTTTGGATATTAGAGGAATTATCTCAATATTAGAAATGAAGCAAAGATATCAAGCTGGGTACAAGTTCTGAAGTAACAAAAAATTCATATATTAAAATCCAAAAAAATAGGAAGGTTACAAGATAAAAAGAAATACAAAAATCCTATCAATTCTATAATACTATAGGTTCGATAGACTTTGGAAGGACTTCTTTAACAAGTTCAGGAGTTGCTTCTTCTTCCACTTCGTCGTCAGCATCCAAAATATCTATCTTAACCTGGGAGACTAGAATATCGTTCACTGTAGTCATGTCCAAATCAGGATACTTCTTCCGAAGCTTCTTCCTAAAGGTTCGGTACTCGTGCTCGATGAGCTTGTTCCCTAGCTCATGGACTTCATCCTTCAGATAGACCTCGATCTGAGCTCTGAAAACTTCAATGTTGTCTTGAAGTTTCTTGGCAGAGGTTGCCTCGAAGTCAATAAACCTTTTTTTGAGGCCTTCGAGCTTAGCAGCTAAGGCATCCCTCCCAGACTCCAGAATAGAGTAAGAGTTGGTAGCCTTCTTCAGCTTCTCTTCAGCAGCTGCCACTAAAGATTGTGCAGTCCCCAACTGAAGTCAGGTCTCATCAAACTTAGCTTGCAGGTTGTCAACCAACTTGGTGTCCTCAGGGAAATCTATAATGGCTGCCAAACTATGGACAACTTGAAAAAACAAAACAGTCAAGTCAGCACTAAAGGTATGCAGAATACTCAAAGATAACAATAAAACAAGAAAAAATAGGATTCACCCTTATATGGATAGCCATCAGATCTTTGGCTATCTTCTGGGGCTTCAGCCTAGAGAATTTTCTCGGGCTTGTTGCCGAAGAGTCTTTGTAGACCTTCTTTAAGGCATTGGCGCCGGAGTCATCAAGCTCTTGGGGGGGGGGGGGAGGGGTAGCAGTCGACTTACCTTTCCCTCTCTTCCTTTTTGGCATAGCAAGTACCAGGGGCGGAAGGGCCCTTTGAGCAAAGGAGCACCCCAACTCCTCCAAGACTTTCTGCTTGGGGGAGTTAGAAATCAGCCTCTTTTGCTTCTCTAGAGGGGAGGCTCGGCAAGGGATGAAGTTTCCCTAACCTTCTTCTTTTTCACTAGTACCCATATGGTGACTAGGGACTTCTTCAAGCTTGTAGTACGATCCTTCACCAATCCAGCTTCCATCAAGTTCTTTGAGGTAAGAATGGCCTCGTGAGAACGATTGTTGGTCTGAAGAAGTTTTTTATACTTATTTTGAAGGTCAGGAGTGAAGATTGATCTCTTCTATGCATTCTTATCTGCACAAATATATAGAACAAAGAACAAGTTAGATTCAAATGCATAGAAGTAAGAAATCAGGGGTGAGTCATGAAAAAAAAAAAAAACAGGGGGCTCACCCTTAATACCAGTCCTGCGTGGGAAGGTTGAAACCTGGTTCTCGAAGTCCTTGAACTCCCAACCTCCATTTACATAGAAATACCACTTCTTCCAGGTCTTTATTGGAAGTGAGTACAAAGGAAAGATGTCTGAACACCTTATCAAAAGACATGTAGAACATGCCCTCTGACCTCAGGTATTTCAGATCCATATTGTTTCTAATCAATAGGAGGTTTATCTCGACGTTGTTCAAATGGCCTAAAACTATGAATTTGAGCAATTGCCTCTAATTGTTTATGTTCGGATCAGCTAGGAAAATCTTAAACTAGCTAAAAAATTCCCTAATAAAAAGGTGGAAGGGAAATCGAACCTCTATCTCAAACCACTCAAGGTAAGCACATATCTCACTTTATTGAACACTAGAGGGGCGGTTTACGGGTCCTGGTATCCTACATGACACATTTGTGGGGAAGTCAAAAGTAGCCCTCAGAGCATCTATCATGCTCTGAGTCATGGCGCTTTTGCCCTCCTCCCTTTTGTGGGATTTTCTATAGGTTTCCCCACCAACGTTCCTAGGCTCTATGAAAGCCTTTACTATCCTAACCTCAGAGCTTGTGGCTGGATTATCAACAAGCCTAGTTTTTGCATTTTCCAAAGGGCTAATGGTTACTAAGTTTATTTTTACTTGATTATCTACTTCCTGAGGGTCTACAATCTCATGACCAATGCCTGATTGGGCATCAGAGCCAAACATGGTCTAAACAGAAAAGAGTAGAAGAAAGAGGAGAAAAGATTCAAGGAATGTTTGTGGACCGAACCTAACCGCCACTGTGATCAGAGTTATTCTTTGGGCACATCGAAAATCACCTCGTTCTAAAGTCTCTTCTACTTATTAGAGAAATCAGAATGCCAAGATCTCTTTTGCGGTTTGGGGTGTTCAAAGATATTAAATTCTCTCTTATGGTTTGAGAGCTCTCAAAAATGTTAAAGTGTTGAAAGGGGGAACAGTAATGTGCTACCCCCTTTTTTATATTAATCCAATGGGTGCCCATGTTAGGGGCATCGCCTTTGAACCGCCACAGCGGTTGAGGCAATGATAGCCACATAATCCCAATCGACGGCTGGTGCAATAAATGTCACTTTAACGACTGTCTCCTTGGAATGCGGAACGACACATTTATGACTAACACGCATGTAACATATCAAAAACCCTAACCTCAACTCTGAGTATGCTACAGAACAGAGGCTCGGTGGGGAGTAGCTGATATACCATAATTTGACAACCAGTATCTTAGGTGTGACACATGTTTATGATGAGCTCTTTAGGGTATAGACCACGAGAGGGTTATTTTATCCAGGTCGACCAGGCATGGAGGTCTAAGGAAATGACTTTAGAACTTATCACCGCCTTCCATATCCTACCGATTTTAGAATAAGGAAACAAAGTTCAATATGTCAACTACTATCTTTAGGATATCTTCAAATCTCTATATTCAAGACTCCTGATCCTACTCAACTTAGGAGATCTATAACGTATAAATAAGGTAACTTTCAATTTATGTTCAATTCTTCTTTTAAATTACTATTTTCAGTTTTCTTCACTATATCATCGAAGTGGCTACCACCAAAGCCTTCTTGGTGATCCTTTGATCCCGAGTTCTTGGCAGGTAGTTCGGGACGGGAAGCCTTCAGACCAGAAAAGAGCAACATTAAGTTTAAAATCTAAAAACTTGGCCATCTTTCTCTTATAAAACCTTAAACTTTCTAGTCAAAGCTCTAATTTAATTTTCAAGCTCAAAAAATTAACAAAAATAATTTTTGACTTAATTAAAATTATTTCAAATTTCAATCTTAAAAAGCATTTGGGTATTTTTTTTAAAAAAATCTAAGACGTCTCCGATTTGAGTTCAAAACCCCAAAAGAAAAACTCTCCAACAATAGACTCGAACTCATTTCAAATTCATTTTTATTTAAATTCAAATTCAAATTCAAACCCAAATCAATAGAATACTATTCATATACTCAAATCGTTGTTCAAGACAAATTTAAAACTTTTGGGACATAATAGAAACTTTTTGGACTAAGGCGGGAAGTTTTTACAAAGATTCAAGTAAAACTAAGTAACTGCTAGAGTGCATTAAGCTCAAATGAAACTTTTTCTCAAATTTGAGTAAAAATTTGAGTCACTGTTGGAGATGTCCTAAAAAACAACAATTAAAATCTCATTATGGAGTTTAGAATAATTTTAAACAGTTTTAAAATCTAGGCCGTGCAGCAAATTGAAAAAAAAAAAACAGATCATGAGTCATTGGATCAATCGAATTATGATGTCATAATTATTAGATGTGTCAATTCGTGTTGATGTTCATGTTTGTGTTATGGCAAAACATAGACATTTTAAAATATGTATCAATGTTTAGTCAACAAAATGTTCCATCACTAGATTGAGGAAGACCGGGGAATGCAGAAGCCAATGTTCTATGTCAACAAAGCATTACTACACACAGAATCTCGGTGTTCAGAACTCGAGAAATTGGCTCTCACCCTAGTGATTTCAACCCGAAATCTCAGATCATACTTCCAAGCACATGTCATCATCATACCAACCTCGTATCCCCTTAAAGTAGTGCTATATATGCCGAAACTCTTTGGATGACTGATGAAATGATCGGTGGAGCTTGAGGAATTTGATATATAATACGTCCCTAAGACAATAATCAAAATGCAAGCCTTAGTAGATTTCATAGAGACAACTAAACCTAATAGGGAGCAGTCTTCTAATGTTGAGGGTCCTGTTTGGATCTTGAACACAGATGGGTGGTTAGGTGACCCGGGCGATGGGATTGACATAATCTTTCAGTCCCCATATGGCACTGTAGTAGAGACGGTTGTAAGCTTGGAATTCAAAGACTCTTACAACGAAGCCAAGTATGAAGCATTGATTTATGGGCTAAGGTTGGCAAGGGAATGTGGGCTAAGAACCTTAGGACTTTGTAACACTCCGACCTAATTAATTAATAATTAGTTCGCTAATTATTAATTAAAAACAAAATAAAGAATGATTAAAAAAATTTATCGGGACTTCCTGATAATTATGAAGGATTAGTGGAAGAATTAAATACACGAAGAAGTAATGTAATCTAATCGTTTGGAGCAAAATTTGAAATACCTTGATTATAAAATTAACAAACCTCGGGAACTGCGAGGAAAATAGATACGGTGCAAAGCTTAGAATATCGAGGCCAACCCGGGTAGGAAACTACTAAAAGAAACCGCTTCGCAAAAAGGAAAATAAAAAGAAAGATATGAAGTAAACATCCAAAATATGCATTTTGATTTGCCAAATAGGGCATAAGATAAAAAAATGGCCAAAAGAGGTAAAAAGAGTTGGACATGGGAATTCATCCCTAGATCAAAAAGAGTAAGGAACTTATTCCCAAAAAGTTAACTACTTGACCACAAGCACTTTTGTGCTTTAATATACACAAGATATATATTTATATACCATGGAATGCTTAAATTCAGAACATAAAAAAATGAGGTGGCAGCCCCTCATTGGACCATCACACCCACTAATTAGGTTTCATGCAAATCAAATCAAATATATGTAAAATAAAATATATGATGTATATTTATCTGAGCTTGCGTATGTGGGATGGAAATTCAAAATTCAAAAGTGAAGTGTGTGGGTGTGTGCTCGGGTAGAGAGAGAAATCAGAAAGTAGAGAGAAAAACTTAGAGAGAGAGAGAGGTTGTGAAGAGAGAGAGAGAGAGAGAGAGAGAGAGAGAGAGAAGTTTGTAAAGAGAGGGAGGTGAAGCCCTCACTGCATGTTGCATGCAAGGAAGGAAGTAGAAGTAGGATAGTGAATTAGAGAGCTTAAGGATCAAAGACAGAAAATGAGACAACCATGGAAGGTAAATCTCAAAAATCTACTTTTTCTCTCTAGATTTGTTTTAGCATGGAAACACATTGTTAAGCTCTGAAACTTGCATGAATGGTCCCTGAAGTTGTTGTTTATAATTTAGGGTGAGATTAGGTTCCAAAAACAGCCCAAAAGTAGTGTCCGTACACAAATCGCCATTGTTGGAAGCTTGAAAAATTGGTCAGGTGTCGATGGAAACCAAATTCATTTTTAATGCTTGGAACTTAAAATAGATGTTAAATGGGTCACGAAACAACAAGAATTATGTAAAATGGCCTTAAGACCAGAGAGAACGGTCGAGTTGCAAGATTGGGTCCAAAAACGACCTTCTGTGCACGAGGGCTTGAATTGGTTTTACGGACGGGGTCTGAAACTCCATTGTCCAATGAGTACAACTAAACAAACCTTCGTCAAAATGGCCCAAGATTAGACCTAAATGAAGGAGTTGCAGGTCCTCGGATAATGGAGTTGAACCGAACTCCATCCTTAGATTCGAGCCATGAAATGAACGTATAACTGAAGTCTAAGATCCCAGAACCATTTTGGAAGCAACAAGGACTGAAATCCGCCTCTAAAATGTCACGAATTAATCTAGAAAAAAACTAGGGCTACAGTGACTTTCGCGTTAGGGACGATGAGCAGTGCAGGGTCGGGTCATAGACCGGGTCTCGGGTCGGGCCCCGACCCAACTGCGAAATGGTTTAAAACCTATAAGTGAAACTACGCCGTTTCGGGGGGTTATGTTTTAAATTTAAGTTCAATTGGGATCGTTTGGTTGTGGCTGTAAGAAATTGAAAAATTGGAATGGGGATAACCTAACCATGAATAAGGTGTTTAGTGAGGATATCCAAAACCGGTTTTCTGAGAAACCTAAACCGGCTGGTTCAATTGGAACTTGGACCGGTCTAGGGTTTCTAACCTTAAACCCTTTGGTTCAAGGATTTAATTAAAATAAATAAACTGAAACTTTCATAATTTACAGTTTGACCCCTAAACGTTTAAGAAATTCTGTCGTGGCAAAAAATTTAGAAAATTAATTCAATTGAGCCCCTGGAAAATAATAAAATAATTTATTTAATTATTTTATTAATTGGATAAAATGACTATTTTACCCTTGGACACTAAATGACTCAAACGAAGCCCAAATTAAATAAATGAATAGTATATTTCTACTATTTCAGGCATTTTGGACTCAATGGTGGAATCCGATTTAGGAAATTAAGTCCCGAAAAATAAAGACACGCAAATAGTAAATGACTGTAATGCCCCTAATGGTACCCAGGGCAGATTAAACATAAAAGATAGTCCAATTTAACTATGTCGGACATTCTGAACCTAATAGTGATGTCCATTTTATGAACCGAGGTCCCGAAAAATTTAGCTATACAACATGTAAAATTACCAAAATGCCCCTGCTATAGTACGAAGCTCAAATAAAGTCCAAATTGGACGAAATTGATACTGATGGAAGCCCAAATAATTACGAACTCATATATGTGACTAAGTAATAATTCAGAGTCAGAATATCATCAAATATGAAATGATCAAAATGCCTTTAAGCATAGAAAATGTAAGGTAAAGGCCGAATAAATTAGAAAAGAAGGCCGGTCTAATAGAAAGCATAATTTTGGGACCAAATAAGACTCCGAAACAGTTAAAGTATAAAACGAGAAATGATCGATGTGTCCTGATGATCAAAAGCAGATACCAAATGAAGTCCAAAAGACTTAAAAATTTATATATGAGATATATGGAATATTCTAAAGACCATGATAGGGTCCGAGGCAAGAAGAACAAATTATCATTTTGCCCCTAAGGTTAAATAAGTGCTTAATTGATAACGATTGGAGTCCAATTGACCTAGATTATAATCTTGACAGCCATTAAGCCTATTTAAGGAATTTAATAACATAAGTTGAAACCCAATGAGTGAGTAATAGGCCGATGAATTTAATTAGGCCATCTGATAGACTTCTAAGATCATGAATAAGACATGAAAGAATCAATTCTGATCTGTCTGTAATTAATGATGATTATTCAGGCTATGCAAGGATATGCCTGAAGTATCTGGAGATTATCAGAGTATTTGTAAATGGAAAATGCAATACTAAGAAACCGAGGTAAGTAAATCTGAACTTTACTATGGGTTATTTTCCAGCCAGTCACATTTATCTTCTTATGCTGCCAAATTTGTACTCTATCACTACCTATTGAACTTGATTTCTCCACTTTGAAGCCAATCGATTTTTGATCAATTATTAATGTCTGTACTTCGGATTTGACTTACTTGCCTATATCTTTTGTGAACTTAATCTGCTGATATTTGAGCATATTTGTACCATCATGATCTGGTAATATATCTTGTTGATGGAAATTTTGTTGATCCACACACTTATGTCTTGTTGATTGAGATTTTGGCTATTTCACATGATTGTACATCCTGTGTGAAAATTTATTGATCATGATATTCGGTATGTACTCGAGGTTGTGCTCAGTCACAATGGCCCATTTGTTCCCAGATGCGGGGAGGACCCTTTAGGGTCTGTTGTGTCCTTCGGGACCTGTAGTAAAAGAGCTCTGGCGTTTTTCAGAAAGCCCGAGGAACTGAGGCGGAGCTGAATATGCGTGTTCTAGGGGTATGCCGGACCCCGTTCTATTTACGCATCTGTTCTGTTAGAATTCGATATTAACGTTTTGCATTGTTGGATGATCATATTTTATACCTTGTGAATGATCATATTATTTGCAAGAATGGAATACTTTTGATTGGCTGACGTATTATTGGTGGCAGCAGTTTATTGTGTTGAGCTAGATCTCTTTGACTGATTCTCTCTTGTATTATTCCTTGTGGGAATAAGCCTTTCTAGACCCTCAGGTCATTGTGTTATATCTTAGTGACTGGCTGTGTATCTATCTGTTATCCCTTTCTTCTATTATTCTTGTGAACTAACCCTGACCCATGGCAAAGCTAGGAATTTACTTATTGAGCTTTGTTAGCTCACCCTTTATTTATAACCATTTTTCAGGTAGCTTATGACGGATGATATGCAGTGAGATAACTAGTGGAACTAGTGAAGTACAAATGACTTACACTGATGAGATGAACTCCAAGTCAAGTTGACTACGTAGTCTGTAAGGTTAAGTTCACAATTTGTATTATAACATTACATCATTAGTGATGAGGTTAGCCTAGTATGCTGGATCACTATGATTAAATTGTACTTGGAGACATTTTGATTGTTGATCATTGGAGATGAGTTTTGATCAGCTGAATTGTATTGGTGTGACTTCCGCCTTAAGTAATTCATTGATATAGAATGGATGCATTGGAGCATGTATATTGATACTCTAGAGATATTTGGTGACTAATTCTAGACATGCTTTGATGTATTTGGATGAATTGCATTTTCAGTTTAAAAAGGTTTTAATTTCTGCTGCTTTGACCCTACATTTAGAATGCAATTCATTGTAAAGTTCAGAAGTTACCTTTGGTTGGTCGCATTGACGGCGAGAAAAACTGGCAAGGTGGCCAACTGGCATCACGTCCTCAAGATCCGCGTAGGGTGGGTTTCGGGTCGTGACAGACTTACTCGGACTCCCAGTTGATTGTCAACCAAGTTTTGGGGGATTTCATCATAAAAAAATGTCAGAATACAAAGATATTTTAAATTGGTGGAATCATTAAAGAAGTCATTTGGAAACTTCGTCATAAAAAAAGTAAGTAGAGATCAGAACTCCCGAACAGATGCACTGGCGAATATAGTAGCCTTATTGAGCTTTAAGGTTAACTCAGATATCATAATCTTTTATCAATCAGAGCCCAACATTAGCTAGACCTTAAAAGCCCTGCAGATTGAAGAAGATGCTCATAATTGGTTAACACCTACTGTGCGGTACGTGAATGAAGGCCTTATTCTAGAAGATTAGAATCAGTTTAGGAGAATATGAATTAGATCAACCTAGTATCTAATCCTAAATGGAAATATTTACCAAAAATTATACTCCTAACCCCTTCTGCTATGCTTGGGGCTAGAAGACGCACAATATGTCATCGCAGAAATTCACGAAAGAATATGTGAGAACCACAACAACGAAAGAACTCTGGTTCACATAACTCTTTCACAAGACTACTAACTGGTTAAGTATGCTAAGACAAGCAAAAGAATATGTTAAGAAGGGTGATGAATGCCATCAATTTGTTTCTTGCCAACATTGGCCACAACATGAGTTGGTTCCCATTACCAGCCCTTGGCCATTTATCCAATGAGGGATGGATATAGTAGGGCTACAAAGTAAGAAATCTCTTCTAGTGGTAATCAATTACTTCACCAAATGGGCAGAGGGTGAACCTTTATCCAAGATTATAGAGGTAGAGATTCAGAATTTCATTTAGAAAAGCATCGTTTACAGGTTTGGAATACCCAAGGTTCTGATTCATACTGTTAGCCCTAAAGGTTACAACTATGGGCATTTCAATAATTTTAATAACCACAAGGCATTGTCCATGTGGACTAATGTTTCATTCAAGTGACAATGCAAATAAGTTATCTAGGTCAAAGAAGATGGTTGACCAAGAAATTACAAAATCCATCAAGCTAAAGGATTCCACTCAAGAGCATACTTCAAGGCAAGAATCAAATCAATAAAATTCTCTCATGATAAATCAAGCAAATGGACACACTCAATTTCACGACCCGAAACCCACCCTACGCGGATCTCGAGGACGTGATGCCAGTTGGCCACCTTGTCAGTTTTTTTTTTCTCTACCAACAATGTAACCAACCCAAGGCAACTTCACAATGAATTGCATTCTAAATGTAGGGTCAAAACAGCGGAATTAAAATCTTTTTGAATTAAGAATGCAACTCATCCAAACACATCAGAGCACGTCTAGAATCAGTCATCAAATATCTCTAAAGTATAATATACATGCTCTAATGCAACCATTCTATATCAATGAATTACTTAAAGCGGAAGTCACACCATGAAAGTTCAGCTAGTTAAACTCATCTCCAATGATCAATAATCATAATGTCTCCAAGTACCACTTAATCATAATGATCTGACATACTAGGCTAACCTCATCACTAATGATGTAACATTATAATGCATAGCCTTAAAGTTAACCTTACAATGTTCACGTTCGATCTTTAACTTGAAGTTTATATCGTCATTGTCGTTCATTGTGCATCACTAGTTCCACTAGTTATCTCATTGCATTTCATCCCACATGATGTCACCTGAAAAATGTTAAATAAATGGAATGAGCTTAAACAAGCTCAGTAAGTAAATTCCTAGCTTTGCCATGGGTCAGGGTTAGTTCACAAGAATAATAGAAGAAAGGGATAACAGATATCCAACAGCCGAATGAGTAACAAGAAATACATAGCCAATCACCAAGATGTACAACAATGACCCGAGGGTCCAAAAGGCTTATCCCAAATAAGATACAACAAGATAATAATAATGAATCCAACAACCGGGATCTAGCCAATCATGAAAATCTGCTGCCACAACAATTACGATAGCCAATCAAAAGTATGACATGCTTGCATAGAATATGAACATCCAACGAGTATCAACGATATATCATCAACGAGTAAAGTATAACATGATCGCAATAATATGATCATTCACAGGACATAGAATATGATCATTCAATGAATATCAAAGATATATCGTCATCGAGTTCTAATAACCCAGATATGCGTGAATCACCCGGGGCCCGGCATACCCCACTAAAACGCATGCTCAGATCCGCCACAGTTCCTCGGGCTCTCTGAAAAGCGTTAGAGCTCTTTTCTCTACAAGTCCCAAAGGACATACAAGACCCCAAAGGGTCTTTCCCCCACGCAATCTGTGAATGGATGGGCCATTGTGACTGAGCACAACCCCAGGTACATACCAAATATCATGACCAACAAAATTTCACACAGGATGTACAACTGTACAAAGCAATCGATATCACAATCAACAAAACACGAAGTGTGGAATATCAAGATTTCTATCAAAAGGATATATCTCAAGACTAGGTCATGATATGATAGTGCAAAGAATGCTCAAATATCAATGATCAATCTCACAACGATGTAAGCAAGCAAGTCAAATCCACAGATCAGGCATAACCGATAACCACAAGTCGATTGGCTCAAATCAAGTACATCAGGTAGTGATAGAGTACAAATTTGGCAGCACGTAGAAATGAATGTGACTGGCTGGGAATAACCACATAGAAAAGTTCAGATTTACTTACTTTGGTTTCTTAGCATTTCATTCCCCCCATTACAATTACTCTGATGATCTGCTTCTCTTTATCCTTTGACGTGCCTGTCATTAGAATTATATTAAGTCTATAATCATAACTGATCTATGCTATGATATGTCTTTAATATGCCTATCATAGCTATCGGTATCTTAATTTCTAATTTAGATCTCATCATTGTATCCGGAATGCCGAATAAAAGTGGTTTAGGCTTTTATGGATCTTAAATCGAACTCTTGGATTGAAAAGGGCAAAACTATCATTTTGTACTTTACGTGTCTTTTATTCTCGGGACTCCTTTTTATAATTCTGACATCACCATTGGGTTCGAAAGGTTCGAGATAATAAAAATTGACTACTTATTTATCTCGTTTGGACTTTGTTTTGAATTATTAATTATTAAAGAAATAATTAATTTAAACTTTGTCTTAAATAGTCGACTGGTTGGTAAATATCCTTAAAAGGCCGACTGATTCGGAATTATTAAAAGTTAGCTATTTTGTGATTTCAATTAATTTGTTCGCTGAACCGTAAATACTTAAAGTTAATTTAAAACTCTATAAACAGTCTTGTTCACAATTCACTGGTTACTTAAAACGGAAATATCTTATCTCAATTTCTCAGTCTATTACGCCTATTGCCAAACAAGTCATATGTTTTTCAAATTTAAAATTAAAATGACTTAACCCTCACTGTACCCAAATTCTGACAAGAATGAAATAGTTCATACCTTAATACTTCAAGAGCCCATTCCGATCTTTCATTTTAGGAGCTGCAGTAGAAAAATCTACTTTATCAATTGAACAAAGTTAGTCTCCAACTAAGATACCAGCCTGAACTGCGACAACTATTAAGGCCTGCTACACCATCAGTAAGGATCAATCTCCCTCATTGCCTGGACAGTGGGTAATCCACCATCGACTGGTCTGTTCTCCCTCTAAGGACTCTTCAGTGCCTCTACCGCTACTGCCATGCATATATGCATGCCGATCTGCTGCACTCCAGTTGGCTACTGTCGCACCGGACAGCACCACCACCGCACCTGTTGCAGCTGCTGCTCGAGTCTCCTACAACCAAATTTCCCATTGTCTCCTCACCACAATTCTTCTAGCTCAACGCCACCTCACCTGCTGGTCCAATTTCCACAGCAGCAAATCAGTTTTTCCAACTCTCTGTACATCAATTCTCTTCACTCAAAACTGTCGCTGGGTGCTGGATTCATCTCCACCCAGATCCTGCATTGCTTCCTCACTGTTGCCACGTTCCACTTGCATACATATATATTGTCCATTTGTTGCTTCACTTGCTTTCCATTTTTTTTTTCTATTTTCCATTTACTCTATAAATTTTCTCTGAGCAAACCGAGACTGCTGTACTATGCACACATGAACACATGTAGGCCATGCATTCTTCTTTGGTTGCATGTATGCCAAGCGTATACGTGCTCTCTGCTATTGATCCTTAGATAGACACCTCATGTATGAGGTGTCACTACCTTGCACATGCAGGTTCCTTTTAAGCTTTTTAATTTCTTATTATATATGACATAAACCATGGGTGCTCAGCCCCTGTTTCAAATTTCACGGCTGCTGGTTTTTATTCCAGCAGCTTCTTGTTTATTCAATAGGTTTCTAATATTTATATATATATATGTATATATATATATATATGTAAACCTCCAGTTACACGTTATCTCTACTCCACCACCCATTTTACTACACACGCATGTGCACTCGCCAGCTGTTGTATTGCCACGACCACATTTACATTATACACACATGCGCACATACACCTCCTAAACCTTCATAACCGATTATATATATATATATATATATATCATTACATTATAATATATATATATATAATCCAACCGAATATATATATATATATATCTATAATTATTATAATTTCAATTATACATATATACATCCGTATATATATATATATATAACTATATTCATATATTATATATATAAATGTCCGTGTCCCGTAATAATTTAGCTTTTGGTGCATCGGCAGTCCGAACACCCGTAACTGCCTGTCATTAAATGGTACGTTGGTTTCATTTGCGTAATAAATTTAAGTGCAGCTCGGGATTATGCGTTATGATTCGGTTCGACTCGGGTCAAGTATTGGCTACTTCGGGTTGGATACCAGTCAACCCGAGTCGGGCACCGGCTATTTCAGGTCGGGGTATTACACTCAAGCCCAATGAATCAAGATAAGTAAAGTGAAGTTTTTATTTTCCTTATTTTGGGTTTTGACTAATTTAGGATTAGATTGATCATTGGTTGTAAGATTTTATTATTTAAATTGATCAACTAAGAACTAACCTCAAATTATTTTTCAATACAAAACAATTACCATACTTTAAGTTTTGAAAGATCAAAATGTTTTGATAAAAGCATACTAAGAAAAATAAGTAAGAAGGCATACACTGTCCAAACTAGTCGACTGATTTTTAAGGCTTACTTTTGTACTAATCAAACCAGTTGACCAGTCCAAGAACCAGTTGACTAATTGACCTTTTTCATAAAATATCTTGAACACACTGACCATTATAGTCAGCCTAAATGTTGAATCAATCGAATACTTTTCAAACGCTAAAACAATGTACGCTAAAACTAGTCGACTGATCCAAAAGACCAATCGACTGATTGTTCTTGATCAAATGAACCTTAAACCTTCTGGATAATTCAGTTGACTTGATCAGCCGACAATGTTTGGACCAAGGGGTCTGATATTATAATTGGCTAATCCGGTTTGACAAAATGTGCTTTGATTTTAATCATTACATTAGTCTTAGGCTTAGAGTATCTCAATGCCCATTCTACTCCAAAACGGTCCAAGCTTCATTGTCGTGCACATTTACCGGTTGACTTGGTTCACGAAAGGTAATTTGGGTATTTTGGACCTTTATTTTAATTTAGATCTCACACATTCACATATTGTATGCATTACATATAGAATATATCATATCATTATGTATGTAGTTGACTTGTGATTGTGAAACAAATTTTCCAAAAATGTATATTTCAAAACATTTAAGGAAATTGAGTTCACAAGGCAAGCAGATAATAAACAACTCTCTATTGCTCATTCGAACGAACAATCGAGGCTCGTTCTTGCTCGTTTGATCTCATTTGAAAGGGCTACATCAAATGATGAGCTGCAATCTCTATATTTTGCTCATTTGATATTCATTCCCTACTTGCTTGAAAGAAGGGTGATCGTTCGAACGAACTACTGATTCGTTCGAATGAACACTGCGCGAAAACATAATTTTTTTTTGTTTTCAAGCTTATTTTGAGATCCTATCTCATTGATATAAAATTATGAAAATTTAGTGAGAATAGAGTTAGAGAGAGTTCAAATTGTGAAAGTTATACACTTGAGAGATCTTAGAGCTTTCTTGAGTGAACATTCATACTTGTAAATCATGCATATCTCTACTCTAATCATTCTTTGATTTAGATCACATCACATAATCTAAGTCAATTCAAAGAGCCTAAATTCCATGTTAATTCACCATTGAAGAGTTTGGAGTTCAACCTTGAGGATTCATTATTGAGTGATCGGAGGAGTCCGAGGTTCCTAGGAGTTGCAATTGTGAAGTGGTCCGATCAGAAGATTCCGAGACCGTGAGCAGCATCTAGTTGTATAAAGATTTAGACTATGGAGAAAGCTTGTGGATTCAAGTGAATATTGAAGATTTTTTAGTAGAACGGTGCTTGAGATACTAAGTTCGGTTCTTTATCGTGTTGTAATTTGATCTCACTCATAGTGGAACTCTTTCACGAGCATGGCCAGCTCTGGAATTTTACACCTTGGATAGTTTTCCTTGGTGGTTTCTCCGTCATCACTTTGATTTGCAATTTCTCACTCTCTTCATGCTTTACAACTTCCAATTTGCTAGAATTGAATGCTTCTGCTAGATAAAGATTTAGGTTTTCATGAATTGTGAAATTTGATCTTCAATTGAGTAATTGAAAACTTTAATTGTGAAATTGGATTAGCAAATTGAATTTGGAATTAATAAATGATCACATAGTCTAATTTCTACTTGAATTGTGAAATTGACAATTGAATTGGATTAATGGATCAATTAGGCTTAAGTTGAAGGGTTTGTATATTGAACACTACTTGATTATTACTTTGGATGGATTGAGTATATAATTGAATTGTTGATATTAGTTGAATATTGATTGATTTTATAATTCATATATTGTGCTATATTAGTAGTTATTAGTATTGTGGTTGAAAAATTGAAGGAATTGAAAAAGTTAGTACAAACCTATCCAACCCCCTTTCTATGTTAGTTTTTCACCACGGGACTAACCAACAAAGTGGTATTAGAGCCTACGCTCAAAGGAAATTGATTGGATACCTAAGTATGAAAAATGGAAGGAATGAGAGAGGGCAGATCGATCTCTCAACCACCTCTATTTGATGGCTCAAATTACGTATATTGGAAAGCTTGTATGAGAGCATTCCTAAGAGCCGTGGATGAGCGAGTTTGGCTTGCCGTCCAAGAAGGTTGGACCACTTCGGTGACAATCGCTACTATGGAAATCCCCTCTATGCCCAAACCTTCAAACACATGGAATGAGTTAGAGCTTAGAGTTAGTGGATATAATACTAAAGGCTTAAATGCCATTTTTAATACAGTAACTCCGGATGATTTTCACCGCATTTTGACATGTGAAACATCTAAAAAGGCATGAGATATCCTCAAAACTACCCATGAGGGTACATCGGCGATCAAGAGGTCCAAGTTTCAAATGCTAACTTCTAGGTTTGAATCACTAAGAATGAAGGATTCAGACACTCTAGCCAAATTCTATGCAAAGTTAAGTGGCATAGTGAATTCATCATAACCTAGGAGAGAAGATAGAAAGGATCAGGATAGTGAGAAAGATCTTGAGATCTCTCTCCGAAAGATTTCAACCCAAGTTCACCGCTATTGAGGAGAGTAAAGATGTGGACTCTCTTGTAGTTGATGAGTTAGTTGGCTTTTTGCAAACATTTGAGCTAACTCTAAGGCAAGCAAAAAAGACTAAAAATTTTGCCTTAAAATCAACTCAATATGATAATGAATGGGATATAGATATTGACCTCGAGTCCATGAATAATGAAAACCTAGCCTTGTTTATGAGGAGGTTTAACTAGTACCTCAAGGGTAGAATGTCTAATCTTAAAGGAACACAAAATTTCAATAGAAGAAACCCTTAGAAAATTCTAGCAACACAAAAGGAAAGGTCCAAAAAAGTTCCTCTAGTGGTGATAGGAGGAGACTTTCATCTCAATCTACCTATAAGCCTATAGAATGCTATGATTGCCATAATTTTGGTCACATAGCAGCCGATTGCCCAAATAAAAGTAGGGAAAAATCAAATAATAGAAAGGCAGTGAAGTTAACTCTATCTGATGATGAGAAAGAGAAGGAAAATGATGAGGATAATGATGATGAAGGGGAGGAAAGTCAATTTTTGGATTTTACAAGTATCACCAATGTCCTTGAAAGTTCTTCATCCATTAAAGATAATGAACAAGAGGACAATGAAAAACTTGTGTGTAGTGATAGTGAAAGTGAAAAAGAAGATAATATTGATATTGCCTATGAAAAGCTACTCAATGAGTCAATCAGTCTCAAGAAATCTAACATGAAACTTATCACTAAACCCAAGTCAAGTGAAAAAGAGAAACGTGCTCTTGTAGTTGAAAAATCATTATTGAATCAATTAAATGAGAAAAATTATCTCCTTTAGGAAATGTAGAATCCTTAGAACAAGAGAATAATTCTTTGGTTGTTGAGATAGGGGAACTTAGAGCTTCCTTAGAAACTTGCAATGTTAAAAAGAAATAATTGAGTTCTAAAGTTCATTCTCTTAGTGAAGAAGTCAAACAAGCTAGGGATGTCAAAAGCATTATTGAGGATAGGACAAATAAATTAGCTAAAACATTTAATACCTTCCAAATCAAGAATGATAAGAGTGGATTAGGTTATGACAAATTTTCGGATAAGAACAAGCCTTCTACATCCACTCAAAGTCAATCTCCCATTCTCAAATTGGTTGTGTTTGTTTCCTCTAAGCTTAAAAGTGTAGAAGCACCTCAACCCAAGAGGCAACCACAACCTCAACCAAAACCTCAAGCACAATGTTTACCACAACCTCAAATTAGACCACAAGCTAAACCTCAACCTAGATCATTCTTTTGTTCTTATTGCAAGGTTGATGGTCATTCTAAGAGGAAGTATGGGTTTGCTAAGAAAAAGCAAAAAAAATTCTCACTTCTTGACCTTGGAAAATAAGATGAGGATTGTTTCCTTGAAACAACAGTTGAACACTCATGTTAAAAAATCAAGGAGCATAGCTCAAAGGATCTTTGAAATGATAAACCTTGAGAAGTCCTATGCCAATCCTTGTCCTCAATCCAAGGTAGAAAAGACCAAAATTTAAAATGTTATACCTACTCCTAAAAAGCATCTAAGACAAATCTGGGTCAGGAAGGACAAATTGAAGGGTTTAGAGAAGGAATGTGCAAGTCACATTTCCCAATTTTCTTCTTCCTCAAGAAGAGCAAACTCCTCTCTTAGATAACTAAGAGAGAGTTTAGCAAGTTAGAGATCTTACTTTTCAATCTCATCTTAGAGTCTCCCTATGAATTGCTTTGGCACTTCTTACTCCAATTCTTTTTGAAAATCACTCTATTGAGTAGAAGTTAATCATGTTTCTATAGTTTAGGTGAGCTTTATGTTAGTCATTTATTTTAGGTCTATGGTTTCCATTATTGGATTTTTGCTTTTATTCATAGTTAGGTTCATTTCATGCATTTGTGAATCCAAAATCCAAAAATATTTTTCTTTTATCTACAAAACTAATGGTGATCCCATCTTTTTGAAAAGAAAAATGAATTAAAATGTATTTTGAGTGCTTGAGATTATGACTTGTATACTTTATTTTATCACTATCTTCACATAGTCTTATTCACTTGAGTGCATACAATCTTTCAATCTACTTGTGATCTCATAGTTTTTGGTCTTGGATACTTCTTGCATTAGATTGCCTTGTAGATAGTGTTGTCTTAATGGTTTTATGTTTATGGTTCAATAAGTCCATGTCTAGAAATATTGACTTAGGTTGAAAAAATCAAAGAACCTAAAAGAAAAGGCCTAAAAACAAAATAACATACACACAAATTGAAAAATCAAAGAGTAGAAGGAAAGGTCTACCTTTGAGATAGTGTGTTTGCTAGCATTAGAAATCGTTTGAAAAGAGCAGGCTACTCAACTGTGTGAAAGCTGCTTTGCAAAAGGTGAGAAAAGTGCAAATTCAAGTTACAAATTTTGGCTTTTAAGTTGAGAGGCAGTTTTAGTTGGAAATTGTCAAAAATCCCTAAGTAGATTGATTATGGTTGTTTGCTCCTATTGTAGTATAAATCATTCAACATCATAGAGTCAATATTTACACGAAAACATTTCATGGTTGATGGTTGTTAAGACCACGGGGTCCATTGTTGTAATTGGCTAATCCAGTTTTGACAAAATGTGTTTTCAATGTAATCACTACATTAGTCATAAGTTTAGAGTATCTCAATACCTGTTCTATGCCAAGAAGGTTCAAGCTTCATTGTCGTGATCTACTACTGGCCGTCTTGGTACTTGAGGGGTAATTGGGTAATTTGGACTTTTGTCATGATTTGGATTTCACACACTTATACATTGTATACATAACATATAGTTTATTTTATATTATCATGTGTGAAGTGGTCTTATGATTGTGAAACAGATTTCCCAAACATGCATATTTCAAACACTTATGGAAATTAATTTCACAAGGCAAGTAGAGAATGATCACTTATGGAAATTAATTTCACAATGTCATTTGCTCGTTTTCATTCGTTTGAAAGGTCTAAATTCAAACAAAGAGCTGAAACCTCAGAGTTTTGTTCGTTTGAAACTCGTTCTATGTTCGTTCGAATGAGCACTGAGCTAAACCATTTTTTAAACTATTTGAGATCTGATCTTTACACAATAAATACACAAAAATTCAATTTTGTGCATAGATAGAATAGAGAAAATAGATAACTGAAAGTTCATCATTGTGAGTGTCTTAGAATTGCTAGATCTAAGAGATTCCATTGAAGAACTTTATATATGTTGCATATCATGCCTTTCTCTATTGATTTCACCGATTGATTTCGATCAATTTCACATGATCCTAATCACATCAAAGAGCCCCCAATTCACATTCTCACCATTGGAGAAGAGAGTTCAAGTTTGAGGATTCGACATTGAGCAATCAGTAGATACCGTGGTTGTGTGGATTCACAATTAGGAAAGGCTCGATCGGAGGACTCCAAGTCCGAGACCGAATGAGGATCCGTTTGTATAGAGAATTCATCTATGAGGAGCTTGTGGATTCAAGGGAGGTTGATGGCGTGAATGCGTGAACAGTGTTAGAGGTACTTAGACCTTGTCAAGTTTACGTGTAATTCAATCTCGATCATAGTGAATTGATTCCCCGAGCATTGGCCGGCTCTAGAGTTTTCCACCAAAGATAATTTTTCAAGGTGGTTTCTCCATCATCATTGTGGTTTGCACTTTTCTCTATCTATGTGTTTACAATTCATAATTTTTTAGATATACTTGCTTCCGTTTACTTGACAATCTAGGTTTTTATAATTGTGTTCATAGAATATTGAATTGATATTTAGAAACCTCAACTGGGCAAATTGAATTGGTGAATTGTTAATTGATTATATAGTTGAATTTGAGTTAAATTGATAAATCAATATCTAAATTGAACATCTGAATCAATTAGGCTTAGTTGAATAGTATGCATTGATCAACATTATGTGATTGCATATTTGAATGGCTTGGGATAATTGATAGAATAGTATACATTAGTTGAATATACATTATAGTTGCAATTCCTTTATTTTCAATTTGAAGTAGTTGGTAGTGTTGTGATTGAAGAATTAGAGATATTGAAAAATTGAGCATACCTATTCAACCCCCCTCCCCTTTTAGGTTAGTTTCACACTGGGACCTAAGGTATTACATATGTCTAAAAACCATGTTAGAGTGAATAGAGAGTTAGCTTGCATGTGGTTAAGTGTTCTAGGACTATTTGAATATTTTGATTCAATTTAGAACACCTCTTATTCTCTCTATACCATTTAAAATGTTTTACAAATTCTGATTTCAACTAAAAAACATTGGGATTGCTTTTAGCCTTATTGATAAATGATTTCATCCTAGTGTTTTTCATGCTAAAAAATAAAGTTTTCATTAATTTTTTTTTTTTCATGTTTTGCCTAGTTGAAATGTACAAAGGAATGTTAAACAGAGCAGGACACTCTATTTTTCTGAGGGAATAGTAGTATCAGGTGCTCGTTAGTTTTAGGGTTTTCTTTCCCCTTTCAAATTTCTTGTATTTGTTGTGGATCTAGCTTGTTAAGTAAATTAAATGGTGTAAAATCTTTCTTAGGTTCTTTTGGGCAATAATTGAAGTCAAGATCTTGAAATCTGTCTCTACACTCAAGAAATCCACTTCTCTTAAGACCTTGAAGTAGGGATTCTAACCTAGGTTCAGGGTTAGGTGTTTACATGGATACATTAAACATTTTATTTAATTCTATGTCTTGCATTATGGATGTCATTATTCATGTACATATGTGTTATAGTTTGAAAAATGGTAGGAGTATGAAATGTCATGCATTGAAATGATCTTAACATCTATATGTTGATGATTGAGAAAAATGTTGAATATCATTTACTTATACTAATCTTGTCACATGTTTATTGATAATTGGATTGTTGATGGCTATAGGTTGTATGGTCATTGTTTTGTTCTTGTGATAATTAATAAGGTGATATGAACCTTAGGTATGTTCATGAATAAAGTAGAAAATATTAATGAATGATAAAATACGAAAATAGAAATGGAGAATGGGAATGTGGATAATTAATTCCCAGAACAAGTTGAGAGACAAGAAAGAGTGGCATGTTGTGAGGCCGTATCAGAAACTGAGAATATTTTGTGATAGGGATTGTGTCTCCCTTCGGTTGCGAACCGTAACCCCGCGCGGGTAGTAGTACATAGCCAATGGGTTAGTTGCTCGTGAAGTACTAGGATTTTCTGGGGGTTATTAAGTGATTTGATGACGTGATTTATTTAAGTGTGAGGAGTAACGTGAGGTTTGAATAGTAATTTACTTTGTACATAATTAATTGTAATTATGTGATGATTCCCCCCTTTACTTATTGTTATGTTTTCTTATGATTGGGTTGATGATTTACATTGTCAGAGGTATGATGAATCATCTATTGATATGTATGCATGTTGGTTGAACACTTGTATTGACACTTCACATCTCACATGCCTACACTTTGCACCGCCTTAATTTTTCATATTTTAGAATCTCTATTGGGATTGTTATTTTGACTCCTACCAGATGCAGGTAACGGCAATGAGCTGACGACTTGATGACATGGACTAGAAGGACATTTTCTTTTGGACTCTTTTGTTGATTTTCGGATGTACTTAAATTCACAACTGTATTTTGGTCTTTTGTTATTTTTGGAATGTAAAAAAGACCTATACTCTTTATATGTTGATGTGAGGGTTCGGAAGCCCCAACAAGACCAGTAGTCTTTTGACTTAGAAATAGTTATCACAGGTTGAATACACTTTTGAAAATTATGTATGGAAACCTTGTTGGATTATAAGTATGGAATGTGAATGAATATTTGTGTTATGAAAACTCACGTGAGAATATGTTAATCACAGGGTAGTTTGAGATATACAGGAATCATTTATTTAGTTTGACCTTAATTTACAAGGTTACTCACGGGTCTTTGGGGCCCGGGGCGTGACAATGGAATACTAGATCAAAATGTATTCTTTCCTTCTATTTAGCTCTTTAGGGGTTATATATTTTGATGTATTATATTTTTGTTAAGTGTTACAGTTTTGTCACAGATTGCTAAAGGAGGAGTTTGTTAGAACTAAGGGGTCTGATGTTGTAATTGGCTAATTTGGTTTGACAAAACGTGTTTTGATTGTAATCATTACATTAGTTGTAGGCTTAAAGTATCTCAATGTCTGTTTTACTTCAAGACCGTCGAAGCTTCATTGTTGTGCACATCTACCGGCTGACATGATTCACGAAGGATAATTTGGATTTTTGTTTTGATTTGGATTTCACACACTCACACGTTGTATGCATTACATATAGTAGACATCGTATCATCATCTGTGTAGTTTACTTATGATTGTGAAATAATTTTTCTAAAAATACATATTTCAAAACACTTAGGGAAATTAAGTTCACAAGGCAAGTAGAGAATGAGCAACTCTTTGTTGCTTGTTTGAACAAACCTTTGGCTCATTCGAACGAACGACTAAGGCTCGTTTTTGCTCGTTCTAACTTGTTCGAAAGGACTGCATCAAATGATGAACTGCAACCTCCACATTTTGCTCGTTTGATATTTGTTCTTTACCCATTCGAATGAAAGGTGGTTGTTTGAACGAACTACTGATTTGTACGAATGAACACTAGTTGAAAACAAAAAAAAAATTCTATTTTCAAGCCTCTTTTGAGATTCGATCTCATTGATATAAAATCACGAAAATTTAGTTTGAATTCAGTGAGAACAAAGTTAGAGAGTTCAAATTGTGAGAACTATACACTTGAGAGATCTTAGAGCTTTCATGAGTGAACATTCATACTTATAAATCATGCATATCTCTACTCTAATCATTCTTTGATTTAGATCATATCACATGATCCGAGTCAATTCAAAGAGCCTCAATTTCCTACCAATTCACCATTGAAGAGTTTGGAGTTCAACTTTGAGGATTCATTGCTGAGCAATCGGAGGAGTTCGAGATTACGAGGAGTTGCAATTGTGAAGTGGCCTGATCGGAGGATTTTGAAACCGTGAGGAGCGTCCGGTTGCATGAAAATTCCGACTATGAAAGATAACGAGAGTACTCTTATGACTCAACTTAGTCTAATAAATATAGACTAATATTTTAAAATGAATTACCAACATAAATGACTATATTTTTTTTTTTCACTTTATAGTTTCATAAAGAAAGAATTATTATGGTCTTTATTTTACAATACTTTTTCCAATCTCTATTTGCAAGTCAAATTCTATTGCAAGTTAAATATTCCCATTTCCAAATCTCTGTCTTAACTACCCACTGGATGGGCGTAAGACTTTTATGTCTTAAAAGTCATTCTTACTAAGAGCGGATATCTCAATTAAAACATTAATACATGCTTTGAAAATAAATTATGTCCTGCCTTCTTGACTTCCCTTTTAAAATGTTAAAAGAAAAAGATTCTAAACTAATATACTTAGGCTCATTCATTTTCTTCGAAGCAAACTAAGAAATTTTCTTCGAAGCAAACTAAGAAATGATAATGCAATACATTACCTGATGTTTCAAATTCATTCTTTTTCCACTTTCATGCCTCATGTCTTATGCTATATCTAATATATCTTCTTTTCTTGATTTTTATTTTTGGTTCTAAAGACCCAAGGACCTATTTCATGTCTTAAAGTGATTATGATTTGAAAAAGTCTTAGTCAAATTTTTTATTTTACTTTTTTCTTCTTCTAAATACCTTTCAAATTTTTGCAAATTTCACAATTTTCAAAATTTCACTTTAAAAATATTTTGAAAATGACATTTAAAAAATTGTGATAATCATTTATATAAATATTTTGAGATGCCAACACTTTTCTTGTACATTATTGAGTCTCGAAATCTATGATTTCGGTTACACGAACAAATTATAAATTTACTATACAGAAAAGACATTTCTAAAATATTTATAAAGTTAAAAAATTATGAGTTTGACTAATGCATAGGTAGCTCTTACGTTTTTCTTGATATGACAGGCTATGCAAGTAGCCTTTTTTTTCCCCCTTTCTAAGTTGTAAATTTTTCAAGTTATTGTAGGATACAAGAATCCCAATCACTAGTCTACAGTATCGATAGCTAGATTCATGAAATAATTTTCAAAACATTTTCATAGCACAAGTACTAAATACTTCTGTGAGAGGTTACATTTCTGAAAATCATCTATAGGTCTTCACATATCATTCACATCATGTTATGCAAAGTACTAAATTCATATGGTAACCAAAATAACAGACTTATTAAAGCATAAGATTTAAAAGCAACAGTACCGTGTGTAGGTACATATACACTAAGCTGATAACCAGCTATCTTTTGGCAGTGGCGTAGTCGCGAACCGCCACGACGCCTTCAGAAGATTTCCAGGTTTGCTAGCCCCTGCCACCTGATTAGCCGGCACTGCATCGGTTATCTCTTTTACGTCATCTTTCGTGAGCTTCACTCTCACAGAACCGATATTGTCATCAAGGTTCTTTATCTTAGTCGTTCCTACAAATATACAAGAAGAAGATAAAAGCTAATTTAGTGATTCAAATCAAAGCTGGGATTACAAATTTGATGTTTCAGAGCATATTTGTCAAGTTTATAAAACTGCAGTCATATTCTAGCCATGAAGAAAATAATGGAAGTCTTCAATGCACTGAGTAATGCCTCAAGACTGGTTGGATATAATGGGGAAAAATTATTTTCTTTCTACTCCATTTGTTCCGTGGAGAAATTGGGAGAAAGGAAAATGCTTAAAGAAGACCTTTTGATAATCATGTCATATGTTCACTCTCATTCTATCCAAGAAGCTTTTGGATATGGATGTATCAACATATGAGCCGGCCATTGTGGTGGGCACTTGCATGCTTCTGCTGTGATGTGCATCACTTAGCAATTATGAGACACAAATTAAGACCTTTGTTCCAACATGATCAAAAGTTGAACTGCAGAGAGCCATGATTAAGATGCAGTCAAAATAGATGGTCACCAATTTGTGACCTTTGCTAATAATTGTTTAAGAATGGACTAGATTTATACCTTGAACTCCAATTCTATGCATTTGACACTATCAACTATCAAATTCCTTTATAGAAAGTACAATATAGTGAGATTCTAAAGCACCTAAGAACTGATAATAGTAGAGAATTCATGCAGAATCACTTTTAAAACAGTTACGACAGTTATGAGGAGATGAAGGCACGGTTTGGCACTATAACTGGTACAGATACTCCATATCAAAATAAAACTGCGAAATCAAAGAATCAGACACTACTCAAGAAAGAAATTTTTATTATGTTCTAGGCTGGCCTGTCTAGAATTTGGGGTAGAAGTGATGAAACAGAACCCTTTCCACAAAACCAGATCCGGAACTCTTGAAGGCCTATGGTCAATTGAACCTGCCTTTTATTCATTATACTACAATCCTTGAGAGAACGAAGATATTGACAGCAGGCATAGCCGCATATGACTACCCTAGTTTTAAGACAATAGTAAGTGCAAATGAATGCTATGAATTTTGAGTGCAACTAAAATTGTTGGTTCGGTGTAACCACTAAGACGAAAACAACAGAACAACAGTTCAATAATGTTGACTTTCTATTTAGGAAGAATTGGGTCAAGGTTCACTACAGGCTACTTTTTCATGCCTAATATTAGTTGAAAGTCATTATCACAGCCCCTTTACTTTGTATACTAAAAAGGCAGAAGCAATCAGCGATCCTCTTCCCTGTAGTAAATCCTGCTTCTTGGAACTTATGGAAAATCTCTTCGAAAATTTCAAGGGGAGACCCTTAAAATTTTTATCATTTCACAACAGGGTTTTGAGGTTTGCTCTACGTTCTATCACTTTGTATCATTTTGACAGTTATTCACTTAACTTCTTTAAACATATATCCAAAGTTTGAAATCATATTTTTACTTACAACGAAGCAATATTTGACAAGTCCCTTACCAGGAATAGGTACCATATCATCCCCCTGATGGTGAACCCAAGCAAGTGCAAGTTGAGCAGGGATGCATCCATGCTTTTTAGCCAATGCTTCTATTCGAGCATAGATAATCTTGTTCTGCTCAAAGTTCGTCCCTGTAAATCTAGGATGGATTGCCTGATAGAAAATTTTGTCATCAGTTCAATAAGTTTGCTCAAATAAGCAAAAGAGGAAATAGGAAAATGAATTTAGATATAAAGATGCTTTCTATGACAAAATGAATGATATTAAGAAGATTGCAAAAGGAAAAGGCTAGTTGTAAATCCAGTTACATACCAACTGACTATTTGCAGGCACACTTTCCACAATTCCCCTGCCACCAAAGAAACCACGACCAATAGGGGAGTATGGAACTATTCCAATCCCAAGCTCCCTAATTATATCAAAAGATAGTTTAGGAAAACATACAAACCGGAAATAAAGGGCAAGAGAACAGATGAAAGCTTGAGATAGGAACTTCATGGAAGAACAAATCTTGCACTAAATCACAGGAAACTGAATTTTAAGCGTCAAATAAGGTTCCTTCTCTTTGTAAGAGAGTTGTTTATTAGAACAAAGAGTAACATGTAACAGGCATTTCAAACCATTTAGTAGAGAAAGTAAGTGAACACAATGTAAAGACCCTTGCAAGAATATTAGATGGAAGACGAAGAAACCTGCAAAGAGGGATTATTTCTTCCTCAATCTCTCGAGACCAAAGGGAATACTCCATTTGTAAAGCCGTGATAGGATGAACTGCATGCGCTCTCCTTATCGTGTCTGTGTTAGCTTCAGACAGTCCAATGTACTTTATTTTACCCTCTTCCACTAATTTCTTAAGCTCTCCCATCTGCCCTTGGAAAAAAAAATTCAATTTTCAATTAGCAGAAAATTTCCATCATCACTAGTGTAAACCACACAAAAATACATATTACAATTAATTAGAAATGCCAGCAGCTATGATACAATTAAAAAAATAAACAAATAAGTGGAGAGATATCAAGACTTTGGGTTGTGTAATGGAAAATGGAAGAATTATAACACTTACAGTTTCCTCAATAGGTACAGTTGTGTCTATTCGGTGTATATAGTACAGATCAATATATTCCACACCAAGGCGCCTCAAGCTACCCTCACAGCAGGAGCGGGCATATTCAGGAGTTCCTTTCACTGTAACTTGAGTAGGTTCAATTTTGAAAACACCAAATTTTGTGGCCAACTGGACCTTTTCTCGAGGCAATTGCTTGAGTGCCTGCAAGATTCAGGTTCTGCTATATGAAAGACCACCCCAAATAGCCAATAAAAGTGTTTGAAAATATCCAACAAAAAAGATGATTGTATAGAAAAGTATGATAAAGAAAAAATTGAGGAGAAGTGCAACGGCTGAAAATAACTAAAGGAAACACAAGCGGAAATCTGGAATTCATAATTTCCTTTTATTTCCATCAAAACAGCCAAAACGTCTCCATTTCTCAATGAATTGAAATGAAACACAAGTAGAAAACAAGAATTCACATGTTCCCATGAATATAAATTTGGTTTCATCGAACATATTGAAAATGGTCAAAACATACTAATACAATTGAAAATTTTCTTTTTTGTCAGCAATAATTTTAGAAATTGATAAATGATAATGTCATTTTTTTTCTTAGATAACGAAGAAGATTGAAGGAATAAAACCAAAAAATATAAGATATCTCTACTTTTTTTTTTACCAAATTAGATAAGGAGAAGTAGAAATAATGAAAATGCGAAGATATGTGACCAGTAAATTTTAATACTTAATTATGCATAACTTATGTCAAATTGTCTATTTCATGTATCCTATATAGGGTTGTATTTAAATTACCATAATATATACCAATAAAAAATTATGATACTTTCATTTACATGAAAAAATTAGTGAAATCTTTTATACTCGTTTTTTATTAGTATTTAGTAAAGAATTGTTCGGTCTTAATGATTAATTCACATTTTGTGTTTACTTCTTAATTCCACCGAGTATCCTCTTATGTGGATAGATGTGTAGGCCTAAAATATTTTCATTTCATTAATTTTAATGCTTATCTTCACAAATTCATATATTTTATTTCATGTTTCCAAGTGTTTGCACATGTTTCAATTTTTTTTTTTCTCATCATTTTGAAATGTTTCCAGAACATATCTATTTTCTGGATGACCAAAGTGATACTTCAAAATGAAATTTTGATCCTTGTGAGTGTAGTTCTAAAGGTCAAAATAACAAAGTGAGTGCCAATAAAATGATATGTCAATCTAAAAATCTTTATAACCTTCTAAAATGAAAGAGTGGGATTTTCAGAAGGCTGCTTTAATGAAAAAGCACTATCTGTCCATATAATAATGATCAAATATCTTTTGTAGAAAAACTTAAATGACGCAACATACTCAAATTCTTTATAAAGATGAGAAACATAAGCAAGAGCATCAACAAGAAAAAAGGCCATTACACTGCCGGTCCCATCAATGCAGCATGCTGGAAGGGGTAAACGGGATACAGACTTAATCTCTGACATCAATATAATCCTCTAATATTAATTTTTTTTTTTGGTCAAGCAAAGTCAAGTTTAAGGATCAATACTGTGCTTTACCCCCCCCCCCCCCCCCCCCCCTCTTTTTCCTTCTCAGAAATACACAAAGAAAACAAATAATTGAGAAGATAATCAAGAACAAAATATACCAATAGGGGGCTCCAAGTGTAAATATGAAACTGTTCACATTTATTTCTAGCCTAATATAGAGTAGATGAACCTATAGAAAAGGCATCCTGCTCAATAATCTAATAAACATTAACAAATGGAATATACGAGAACCTTCGGAGCTCACTACTTTCTTTCACCCAACATCAGAGCTCCCTAATTAAAATGACCCAAATCTGTATGAAATTGATAAATGTGGTTTCCTATACAAAATATGCTAGAAAAGTAAGACCGAATTTTTTAATATTTATTTTTGAAAAAAAAAAAGAATGGAAGAAGAAGCAGTCAGCCAAAAAAAGGTATTGATACTGCCTTAATGAAACAATTTTTGCATAGAATTACCTTCCCCACCAATATTTCGTTAGCACGGTCAATTCCATAAATATCTGATGTATCAAAAAATGTGATTCCTTTACTGAATGCATCCTTGATTATTGAAATGCCATGCTCTTCAGGGACAGGAGCATTGTAGACTCCAGAAAGCCCCATACAGCCATACCCCAATCTTGAGACCTATGAGAATTAAAAATGAATGAAAAACAAAAACATACATTACTGGAGGCAATTTTATGAAAAATTTCTTTCTCCATCCTAGGGAGAAACAAAAAAACCACAGAGCCCATATGTTGGGAATAGTATTGAGGCTTCTTGAATCTTCTTTGCTACTTTTAGTCCTTTCATGTAACAATTTCTTCATTAGCAATTTTTATGTAAGAATTTCCTCCACCTTCCATTAAAAATTTGCAATGGAAACGAAAAATGAACCATTTAAGTAATTAGCATCTCTACTGAAGATATATGGCTTAAGTTAAATGGTATAAAGAGATCTTCGCAAGTGATATCAAGTCAAGGGGTTAGAAATTCAAGCCACCAACTTCCGAATGGGTTGTGTATCTTGCAGTGTTATAATATTTTGAAGCTGTTACGCTTACATGAAGGAAAAGCAACTAGCATGTCAGTTCAAATGAAAATGATGCAAGAATATCACAACCTTCTTCCTTATGATTAGATTTATCTTAAGATTTTAGCAACATCCAGAATATTGTCCACAATTTGTTCAAATAGAGAACTCAAAATCACCTACATAGCAAAGAAAATTAATTGGAACCACAACTCTAGAAAGCATAGTACCAAGAATTGGGCAGCACTTAATTAACATATCAATTTTAGACACTAAGGCCCCCAAACCTGTTTGGAAGGAAGCAGAAAGTACTTCAAAGCATAACTTGGCATGTATCCAATTCCTTCTGGATATTGGTTGATGTTGGCTGTGGGTTTTTTAAAAACCTATGGCGATTAACATAACTGCATTGTCACGGATCACTCTATACATACCACTTTATGCCCTTAGAGAATAGTAATGCTATTGCCCGACAATTCCATACTAATGCTTGATGGTTAACAAATAACAAGCTCAAACAAATTATCTTACACAAGAAGAAAAGTCACATCAAGCATTGTATTCATTATTAGAGTGTGCGTTTAATCTTTCAGGTAGAGGCGGAGCTACCTGTTGGCTCATTGCCCCCCCCCCCCCCCCCAACCCCACCCCCCCAAAAAAAAAAAACTCTAGGGTCTAGATCCACCATTGCTTTCAGGTAAGGTCCTTGTAAGGTTCCCATTTAATTATACACATACTCTTAGCTCTTTAGTAAAGACCATAGGCTAAAATTGTTGGAAAAATGGGTTTGAGCATATTAAATTAGCTATCTTTTAGCTAAAATTAAAGTGGGTCCCACATTAATTTTGGTGGGTCCACATAGGAATATGTTCTCCTCCATGAGGAGATGAAGATTATATATTGGGTTGCTCAAATTCATTAAGGAGTGAATGAGAAATTGCCTCCAAACATCACCACTTGGAAATGGTAACAAAAACTTAAAGCTTGTGTCCCACATAGGATGGGTACAAAGCTTTTAAAGAGTATATATACACCTACCTTGGAGTGGGGTTTGGGCCACAAGAGGCACCCCAGTTTTGTGGAAGGGAGAGGACCTAGCACATGCTTGGTTCACCATGCGCGCCGCCGCCACCCCGCCCCGGGCCGGGCTCGGGTTCTGGGCTTGCGCATGCTGTGTATATATCTTTTTAGAGAAAATTTACTTAAAAATTTCCAAACCTGAAACGCAGTCGTTTTGAACATACATTTAAGATTATCGTTGGGATTCTGAAACATTGTCATTTTGCGATGTGCGTATGGTTACCGTTGGGAGTCCAAAACGTTGTCGTTTTGGAAGCGTTGTTTGACTGAATGGGCGTATTCTTCACAAACGCGATTGTGTCTATTCACCATGAACAGACATGACCCAAGCTTTATGCCTGTACCAAACAGTCATGAGCGAGTCTATAAATAGGACATGATCACAAGCATTCTGCATTCAATCAATTCATTTTGCATTCATTCGCATATCATCTTTGAGAGAGAGTTCTGCATAAGTTTTGGTTCGACAAAATACATTGAAAGTGCTTGCCTTTGTGTTGTAGATCATTTTATCCTGTGAGACATATTGCCAAGAACTTGAAGCACCACTGCGAGGGCAATAAATTGTCTTAAGGAAATTGTGTCCAACACAAGACTTGCTCAGTTTCTGTATTCGGCAAAGTTCCATTTCTGCGATTCTGTATTCTGCGAACAGGTTCTGTTTTAATTGCTTTTATTTTTGTTTTGTTGAAATAATCAAGTGTAACTGTTTCTGTTCTTCAATTTAATTATTGTTTGTGTACTGATTTTTATTTTCTCAGTTCTGCCTACCTGTTCTGAAATTCAGAACTGGAAACTACAGATTTGAAGTTCAGAATTGGAGTTCAGAACTGAAAGATGAGAAACTACAGATCTGAAGTTCAAAACTAGAAGATCAGAAATTACGGATCTGAAGTTCAGAACTGGAAGATGAAGACCAGAAACTACAGATCTGAAGTTCAGAACTGGAAGACTAGAAACTACAGATCTGAAGTTCAGAACTGGAAGACCAAAAACTACAGATCTGAATTTCAGAATTTGAAATACAGAAATTTACAAACCTTCAAATTCAATTCTAAAATACAGAACTTAAAATTCAGTTCTGAAATACAAAAATTTACAGACCTTCAAATTCAGTTCTGAAATACAGAACTTCAAATTCAGTTCTGAAATTCAGAACTTGAAATATAGAAATTTACAGACCTTCAAATTTAGTTATGAAATAAAAAACTTAAGATTCAATTCTGAAATTCAGAACTTGAAATACAGAAATTTACAGACCTTCAAATTCAGTTCTAAAATACAGAACTTAAGATTCAGTTCTGTTCTAAAATTTAGAACTTGAAAATTCAGAAAATACAGAACTTAAAATTCAGTTTGTATATGTCAGTTCTATTCTAATGTTCTGGTTTATGCAGAAATATATTTACAGAATTTGCCTCATTTACAGAATTTGATTCTGAAATTTTTTACTAAATTTGAATATCTTGAACTGCAAACAGTAATGGCTACTGATTCTACTCCTCCTACCCCAACCGTTACGGTGGTGCCTCCTCCTACGCCTGTTATGGCACCTATGACTGTGAGTCATGGAGATAGGCCAGAGAAGTTCAATGGCACTGATTTCAAGAGGTGGCAACAGAAGATGTTATTCTATTTGACCACCCTGAATTTGGCTCGGTTCCTTCGAGAAGATGCTCCTATTTTGAGGAAAAATGAGACGGATAGGCAAGTGGTTGCCGCCGTAGAGGCATGCAAATTTTCTATGCCGAAATTACGTCCTCAACGGTTTAGACAACACATTATATAATGTGTTTTGCACCATCAAGACTGTAGGAAATTGTGGGATACACTTGACAAGAAGTACAAAACGGAAGATGCCGGTATGAAAAAGTTTGTTGTTGGCAGATTCCTCGATTACAAGATGGTGGATTCTAAGACCGTGATCAATCAAGTTCAAGATTTGCAAGTCATCCTACATGAGATTCATGCAGAGGGAATGTCCTTGAGTGAATCATTCTAAGTGGCTGCAATTATTGAAAAATTGCCACCATTATGGAAGGAATTCAAGAATTACCTTAAGCACAAGCAAAAGGAGATGAAACTTGAAGACCTGATTGTTCGATCGAGGATAGAGGAAGATAACCGTGCATCTGAAAAGAAGGCAGGCAAGGCCATCATGGAATCCAAGGCCAATGTTGTGGAACAAGGACAGAGCTCTCGTAATAACAAGAAGAGGAAGCACAATGGGAATGGTCCCAAACAAGGTCCTACTAAAAAGTTCCAAGGCAAGTGCTATGTGTGCAACAAGCAAGGACACCGTGCTAAGGATTGCCGTAGTCGCAAGGACCAAGGAAATCCAACCAAGAAACGCCCTTAAGCCAATGTGATTTAAGTGGACAGCCTTTCAGACGATGTCTCAAACATGAACCTCTCAGCCGTAGTCTCCGAGGTGAAATTCATTGGCAGCAATACTAAGGAATGGTGGGTGGACACAGGGGCCACTCGTCACGTTTGCTCAGACAAGAAGATGTTCTCATCATATCATAGCATAGATAATGGAAAACAACTCTTTATGGGCAACTCCTCTTCTTCCAAGGTTGAAGGCCAAGGGAAGATGATATTGAAGATGACATTGGGCAAGGTATTTACTCTCTATGATGTGCTGCATGTGCCAGAGATTCGAAAGAATCTAGTGTCTAGATCATTGTTGAGTAAGAAGGATTTCAAATTAGTGTTTGTTGCAGACAAGTTTATCCTCACCAAAAATGGGATGTATGTGGGGAAGGAGTATATGAGCAATGAGCTCTTCAAGATGAATGTAATGACCATTGTACCTCCTACTAAAAATATTAATAATAAGAACACATCTTCTGCTTATATGCTTGAGTCTTTAAATGTGTGGTATGGTAGACTAGGACATGTTAATTATGATACATTGCGTAGATTAATTAATATAGAATGTTTGCCTAAATTTGAAATAGATCCAAATCATAAATGTAAGATTTGTGTGGAATCTAAACTTACAAGAACTTCTTTTCAATCAATTGAAAGAAGTAGTGAACCTCTAGAATTAATATATTCAGATATTTGTGATCTGAAATTTATTCAAACTAGAGGTGGTAAGAAATATTTTCTTACATTTATTGATGATTGCACAAGATACTGTTATGTTTACTTATTGAGAAGTAAAGATGAGGCATTGGAAATGTTTATTCATTTCAAAAATGAGGTTAAGAATCAACTTGATAAGAAGATCAAGATACTGAGAAGTGATAGAGGTGGAGAATATGTAGCACCTTTTGGTGAATTTTGTTCTCAACATGGTATTATACACCAAACTGCACCCTATTCACCTCAACAAAATGGGGTTGCTGAACGTAAGAACAGAACTTTAAAAGAAATGATGAATGCATTACTATTAAGTTCTGGACTATCTCAGAATTTGTGAGGGGAAGCAATCCTCTCCGCAAATTATATTCTCAACCGAATACCTCAAAAGAAAACTAATAAATCCCCTTACGAGTTGTGAAAAGGTCAAAGACCTTCTTACAAATACTTAAAAGTGTGGGGGTGTTTGGCTAAAATGGCGGTACCTATACCTAAAAAGGTTAAAATAAGACCAAAAACAGTTGATTGTGTTTTTATTGGGTATGCTCATAATAGTAGTGCATATCGCTTTCTGATTCATAAATCAAAAATTCCCGATATGCATGCCAATACTATTATCGAGTCAAAGAATGCATTTTTCTTTGAAAATGTATTTTCTTACAAATCCACACAGGAGTCAAACTCAAGTAAAAGAACTCATGATACTGCAATAAGCAGTAGTCAAGGCCAACAAGATGATGATGAACCTAGACGCAGGAAAAGAGCTAGAACATCAAAATCTTTTGGTCTAGATTTTCTAACATATTTGTTAGAAGATGAGTCTCAAAGTTTTAAAGAAGCAATATCGAGCCCTAAAGCTCCATATTGGAAAGAGGCTATAAATGATGAAGTAGAATCCATTCTGCAAAATCATACGTGGGAACTAGTGGATCTTCCATCAGGTTCAAAACCTCTTGGATATAAGTGGATATTCAAAAAGAAAATGAAGGCAGATAAATCTATTGACAAATACAAAGCTAGGCTGATTATCAAAGGTTACAAGCAAAGGGAAGGCTTGGACTATTTTGATACATATTCACCAGTCACGAGAATATCATCCATTCGAATGTTAATAGCTATTGCAGCTATACACAATCTTGAGATACATCAAATGAATGTAAAGACAGCTTTCTTAAATGGTAACTTGGATGAAGAAATATATATGGAACAACCCGAAGGGTTTATTGTTCCAGGTCAAGAAAAGAAAGTTTGTCGGCTTGTTAAATCCCTTTATGGATTAAAGCAAGCACCAAAGCAGTGGCATGAAAAATTTGACAATGTAATGATGTCAAATGAGTTCAAAATCAACGCGTGACAAATGTGTATATGTCAAGAACATCAAACATGAGTCTACCATTATTTGTCTCTATGTTGATGATATGCTCATTATGGGTAGTAATAATGAAGTCATTAACGCTACCAAGAAAATGTTGAATAACAAATTTGACATGAAGGACTTAGGTGTTGCCGATGTTATACTTAGGATAAAAATCTCTAGAATATCGGATGGACTAATATTATCTCAATCACATTACATTGAGAAAATTCTCAAGAAATTCAAACAAGATGATAGCAGTCCAGCGAAAACACTTGTAGATGTAAATCTACATTTATCCAAGAATAATGGCAAAAGCATATCACAACTAGAATATGCACAAATAATTGACAGCCTAATGTATGTGATGAATTGTACTCGTCCAGACATAGCTTATGCTGTCAGCAAATTGACTAGATACACAAGCAATCCAAATCCAGACCATTGGAAGGCGATAGTTAGGGTTTTGAGGTATTTGAAATACACTCAAAACTTTGGATTACACTACTCGAAATATCTAGCAGTACTTGAAGGATACTGTGACGCAAATTAGATATCTGACACCAAAGACTCAAAGTCCACAAGTGGCTATCTATTTACACTTGGTGGTGGAGCAGTGTCTTGTAAATCTTCTAAGAAAACGTGCATTGCCAGATCCATGGTAAAATCTGAGTTTATTGCACTCGATAAAGCTGGTAAAGAAGCAGAGTGGCTTCGTCAGTTCTTAGAAGATATTCCAATGTGGCCAAAACCTGTGCCCGCTATCTGTATTCATTGCGATAGTCAATCAGCAATTGGTAGGGCACAGAGTCATATGTATAACGGTAAGTCTCGACATATTCGTCGAAGACATAAACCATGAAACTTCTCTTGCGGATCCGTTAACTAAAGGTTTGACCAGAGAGCAAGTAAGTAAATCATCGAGGGGAATGGGTTTAAAGCCTATACACTAAAGAGTTGCCATAATGGCAACCCAACCTAGCTGACTAGAGATCCCAAGATGTAGGTTCAAAGGGACAACCGAATTGTGTGTGACTCATTGAAGATCACTATGGAGATCAAATCTCCTACTCATTCCTGTGATTAGGATAGTGATGCCTGCAGCGTTGAACAGGATAAGCTAAGCTTTTAATGATTCTCATATCTTGTTAAAGACAAGTGGGGTATAGCAGAATACTCTTAATAAAAAATCACCTATGTGAGTGTGAACTGGACCGAATCTATGAGAATGATAAAGGCCAAATTCTCTAGAAGCACTCATGAAACCAAGAATTGTTCAGGGCCAAAATGAACACAATCGTGAGAACCAACTGTGTCAGGAAAGATTTTGTGTGAATGTTGTTGTCTTGGTTTACACAAACGATTGAACAGTTCAAGACATCATGTTCACTGATCAATAAGTAACCCCGATAGTATTTCACAAGGGAAGGTTCAAAGCCACAAGCTACCTTTCTCTATACAGGAAATTTCCAAATAAACTCTCTCTTAGTGTCTGCGTGTCATTTGCATTACTTTCAGTCAATTTCATTCATATGAGAGATTGTTGGAAAAATGGGTTTGAGCATATTAAATTAACTATCTTTTAGCTAAAATTAAAGTCGGTCCCACAAATTAATTTTGGTGGGTCCACATGGGAATGTGTTCTCCTCTATGAGGAGATGAAGATTATATATTGGGTTGCTCAAAATCATTAAGGAGTGAATGAGAAATTGCCTCCAAACATCACCACTTGGAAATGGTAACAAAAGCTTAAAGCTTGTGCAAAAAGTTTGTGTCCCACATAAGATGGGTACAAGGCTTTTAAAGAGTATATATACACCTATCCTGGAGTGGGGTTTGGGCTCCAAGGGGCACCCCAGTTTTGTGGAAGGGGGAGGACCTAACAAATGCTTGGTTCACCACACGCGCGCCGCCACCGCCGCCCCGCCCCGCCCCGGGCTTGGGCTTGGGCTTGGGCTTGTATAAATTTTTTTAGAGAAAATTTACTTAAAAATTTCCAAACCTGAAACGCAATTGTTTTGAACATGCGTTTAAGATTACCGTTGGGATTTTGAAACGTTGTCGTTTTGCGACATACGTATGATTACCGTTGGGAGTCCAAAACGTTATCATTTTGAAAGCGTTGTTTGACTGAATGAGCGTCTTCTTCACAGATGCGACTGTGTCTGTTCGCCATAAACAAACACGACCCAAGCTTCATGCCTATACCAAACAGTCATAAGCGAGTCTATAAATAGGACACGATCACAAGCATTCTGCATTCAATCAATTCATTTTGCATTCATTCGTATATCATCTTTGAGAGAGAGTTCTGCATAAGTTCTGGTTCGACAGAACACATTGGAAGTGCTTGCCTTTGTGTTGTAGATCATTTTATCTTGGAAGACATATTGGCAAGAACTCGAAGCACCACTGCGAGGGCAATAAATTGTCTTAAGGAAATTGTGTCCAACACAAGACTTGATCAGTTTCTGTATTCAGCAAAATTCTATTTCTGCGATTCTGTATTCTGCAAATAGGTTCCGTTTTAATTGCTTTTATTTCTGTTCTGTTGAAATAATCAAGTGTAACTATTTCTGTTCTTCAATTTAATTATTTTTTGTGTACTGATATATATATTACTAACAAAAATGACCATAGAAATGCATTAATTCAACCGTAGGTTCTTTAGAATGTCACACAGGGTGGTTTGAAACAACTTTTTCAAAACAGTGGCTTCACCGTTTGAACACTGCTCTTAACTGTTCGAACGATAGATCTTCTAGTTTGATTGTTCACACACAATGATGCTTGAAAGTTACGTAAATCAATCACAAAATCTTGAACGTTTGAAGCAGTCATGGACCATCCAAATGGTAACATGTCCATTTGAACGCGAATTATCTTACATGTGGGTTTTCTATTGGTTATTGGTTTCTTGATTAGGTTACGTAACTGTGTCTTTCCTATTCATTGCATATACGAGACATATGAGACACAATCGGAGAATCCTAGAGTAGAGACCTTCTTGAGAGTTTTAATGTTCTATCTTCAAGACTTAATTTTTAAGAACTAGGATTTACTATAGATACCTTCACAGAACCCAAGAGCCTGTGATTTTGGTAATTGGTAGGAAGCATTTAGTGGATACACCTAAATCACGGCATAGGGTTTTGTACACTTGGTGGAGAGAATCTATGGATTGTGATAAGGAGAAGTGCTTGGGTTGCTACTATGAGAAAACAAAGGACTATAGAGCTATAGATTGGTAGGCAAGAGGAAAGCGAGAAGACAAATGGGTATGGTATAGTTAACTAGCAGTAAACCATAGGGTAGTGGCAAGTTAGTAACTACCGTTTGGAACCCTTTTCTTGTATTTGGATCGTCTTACTAGTAGATTGTTTCGAGTAGCAGTAGATTTTTTCTACCTAAGAGGGTTTTCACAGTTGTAAATGTGGGTCTGATTTTTCTTGTACATATTATTGCTTGCATAATTGTTTAGCACTTGGCCATAATGAATTAATAGATCATTTGAATAGTCATATAAAATTAACTAACAAGTCATGTTTATTTAATTAGGATAAATCAACTAAAGAACAAATTTGAAGCATTCAGCTTAACTTTGAGATAAATAATTAATTCTATCAATATTTTAGCGGCCTCAAAAATGACTGTTTTCATAAAAAGAATCATATAGCTAAACTATTCAGTCACAAGTCAATTTAGTCCATCTAGCTACAATGTCAATAAAATTCTCCATATACCAAAATGAAACAAGAGGTAATGTTATTATAAGTTCGAGTGCGGAGACAAAGTATTTTAATCATAAGATGATTTAAGAATTGTGTTTTTATTTATCTTAATCACTTTATCTCTACTTCCTAGGTCATCAAAAGGTTTAAACACCCATCTAATATGCAATCCAACTTATAGTAACATTAACTTATCAAATTTGCAACTTGGGTTATAACAAAATGGGAATGGGTTTAACACCGTTTATTCTTTGAACTTGCGTAAACACAAACACAAGTTATAATGAGACCTCCTCTGAACAATCATAGAATATTCTTCCATTGGATCTTCCTTTGAAAAAAAAAACTATGAATCCATTTGGGAAAACAAAAAAATGATGTTAAATATCATGATATTCTTAATGGCATTAAGATTGGAATTCCAAGGATTCAACTAGTTTTGTACAAAACCCCTGATGTTCCAATTTCATTCTTGAATTTAAAGAAATAACACTATCAAATAAAACCAAATAGTATTGATGGGATTGGAGAAGGTTATTTTACCTCGAGTCCCTGGCTTCCCAGTTTCACTCTTGGCATCTCAACTTTCTGCCCTTCAGCCATAGTTAACACTTCTCTTTTCTTCTATCTAGAAATAGAGCTGCAACTTGTTCCAGTGCAGGCCAGAACATGTAATGCATTGCATATATATAGATATAGGCGTATTTTTGGCAGACGTCACGGCTTACTTCATGGTTTCGAAATCTGTGTCTTTCTCTTTGACTCGATGACAGTTTGGGTTGGGGAGATGAATATAAAAAGTTATTAAGCGGGGGAATAAATCTCATATATATATATACCTGTCCGGGATCCGCACGGAAGTGACTAAGAAGCCTGTGTTTGGATGGGTTCACCTACCGTTGGACTAACAAACACAAAGAATATACATCTGTAACGTTTAACCTTTTTTTTATAATATTTTAATATTTTTTAGATATTTGTCCAGTGAGGGTGAATCTACAAAATTGTTGAACAAAACTGAAGAAGCAAAATTGACTTTCCTTGTGATTGTTCCCGTTAGAACTGAAATAGCTGATGTGATTTCAGATATCTGGTTAGAGATGCTCTTACTTACATAGTATTTAATGCATTAAATAAGAAGAATGATATTCAATAAATTAAATAGTAAATTAACTTTGCAAAGCACATAATTTAATAAATTGTAATAAAAAAATATTAAAATGATTTTAGACAATTAGTCAATAAGATAATTCTTTTAGATCTCACTTAAAAATAAGTTCATCTAAATATAAATTATTTAAATTAAAAATTTTAAATTAATTTAAATCTTACTATCATAAAAGTTTTATGAAAAAACTTAATTTTATTAATAATATTTTATTCTTATTATGTTATAATCTTTTATTACTATCTATTTAGTTAAAAAAAAATTATGTAAAAATTTTATTTAATATATACTTCTTTTTTATTGAAAAATAATTAAATTTTATATAAAAAAAATAAATATATTATAATAAAAAACTATATTAATATTAAAAATTATTATTTTATCATCATAGAGCTGACCGTAGTAGCAACTGTGTAAAGAAAAACGAAAGTGTGAAATAGGTGGAAGATGACAAAAACTTGCGGGACCACTTTGTATGTTTCCTTCACGTTTCATGTAAGCAAATTCGTAGTTGGGGCCACAGCCCTCAGTCAAGTGGACGACGAAAACGTTCTCTTTTATTAATATATATATATATATATATATATATATAATGCATTTCTCTAATCAAAAATAAATAAATGTATTTCTGATTTGGTTACATCTGTTCCGGGAACTTCGGAACTGAAAAAAAAAAACAAGAGAAAGAAAACAAAACGGAACGGCCGCCTTTCGAAAATTACGAAGGTAGTAACTCCTTCTCCATTAATTATTCAAATTTAAATAAAAAACATATTTAATATTAACTTCGTCAATAATCACATGTAATTTTACTTAAATTTTTTCAAAAGAATATTTACAATGTCACAAAATCATTCTCATTTTCACTGAGAAGTTTTAAAATTGGCTGTGAATAGTAATTGAATAAATGAAGTAGGGGTGCAACTCTGGTTATTTAAGTTGAGTTATGTCCAATTTTAACTTAATTTAAATTTTAAAACAATTGACTTGAGTTCGAGTTCAAACTCGAACCTGATTTGAGTCAAATTTTATTAGTATTTAGTTTAACCCGAATTCAATAAATTTTTAATAATTTTAATTTTTTATTAACAATTTTTTCAATAAATTATCGTATTTTTTATATTTTGATTATAATTAAAAGTTTCAATAATTTTTCTTAGTTTCTTATTTTTTAATAAAAAAAATCAAAAACAATTAAAATAATTCCTTTCAACATATAGTGAACTCTCTTAAAATTAATAGAGTTGGGAGATGAAAAGTTTATTAATTATTGAAATTATTAATTATAAATTTTCTTATATTTTTATTAATTTTTTTTTTTCATACATGTATGTGAATTTCTATATAAAAAGAGACTTCATATTCAACTTTTTAACAATATTTCAATATTTCATAAAAAAATACATATAATATTTAACTTATGACATATAAAAATTCATAAAATCCTTTTAAACTAAAGAAGTTATCCTTCTACGCTTGCTCATATTGTAATTTTTCTCACTTACAATATATTTAACTCCAATTTAAATAGAACTTTTAAATATAATTACCAAAACATATCGTAAATGAGATATATATATATATATATAAATACATGTATAAGTATTTTATTTCTCTAATAATTAATATTATAAATGATATTATTGAAAAAAATATTAATTATTAAATAATAGAATTATTAATTATCCACCATGAACCAAGTCGATTCCTTAAATGTTTATTAATTTTTAGACCTTATTAACTTATTGAATATTAATTATAAGAGGGTTAATTGTAATTTAATTTTTTTAAAATGTTAAATATAAACAAGTTTTTAAAATTATAAAAATATAAATAATAATGCTTCTAAAATTTTTTTACTAATCTAGTGATGTACAACTAAAGTATAAAAAATATAATATATAAAATATTAAGTTTGGACTCATGTTTCTAAAGTCTCAACCCATGTACATCCATAATTTAGATCGGACTTGAATTTTTTTGTTCAAGTCGTCCCAAAGTGTTTAAAATAAAACTCAAGCTCTAAAATTATGGTTGTTGCACTCCTAAAATGAACGTTGTTTTGTAAATTTGAATTTAAATTTGATTGAGAATAGATTTGGAGTGAATTTAAGTGTACCATTGGAGGGTTTTTTTATGATTTTTATTTAAATTTAAATTTAAATATAGATTTAAATAATCATTAGAAATGTTCTTAATACATAAAATAATAATACAAAAAACTATCTTACGATTTTTAAATTCTTATTTCAGATTTTCATTAGTTTGCTGGCCTCCAATTATGAATAGTGACAAATGGGGTGCAGAATGTAATTAAGGAGTGTGGATAGGCTCACCCTTTTCATTATTCTACATTAAATATGATTAGATACACTATAATGTCACACTATTTAAAATAAAAAAATTTAAAACAAAGCTTTATCACTTAAAATATATTCTAAAATGTACATGACATGGTAATAGGTCTATAAATAAACCAAATTAGGAGTGATCCAAATTCAATCTGGTAAGAAAAATATTCAATCTAATCTGATTCGATTCGATAATTCGATGGAATACTTATTAAATCTGTTAATTATAAGATATTTGATCCGATAATCCGATTCGACAATAAAATTTAATAAAGAAATGTCAAATATTATAAAATTATCCATCCTTATAAATCTATTTTATATATATATATATATTATAAATTATACAAATACAAGTCATATATATTATATGAGTAATGCTATACTGACAAAAAAAATTAACGTAAAAAGTTTACACAGATGAGTTGCCAGTATTGTATTGGTTCCATATCATATCATTATGTGATATAATGTGATAGAAAGTCAATACAATACTGCTAACTCATCTGTGGAAATATTTTTGGTAAAAAAATCTGGTAAATATAGTATTATTCATATTATATATATTACGGAGTACAAGGATATTGGTTTTTGTGGTTCTGAGAAGAGCACGACATCAAAAGATGTGAAGTACAGAAGACACCTCAATAGAATGGTGTGCATAAGAGGCTAAACAAAACAATTGCTAAAAGAGTAAGGCACATGAGATTAACTACTGGGCTTTCTAAGTTTTTCTTGAGTAGGGTAGTAAACATGGCTTGTTACGTCATCAACAAATTACTTAGAGTTGCACTTGGTGGCAAAGTCGTAGAGGAAGTATGGACAAGAAAAAGAGGTAGATTATTCTATGATGAGAGCATTCAGATGCGTTGCTTATGTTCATATATCCAACAAAGAAAGGTCAAAGCTTGATCTGAGATAAAAAAAATAAAAAAAAAAAGATGCATTTTCTTTTGCTATGAAAAAGGGGTAAAGGGGTACAAGTTTTGGAATTAGAGAATCAGAAGGTGATAATCAATAAAGATGTGGTGTTAGATGAGAATTTGATGTTGAAAGCTTTCAGGGAAGATGAAAGGAAGGAATTAAAAGTTAATGACAATAAGAAATTAGTGGTACAGGTAGAGCTAGATGAATCTAATATCCAATTAGAAAGGGAATCCAATTCTAGTGATGAACATCTTATTACAATTTCAAACATACTTAAATGTAAGATTAAGCCACCAATTAGATATGGTTTTGAAAACCTTGTCTCTTACACTTTGGTTACTAGTAGTGGCATCCTTCTGCATTTCAAAAAGTTATTAGTAGTTCTCAGAATAGTAGATGAATGAAGTTATCGTGGAAGAAATGAAATCATTGCACAATAACAAGACTGGGAGTTGGTTGAACTTTTTAAAAGAAAGAAACCAATAGGTTGCAAGTGGGTGTTCAAGAAGAAAAAAGTTATATTTGAAAATAAAGAAGTAAGGTTCAAGGAGTGCCTAGTAGCAAATGGATACTTACAAAAGAAATGGATTGATTATGATGAAGTCTTTTCTCCAGTTGTTCAACATACTTTATCAGAATAGTGTTGGCTTTGAAACTCATTCTGATCTAGAATTAGAATAATTGGATGTAAAAACAACTTTCTTTAATGGTGATTTGGAGGAACAATTTACATGGAATAACCGGAAGGGTTCAAGCAACCCGAGACAAAGCACCTTATCTACAAATTAAAGAATTCACTTTATAGGCTAAAGCAGTCTCCACGACAATGGTACAAAAAACTTGACTCTTATTTGATTTAGATTGGCTACATGTGCTGTGAGTATGATTGTTGTGTTTATGTTAAGGCTCTTGAAAATGGTTCTCATATTTTTCTATTGCTTGGTGTGGATAATATGTTTATTGCTGCTAAGAGTATGTATATGGTTGATAGGTTGAAATCTTTGTTACATAAGAAATTTGACATGAAAGACTTGGGTGCTACTAAAAAGATTCCTGGTATGGATATTTGCATGGACAAGGAGGCATGCAAATTATGGGTGTCTAAAAAAAGTATGTCAAGAAGGTGTTAGAACAAGTTTAGTATGAAAAATGCTAAACTGGTATGCTAAACTGGTAAGCACCGTTGATGAATCACTTCAAAGTATCTTCTAGCCAATGCTCAAAGTCAAATGAAGAAATTGAGGACATGTCAAAGGTTCCATATGCAAGCGCAGTAGGATGTTTGATGTATGCAATGTTTTGTACCAGACTTGATTTGGACATATGTAGTTAACACAATTACCAAGTATATGAAAAATCTAGGAAGAAAACATTGGAAAGTAGTCAAATGGGTATTCAGATACTTGAGATGTACAACTAACTATGAATTATGTTTGTAAGACAACAAGAATGTACTTTAGTTGTGGGGTTTTTAGATGCAGATTATGTAGGTGATTTGGATGGTAGAAGATCTATTACAAGTTGTGTTTACACGCTGGGAAGTTGACCTATTTGCGGGAGATCTATGCTACAACCCCTAGTAGCGATACCTACTATAGAATCTAATGTACAAGACAATGGTTGAAACTGTTAAAAAAGCATTGTGGTTAAAGGGGTCACTCAAAGAGTTTGGTTACTTTAGTTGCATTGTGACAATCAGGGTTTCATATACTTGGCAAAGTATCAAGTGTACCATGCCAGAACAAAATATATAAATGTAAGGTTTCACAGGATAAGGAAGCTTATTGCTACAGGTGAAGAGAAACTTAAGAAGATTCACACTTTCTGAGAATGCAACTGATATATTGACAAAGCTTATTCCTGCGAGCATTGCTTGGCCTTAGTCAATGTTTCTACATGTTGAAAGAAGACATTCCCAACCTATTGATTCAAGGCAGAGGCACAAGAACTTGTTGAGAGCTCTTAAGGGACTGAATATTCGCCAAGGTGAGGATTGTTAAAGATAGTGACTTATATTCTTGTAATATGTGAAACTAGTTATAGGCCTTATGTGTGGAATGGAACACATAAGGCCCATGCGGCTAAACCCAATTATCTTGATAGGAACTGAATAATAGGTTGGGAGGAGGGGGGTGCGGAGGGCTTCGCCCTTATAATAAGGATATATTGGGAGATTTTCAATGTATCGGGTTAGTAGTTAGGGTTTTAAGTGCGAGACAGTATAAATACATTGTAACACTATTTTTTGAATAGTAAAGAATACAACCACTCCCATGAACGTAGGTACATTACTAAACTACTTAAATTCTCTATTACTATAACTCTCTCTCTCTCTCTCTCTCTCTCTCTCTCTCTCATTCTTGTTGCATAGATCATTTATTCACAACACTTTTCCAATCTTTTCAAAAGTAAATAGATTTGGAGCGGAAAAAAAAATTCATTTAATGAACTTTTAAAATGTCAAATATACGGTTAAATGCATGTGTAAAAAATCAGGGTAGTTGTAATAAAATAAATATAATTATTATATAATCTATATACATTTTTCTTCTTTTAATGACTATTTAAGTATGAAAATGATCATGGTCTTTTGAATATGACTTTACTCTCTTTTCTCTCTTGAATATTCAAATAATATGAAAATGATCATCGTCTCCTTGTTTTTTTTTTTGGGTTGTTGTCACTTTCTATACTTGTAAAGTCTATTAGTAATGTCAAAACAAGTCAATTCAAGCTGGGGGTTTTAAGCAAGGGGATGGCGACTCCCATTATGTAACTCATCTTTAAACTAAAACGAATAAAATCTCAAACTTCTACATTGTGCTGGTTTATTCTTGGACATTTATTTATTTTATATAAATGATGTGTTGCCACAATTTAATGTAGTAGAGATTTTAATTTCATTTGAGATAAGTGCTTATTTAAATTGTGTTAGTGTCCATTTCTTATGTAATTGGTATTATTTTTATTCCCCCTCCCTAAATTGTTAGTATACAAATAATTTTCATTTTATTCCTTAACTAGAAAGTTGCTTCTCAAAATTCTTTTTTTTTTTTATCTGATACAATCATGGCAGGAGGACAAATCTAACTATTAATAATGTACTGCTGTGAAAAATCGAACTTACATTAAGTAAGTGGAGAGTGGACATTCGTACCAATCGAATAAAACCTCGATCCAAAAGCTAACATTAGCGTCACCTCGGTCATTTTGCCTCTTTTTTGGTTGAGATTTTCATTACTTGACCCCCTGCCACATGACACTCTTCCATCGTCAGATTTAAGGTGCCAAATCTATGGGTAAACACTACTTGAAAAATTAGTAATGTACTGCATTTATAAATCAACTAAGTTATTTCTATTAACCTTATGAACTCTTGACTGTTAGTTCCCATTTGATCATCGTAATAATGCACCACATATGTGCCATAGGTGAGAAGGTATGGGGCTCAAAACCAGATAGTTGCCTGCTGAGTTCTTGGCAGAATCCGAGAGGAGCTGGAAGTCTTATTATTATCTTCTCACTTCTCTATAGTATTACATTTTTTTTTTTTTGGTAATGCTACTGTAAGCTCGAGTGCATATGAGACAAAGTATTTTAACCATTGGATGACCTGTGAACTAGAAATTTGAACTATTGGATGACCCGTAAACTAGAGATAATCTGGTTGGAATAAATAAAAATTCAATCCCTACACTATTCAATGGTTAAAATACTACCTCATATGCACTCAAAACTTACAATAGCATTGCCATTTTCTTAATCAAGTTGGTTATCCAAAATCTTTAGAGTTAGACAGCATTTAGGAGAGGTAAATGATAAGCAGCTTTATTTGTATTTTGTCGAGGCTGATTCTCAAGATTCCGACTTGTACTACTGCAATGAGAAGACCTTAGATCTAATGAAAAAGGATAGGCTTCCACAGGTCAAAATGTCCTAAGGTCATCTCCACAACGATTCAGATTTTCAGTAAAAATTTTATCTGAGTTTCATACTATCCAGTAATCACTTAGTTTTTTCTCAACTCTGTTTTAAAATTTCCTATCTTGTCTCCAAAAAAATTCATATCCCAAAAGTTATAAACTTGCTTTGAACAGCGATCCGAGTCTATAAATAGTATTGTACTGATTTGAGTTTGTGTTTAAACAAAAATGAATTTGATATGCCTTTGACTCTACTGCTAAAAAGGATTTTTTTGGACTTTTGACTCAAATTTAATTTGGGTCCGGGTTTGGTTCACTCCTAAAGATACCCTAATGATACGAGACTACACACACAAGAAAAACTATTCCAAAAGAAAAGAGGAGTAATGTTTTATAACACATGTATAGTGTGACTATCATTTAACTAACCTCAGGGCATAACTTGCAGCAAGCAGATATTTGGCAATACGCACTAAAAGTAGCCTGTATCTAGCATTAAAGGGATACAGAAATCTAAAAAATCTCCAGATGAAGCCTCAGTAGTTTACTGACAATATCTATTAACTGTCAAAAACATCAAGGAAAGTCATCTTTTTTTCCCCCTATTTATAATCTTTTAAGGCTACAAATTCAGAACTAAGCCAAGTCTTCACATATCATTAATGTCATATTATAACTTACTCTTATAAAAAAAAAAAATCATTTTAACACTATTCATTTTAATGTCTTCCCTCTCGGGGTACGGCTAGACTCCGCTCTGGGAGAAGCTTTTGGGACTACCCTTTTTACAATTTATTTAAATGCATTTAGAACTTTGGAAGAAGTATTAAACTTTAATAATAGTACATCAATACTTCATTGGCTGATTTTAACTAGCATTAGTTGCAGGAGCAAGTATGAAAACAGTACACAGGCATATCAAATTCAAGTCACAAATGTATTAATTAGTTGATAACCAGTGTTCTTTTGCTTGTGTATTTGCAAACCTCCAAGAGACATGGTACAGATTATCTTGTATTGTAGCCCCACTAACCTCATTGATGGGCACCATATTAGAGATCTCTTTCAAATCATGTTTTGTGAGCTGCACTATCAAGGAACCCATATTCACATCAAGATTTGTTTTTCTTCATTCTTCCTACATATGCACAAGGAGAGGTTAAAACTAATTATTTAGCAATTTAAATCAAAGCAGCACAGGATTACAAGTTTGATACTTCAGAAAAAATTTGATAACTGTTACAGTTGATAATAAATGTTTAATGATGCACTCAATGAATGATTCCTTCATATCTGTCTGGACACTGCATGGAAAAGGAAATGTTTCATTTTCTTTCTGCTCTGATTCTTGCTTGGGAAAAAGATATGGGAGAAAAGAAATGAAAAAGGTAAAAAAAAGGCTTTCTTTGATAATAATGTTATCTTCTCATTCTATCCATGAAGCAAAGAGTGAATCAGGGGAAAAAAAGAGTTGGGTGTACCTGGGGATGGACTGATCATTTATTTTTACCGATGATGGCTATTTACACACTTGTACTATGTCACTTAGTGTGTGTGTGTGTATTAAAACAATAGAAACCTCATGAACAAAAATATACAAGTTGAATGGCGCGGCAAGTATTGGGTGAACCAAAATGTTAAATAGCCGTTTAGTAGCATGTATGGAGTAGTCACACCTGACTGTGAGTTAACAATACAATTAGAGGACATATACCTTTGATGAATATGATAAAATTTACAAGCCCGAACAATGTGATCTTGTGTATCATGTATTTTAAAATATCCTGCATTGTGAATCTCCACTTTTCAACCCATTGATATATTCAGTGGGCAAAAGTCCCTAACTGTACAGTATTCCCTTTTTTTCCTGAGGTAGGGAGCAAAGGGGGGATTTAGTCACAAGTTTTGGGTATAGATTGTTGGGACGTGGAGTGTCATCTAGACAAGTTTAAGTTTCAAATGAACATTTTCAGTTCATGAGTTATGTGATTCTTTCACCACTCCCTATCATTATGATATAGTTTTCACCTAGTTTTTGATAACAATGAAACAAAAGTTTTCATGAAAGTCACTCACCAGACGGGTGCAACGTCAATCGTCCTGATAACCAACCCATGCAAATGCAAATTTAGCAGAGGTGCATCCATGCGTTTGAGCCAATGCTTCTATCCGAGCATAAATGATCTTCTTCTGCTCAATGTTCTTTCCTTGAAACCTTGGATGTGATTCCTAATGGAAGGAAAAGTCGGTCATTCATTCGCCAAGTTTGTTCAAAAAAGTGAAAAGATGAAATGTCCAAGTGAATTTAATTGGATCACAAAGACACTCTTTTTCATAACAAAAAATCTGTATCTTTCCACGACACCCTTGCCACAAGAATCCATGAACAAGAGGGCCATATGCAACTATCCCTATTCCAGATTCTATGATTATGAGAACATAGTTTAGAAAAATATATGAAGAAAAGGGGGAAAATACAAAAATAAAAACAAATTTGTGGTATAGTAATGGAAAAGAGAACTCTTGGAAGCTTTCAGCAGACACCCCAATGAAGAAGAAATTATATGCAAGGCATCTTCTCCAGACAAACTTCTCTTTGTAAGTAAATTTGCTAGATGTAAGCAGACATTTCAAATTGTTCTGTAGATAATTTAGATGAACCCATAACAAATCTGTAAAAAAAAATATAATACTCTTTTTTACACTGATATTCACATCAAGGAGGTAAATTTGTTACATTATAAATCTGTAAACTGTTCTGTATGTGAAGGAACCTGCAAAGTGGAACTATTTCTTCCTTCATTTCACGAGTCCAAAGAGAATACTCGATTTGCACACCGGTAGTGGGATGAACTGCATGTGCCATACTTATTGTGTCTATGCTAGCTTCAGATAACCCAATTTACTTTTCCCCCTTCCACCAATTTCTCAAGTTCCCTTATCTGAACTTGAAAAAGAAAATACATTTGCAATTAGCAGAAAATTTCCACCATCATTTACATGAAATTATGTTATGAAAAACATTAAAACTAACTAGAAATAATTACAACCATGAAACCTTTTTTAGGAAAAAAGAAAAAGAAAAAGAAAAAATAAAGGAAGTCTTCTGGGTGTATTAACAAAAACAGAGAAAAGAAGTATAACACTCACAATATCCTCAATAGGCACTAGCTGTGTCAACTTGGTTTCAGTAGTTATGATCAATAGATTCCACGCCAAGTGGCTTCAGGCTAGCCTCACAATTGGATGGCCATATTCAGGAGTACATTTCACTGCAACATTATCAGGTTCAAGTGAAACAATGCCAATTTTTGTGCACAACTGGATCTTTTCTCAAGGCAAAGGGCTTTAGTGCCTGCAGGATTCAGGTTTTGCTAAATAAAATTACACTCCCCAATAGCCAAAAAATTTCTTTGGCAGATACTCAATAGAATGCTGTCACTGTTGAACACTTTGTTGACACATCAATTTTTTTTTCTAGCTAGACAATACATCAATTCAGACATTTATACGGAAAATAAATTGGCTTGACATCTTCTGTTACCGCTGATGTTACAGCTTGCCACATCCCATATTACTGCCAACACTAATGCTAGAGGCTCACCTTCTGCTTCACACTGTCAACGATCTAATAAACTGGCACAGGTCAACGGCTCGCCTATTCACTTCTATTCATTGTGAGCAGTTTTTGATGGTTTCATAATCTTCCTTACACTGCTATTGCTGAAACACACCAGACCAATTGAACGCATTTTGTGATTCTGAAATATGGGTAAAGCGGTTAATGCTTCTTAATTTTCTAAGTATCATTTGATTTTGATGCTTAAATGTTAACGTACAAAACTGTTGCAGTAGAAGTCAAAAAGAAAAAACCAATAAATCTTGGCTGCCCTAGTCATGTAAAGTTGAATATGATTGTTGCCATGCAAAAAGAGGCCATCATCCATGTCAATCACCACTCTGTTTATTAACATCGATGCTGATTACTGATACGAAATGATGCAGCAAATGTAGTATTAGAACGACCAAGCAAACAGGCAAAATGATATCATCGCATAATGCATGCAGGGATTAAAGAAACAAACAAATCAACCACAACATTCGACAGACACACGGCATCATACACCATAAAATAAAATGAAATCAAACCTTACAAGTCCAATAAAAACATATATCAGAGAACATAATTTGAACCCTCCTAATTGAGGCAAAAATTCAATGTCCATTTGTGCTGCACACGCTTCAATTAATTCTTCTGATTTGGTCCTCGGATTGTTCCAGCTCCTCATAAAGCACATTACACATCAGTGTCAACATCACTGTCATCATCAGTTGGTCATCCTAACAAGTTTTGCAATATTTTGGTATGAACCCATAGTATTCTACTCATAGTTATCAAAAAATGCTAATACCTTAACGAGTTTCATTTTGGTACGTGCATTCCACAACAGGGAACACTTACATTTCAAAAAATTTCTTCCTCAACTTTCCTCCCAAGAGAAAAGTAATATGAAAAAAACAATGCAAATCAAGAGACCAACATAAATAGGTAAGCTCACTTCAATACTTTTACATGTTTTATTCTAATATAATAAATTTTCATAACTATATTAAAAATTTGTACACTTAAATGATATTAATTCCATTACTCATCTTTGGGTAAAAAGAAGAAAGCACTCTCACAGTTAAGACCTACCCAATAATGTTCTACTCTAAGAAGCATGGACACGGACACGTTGAATAAAATAATTTTCACTATATATATATATATAATTACATAATCAAATTCTATCTTTATATCTATCAAATTAGCTATAAAAAAAACCACAAATCATAAAAGATCAATTATCAATTCGTCAATTCTAATTAATAATCACTCAAAACTTTCAACTTTATATATTAATATATGAGGATTATCATTCAATACAACATCTACACAAGTAACACAATTCCAACATGAAGCATCACAAAGTTATAAACTTAAAACTAAAGCACCAAATATTTCAATAGATTATAGATAAAAAAAAATCATCACAAGAATGAAGCATCCAAAGTTTAATAATTGCTACTGGAAAAAACTTTAAAGTTTAATACAAAACAAAGTTCCACTAATACACCCACCCCTCAAAAAAAAAAAAAATCCCATTTCATGCTTCATTAGATCCAACTTCATCTTCTTCTCTTTCATCACCATCATCTGTGAAGACTATGGCTTCCAATTCCATTTCATCAAGTGAGAGGTTTGCAACCTCAAGCACCCCAACACCCTCAACTGAATCAAAAACATCTCCACCAATATCCCACATCTTAGTCTCTCCTTGCATATATTGTGGGGTTCTTCTTGATAGAAGACAGAGATTGCTATGAATGTAAACCAAATCTTCGGCACGTTGTGGTGTCATCTTGCTCCTTCTCACCGAGTGCACAAAGGAGTAAGTACTCCAATTCCTCTCACAACATGATGAAGAAGATGGTTGTACAAGTAGCTTCAAAGCTAATCTTTGAAGTATGGGTGAGGATGTACCATAGATAACCCACCAACCTTTGGGATCCATAGTGTACCGGTCCTTTATGAATCAAGCTCCCCAAAGTATCCCACACATGTCGAAAAATTGACATATTCTAAATTAACCTTTGTGAGGTCCTCGGAATTTGGGAAGTATTTTTTAAAGCACTTTATCCTTTCATGAGAAACCTCAAAATCATCTCTATGAGGAGGAACTCGAGTTGGATCCTCTTGAAGCCACTCATCGCTATAACACCTTGAATATAAGAAAGAAAAAATTAAAATTTAGTTTGTAAGTAAACTTTGATAGGATTAAATTGTTAAATCCTTAAAAGACTAGAGATTAGGAGGTAGAACTTATTTTGGATTCAATGAATGTGCCAAACAATGAAGTGGAGTGTTATTCTTGTTCCAACGATCAACAAGTATTTGGTGTACTACCTCATAAAAGGTAGATGACTCATCATGTCGCTTCCCTTCTTTTCTATATATTGTGGTCTTCACTTTCTCAATCATCGAATCCCATATATCATAAACCAAGTGAAGAAAGGGTTTGTCTGTATCACAAACCCTAATCATCTCATAAATAGGCGCCGTAAAAAAACGATGTAATAAATGGAATCCCACAAATGTCATCTAACATTTTTTCTTTTACAAATCTTGCTCTCCCCACATCATTCTCTCGATAGCATGACCACTCGTCACTGATAACCATCGCTTGGAGACTATGCTTTATAAGCTTAAATCTCTTCATCATGACAATTGATGAAGCAAAGCGTGTCTCCACAGCAGAAAGCAACTTCAAAGTAACAAACTCATTGAACATTGCCAATCTCATTGAATGATTCATGATGAAGAGTTATATTTGCATGACATCTCCAATAATTTCTGTAATCCAACTACATTCATCATATGTCAACTAGTTGTTTTCAACATTCTTGGCTGCACAAATATTCTTCAATGGAAGGTTAAGGGTTTGAACCACACATGGTGTCCAAACAATGTTTGGAAACTGTGACTCAATTATTTGCCCCACACTTTTACAATTTGGAGCATTGTCTGTGATTATTTGAATCACATTTTAATGCCCAACCTCATGAATCACTTCTCATAAAGTTAGAGATGAAGTACTTGTCTTTTGTCTAACCCGAACAATCGACAACTTTAAGAAACACAGGCCCACCTTCTCAAATGGGCATGAAATTAATAAGAGGCCTCCTTTGAGAGTCGCTCTACCCATCACTCACAATTCTTACCCCATTTTCCTTCCATGTGCCTCTAATAGGTTGCAACAATCTTTCTATATTTCCTTTCTCTTTGAAGCAAGGAAGTCTTCAACAAATTATACCCTGTTTGCAAATAATTTGTAATTGGATTATTGGCGGCAAATGTGTAAAAAGACACATAATATGGGTTCCTTTCTAGGTGAAATGACAAACCCGCTAAATAAAACCAATTTCGGAATGTAATTGCTCATGGGCCGCCATATTAAATGTCTCCTCCACTGGATTTTTGCTTTCACTTTCATTTCCACTCCCAGTTGAAAATGTCTTTCACTTCTTCGAGTCGATAAGAGAAGCAATTATACCACCTAATGAAAGGGTCTAAGGGGGTAAAGTTACTTTCTTTGGTGCATTACTTGCTTGTCTCGACTTCACTTCATTCCCTCATTTTTGCATCTCCAAAATATCTTTTGTTGTGACTTTTGCGCATGCTCCAATCCCTTGACCAAGCAGTCTCAACAAATGAGCCCTAACCCTAGTGTAAGAACTCTTTTTAACTTGGTTGCAAAAATTTCATTGCTAAGAAATATTCCGACCACCATCACTTAGCTTGTCAAACTTTGTGACATACCACCACAGAGGCTTGTTAATGTCCTTCATCTTAGCTTGATGGTGTTTGTGCGGTACTAGCACCCATAGATGACATTGTTGATAATGTTCAAATCTATGACACAAAATAATAATTTTCAGTGTTGTAAACAAATTAAACAATACACAAAAATCACATGTAATAGAGCATTCAGTGAATCAACAAGTTTCAAAAAATAGGAAGGAAACTCACAGGAAGCAACAAGCTTCAGTGAATCAAACAAATTTTCAAATCTTGTTAATGTTTTTTTTTTTTTGTAGAAAATCAGCAAAGTATAAAGGAGACTCACAGGAAGTAGGCCAAAAAGTCAGTGAATCAAGAAGCTTTCGGTTCTAGTTGGCCAAGAATGCTGAGAATTCAAGTGAATCAACCAGATTCAGTTGGCCAAGAATTAGAGTGAATCAACAAGCTTAAAAAAAAGGTGCTCTAAGTGGGTTGAAATTTTCAAAGGATATCAAAATCACATAAAATACTGAGAAAAAAAGGTGATAGAATAGACAGAAGAAATAGGTGAATCAACAAGCTTCTATATATATTCATGTATATATATCTAACTGGAAACAACAAAATAGAGGGAAGAAAGATGAGAGATAAATGAGAGGGGTAAGAAGAAATTTGAAAAACAAAGGGCCAGAAGTGTTACCTGTGTTTGAGATGACTGGAGAATGGACGGACTGACGGAGTTCAACGGCGACAGAGATCGATGGCAGCAGTGGGGTCAACTGTCACTGGGATCGTAGCAACAGAATGATCAAAAAGAGATTAAGAGGAGGAGAAGAAATTACAAAGAAAAAGAAAGAAAGGAAAAAGAGGGTAGAGTCAAAGACGTACCTGGGTTCGGAATGACTAGAGGAGAGGCAGCGGTGGACTTCGACGATGGCGATCGATGGCACATTGAGGTCGACTGTTGGTGCTGCGCAGCTAGGGCTTGCCTTCCTCTTTCTTTCACAATTTGGTTCGCACCTTGGGAAATCCCAATCCCCATACTTGACACGAATATAACCAATAAATGTAAAATTTAAAAGTTACCCCTCTATGTTTTTAAAATATTATAAGAGACACCAAGTTTTTTTTAAAAAAAAATTTGCATTTCGACCCCTGCTTGGTGTCCAAATGTGTCTCGGCGTGTCCAAAGTTTAAAAAAAAAACAAGACACTCTTTTCCACATGTCAAACACATGTCCGAGCCCCAGACGTCTCCGAGATGGGTACGCTGGCCAAATTAGAGTGTCCGTGCTTCCTAGCCGTCAAGTCAAAATAAAGACATTAACAAGCCTCTGTGGAGGTATGTCATAAAGTTTGACAAGCTAAGTGATGGTGGAGGGAATATTTTTTGGCAATGTAATTTTTGCAACCAAGTTAAAAGAGCTCTTACACTAGGGTTAGGGCTTATTTGTTGAGACTACCCAGGTCAAGAGATTAGAGCATGCGCAAAAGTCACAACAAAATATATTTCGGAGGTGCAAAAATTAGAGGATGAAGTAAAGTCGAGACAAGCAAGTAATGTACCAAAGAAAGTACCTTTACCCCCTTCAACTCTTTCATTGGGTGGTACAATTGCTTTTCCTATTGACTAGAAGAAAAGAAAGACATTTTTAAGTGGGAGTGGAGTGGAAGTGGAAGTGGAAGCGGAAATCCTATGGAGAAGGCATTTAATATGGCGGCTTGTGAGCAATTACATTCCGAACTTGCTAGGATGTTTTATTTGGCGACTTTGCCATTTCACCTAGCAAGGAACCCGTATTATGTGTCTTCTTACACATTTGTCACCAATAATCCAATTACGAGTTGTTTGCCTTCAGGGTATAATTTGTTGAAGACTTCCTTGCTTCAAAGAGAGAAGGAAAATATAGAAAGATTGTTGCAACCTATTAGAGGCACATGGAAGGAAAAAAGGGGTCAGCATTGTGAGTGATGGATGAAGCGACTCTCAAATGAGGCCTCTTATTAATTTCATGGCGATTACAGAAGGTGGGCCTATGTTTCTTAAAGCTATTGATTGTTCGGATGAGGCAAAAAACAAGTACTTCATCTCTAACTTGATGAGAGAGGTGAACAATGAAGTTGGGCAAGAAAATGTGATTCAAATAATCACAGACAATGCTACAAATTGTAAAGGTGCGGGGAAAATAATTAAATCATAGTTTCCAAACATTGTTTGGACACCATGCGTGGTTCACACCCTTAACCTTGCATTAAAGAATGTTCGTGCAGGCCAAGAATGTTGAAAACAACCAGTTGACATATAATGAATGTAGTTGGATTACAGAAATTATTGGAGATGTCATACAAATAAAACACTTCATCATGAATCATTCAATGAGATTGGCAATGTTCAACAAGTTTGTTACTTTGAAGTTGTTTTTTGTTGCAGAGATACGTTTTGCTTCATCAATTGTCATGTTGAAGAGATTTAAACTTATGAAGCGTGGTCTCCAAGCGATGGTTATCAGTAACAAGTGGTCATGCTATCGGGAGGATGATGTGGGGAGAGCAAGATTTGTGAAAGAATAAGTGTTAGATGACATTTGATGGGATTCCATTTTTTTTTTTTTTTGATAAGTAAGAAGAATATATTAAGAAACCCAAAAAGGGCAGAAGGGCAAAAAACCCCAAAGCATTACATCAGTCCTTAAAGACGCCAAAAAGTCAACAAAAGAAAGAACATTAACAGGAGATGCCCTTTGGCCCAATAAAATAATAAGCGCAAAAAGGCCTATTTAAGATAAGGAGTAGGAAGCTCTCGATCCTCAAAGACCCGATTGTTTCTTTCTTTCCAAAGGCACCAAAAGAGGCAAATGGGAGCCAGTCTCCAAATTCTCTTAATTTCTTTAGGAAGGAGGCATCCCTCCCACGCCAATAAGTGATCTTTGACGGAGCCTGACATGACCCATGAGAAGCCAAACATAGCAAAAATGAGGTTCCAACAACTCCAAGGGACTTGACAATGAATAAGAATGTGCTCCATGCTTTCCTCATTATTCCTACAAAAACAACATCTGTTAGCCAAGTGGAAACTTCTTTTCTTCATATTTGTTGCAGTTAAAAAAGCCTTCCAAGAAGCTTCCCAAACAAAAAAGGAGGCTTTTAGGGGGGCTTTTGAATGCCAAGTGAGTTTCCAGGGAAAGGGAGGACCGCCATAATCAAACAAACTCTTATAAAAAGAGCTTACCGAGAAGGAAGACTTATCCAGCAACCAAATCCTCTTGTCTTCTCTACCATCCACTGCCCGAAAGTTGTTGATGTGACATAAAAAAGAGGCCACCTCCTCGAGCTCCCAATCAAAGAAGTTCCTTCTAAAAGAAGGAGTCCAAACCAGAGAATTCCCTATGTTCACCACGTACTCACTAACCCAAGCCGATTTGTTGGTAGCCAGACTGTACAGCCTTGGGAATAACGTCTTCAACGGCGTAGCCCCACACCAAGCGTCGTCCCAAAAATGCACTCGATCACCCTTACCGATAACAGACCTACATCTTTCCTGAAAAACTCTCCGCTCTCTTCGGATGTAACCCCATAGACCACAGCCCAATGGACCTTCCACGTTGCCCGAACACCATCTTCCAGAATCACACTCATACTTGGATACAATGACCTCCTTCCAAAGATCTGTGACGCTTTCACCAAATTTCCATAACCATTTCCCTAAGAGAGCTGTATTGAAAATTCGCAAGTCCTTCACTCTTAGACCCCCTAAAGACAAAGGCTTCTTGATTTTATCCCACGCCACTAGGTGAATCTTCCTGCAGCCTCCCTCGTGGCCCCAAAGAAAGTCCCTTTGAATCTTCTCCAAACGTCTGCTCATTGTCTTCGGGATCAGGGAAAAGGGACATGAAATAAGTGGGGAGATTGGCCAAAATGCTTTTGACAAGGTTGAGCCTGCCTCCTTTAGAAAGGAGTTGGCCTTTCCATCCTGACAGCTTGCGATGAAACCTCTCGATCACAGGGTCCCAAATCCCAATAGACCGAGCATGAGCGCCCAACGGAAGCCCTAAGTAAGTCGAGGGGAAACGACCCACTTTGCATCCCAGAGCGCTTGCTAAAGACTCCACCTCCTGGATTGCCCCTACTGGAGTGATGCTGCTTTTAGCAAGATTGATCCTCAAACCTGACACAGCTTCAAAGCACACAAGGATGCATCGGATAAAGCGAAGCTGGCGCACTGAGGGGTCGCAAAAAATGAGAGTATCATCAGCGAATAAAAGATGGGAAATGGCCGGGCAACCACCCCTTCTTGCACCCCCCTGGAAGCCTTTGATTAGGCCAACCTCCTCTGCCCGGCACATGAAACGACTTAAAGCCTCCATAGCAATCACGAAGAGAAAAGGGGAGAGGGGATCCCCTTGTCTCAAACCTCTAGACGAGCGGAAGAAGCCTGCAGGGGATCCATTGACAAGGACCGAGAAAGAAACTGAGGAAATGCATGACTGAATCCACTTCCTCCACTTACCCCCAAAACCCATCTTTACCAGCATACCCATCAAGAAGCTCCAATTAACATTATCAAAAGCCTTCTCGATATCCAACTTGCAGACCAACCCTTTCCTTTTCTGCTTTATTCTGGAGTCAATACATTCATTGGCAATAAGAGCTGCGTCCAGAATCTGTCTACCCTCTACAAAAGCATTTTGACATGGGGAAATGATGCTTCCCATAATCTTCTTCATTCTTAAGGAAAGAACCTTAGCGATTAGCTTATAAACACTGCTTACCAGGCTTATGGGACGGAAGTCCTTAATGTTAGTAGCTCCTTCCTTTTTAGGGATGATGGCAATGAAGGAAGCATTAAGGCTTCGCTCAAAGCTCCCCTCCGAATGGAAGCTCTCAAACACCTCCATCACATCCTTTTTCAGACCAGTCCAACATTTCTTAAAGAAGGCCATAGTGCGTCTATTTATGAGATGGTTAGGGTTTGTGATACAGACAAACCCTTTCTTCACTTGGTTTATAATATGTGGGATTCGAAAATTGAGAAAGTGAAGACCACAATATATAAAAAAGAAGGGAAGCGACATGAGGAGTCATCTATCTCTTATGAGGTAGTACACCAAATACTTGTTGATCGTTGGAACAAGAATAACTCCCCACTTCATTGTTTGGCACATTCATTGAATCCAAAGCAAATTCTACCTCTTCATCTTTAGTCTTTTAAAGGATTTAACAATTTATTCCTATCAAAGTTTACTTACAAACTAAATTTTAATTTTTTCTTTCTTATAGTCAAGGTCTTTTAAAGGATTTAACAATTTATTCCTATCAAAGTTTACTTACAAACTAAATTTTAATTTTTTCTTTCTTATATTCAAGGTATTATAGCGATGAGTGGCTTCAAGAGGATCCAACTCGAGTTCCTCCTCACAAGGATTTTGAGGTTTCTTATGAAATAATAAAGTACTTTAAAAAATACTTCCCAAATTCAGAGGACCGCACAAAGGTTAATTTAGAATATGTCAACTTTTCAACATGTGTGGGATGCTTTGGGGAGCTTGATTCCATGAAGGACCGGTGCACTATGGATCCCAAAGGTTGGTCGGTTATCTATGGTACATCCGCACCCGTGCTTCAAAGATTAGCTTGGAAGCTACTTGTACAACCATCTTCTTCATCATGTTGTGAGAGGAATTGGAGTACTTACTCCTTTGTGCATTCAGTGAGAAGGAGCAAGATGACACCACAATGTGCCGAAGACTTGGTTTACATTCATAGCAATCTCCATCTTCTATCAAAAGAACCCCACAATATATGCAAGGAGAGACTAAGATGTGGGATATTGGTGGAGATGCTTTTGATTCATTTGAGGATGTTGGGATGCTTGAGGTTGCAAACCTCTCACTTGATGAACCAGAATTAGAAGCCATAGTCTTCACAGATGATGGTGATGAAAGAGAAGAAGATGAAGTTGGGTCTAATGATGCTTGAAATGGGATTTCTTTTTTGAGGGGGGTGTATTAGTGGAGCTTTGTTTTGTATTAAACTTTAAAATTTTTTCCACTAGCAATTATTAAACTTTGGAGGCTTGATTCTTGTTATGATTTTTTTATCTGTAATCTATTGAAATATTTGGTGCTTTAGTTTTAAGTTTATCACTTTGTGATGCTTCATGATGGAATTATATTACTTGTGTAGATGTTGCATTGAATGATAATCAACATATATAGATATATAAAGTTGAAATTGTGGAATGTTGAAAGTTTTGAGTGATTATTAATTAGAATTGACGAATTGATAATTGATCTCTTATGATTTGTGGATTTTTTTTTATAGCTAATTTGATAGATATAAAGATAGAGTTTCATTATATGATTATATATATATATATATATATATATATAACAAAAAATATTTTATTCAACGTGTTCCCAACATGTTTGTGTCCTACTTTTTTGAAAAATCGCGTGTCAGCGTGTTTATGTCGTGTCGTATCCGTATCCCGTGTCCATGCTTCTTAGCTTGATGGTGTTTGTGTGATACTAGAACCCATAAATGACATTGTTGATAATGTTCAAATCTATGACATAATAATAATTTTCAGTGATGCAAGAAAATTAAACAATACACACAAATACATATAACAGAGTATTCAATGAATCAACAAACTTCAAAAAATAGGAAGGAGACTCGCAGGAAGCAACAAGCTTCAGTGAATCAAACAAATTTTCAAATGTCGTTAATGTTTTTTTTTTTTTGGTAGAAAATTAGTAAAGTAGGAAGGATACTCACAGGAAGTAGGCCAAGAATTCAGTGAATCAATAAGCTTCCAGTTCCAGTAGGCCAAGAATTGCAGTGAATCAATAAGCTTCCAGTTCCAGTAGGCCAAGAATTGCAGTGAATTAACAAGCATAAAAAAAAGGTGCTCTAAGTGGTTTGAAATTTTCAAAGGATGTTCAAAATCACATAAAATACTGAGAAAAAAAGAGGCGAAAGAGGTGAATCAACAAGCTTCCATATATATATATATATATATATATATATATATATATCCAACAGGAAACAACAAAATAGAGGGAAGAATGATGAGAGATAAATGAGACGAATAAGAAGCAATTTGAAAAAAAAAAAGGCCAAAAGTGTTACCTATGTTTACGATGACCGGAGCATGGACGGACGGCGGAGTTCGACGGCGACATAGATCGACAACAGCAGTGAGGCTGATCATTGCAGCAGAACGATCGGAGAGAGATGAGAAAAGATTAAGAGGAGAAGAAACTATAAAGAAAAAGAAAGAAAGAAAAGAAGAGGGCAAAAGGCAAAGACGTACTTGGGTTCTTGATGACTGGAGGAGAGGCAGTGGTGGACTTCGACGGTGGTGGAGCTGTGGAGGTCGACTGCTGGTGCTGCACGGCTTGGGCTTGACTTCTCTTTCTTTCACAATTTGGTTCACTTTGGGAAATCCCGATCCCTATACTTGACACGAATATAATCAATAAATGTAAAATTTAAAAGTTGCCCCTCTATGTTTTTAAAATATTATAAGAGTCCCCATGTTTTTTTTTTAAATTGCATTTCGACCTCGCGCGTGTCCAAACATGTCTCAGCATGTCCGAAATTAAAAAACAAAAAGTTACTCTTTTTCACATGTCCAGAGCGTGTCCGTGTCCCAGACATGTCCGACATGAGTACGTTGGCCAAATTAGAGTGTCTGTCCTTCCTAGGTTCCACCTATGTCATCTAAATAAACTTACTTCTTATTGTACCACACTTAGAATATCTAGCATATTGCGATCCCGTTCAGGTTCCGCATATCATAACGATCCGTATTTCAGCTAACATTAATTCTACTATTGTTTGTATCCTCCTTCTGTTGTGTGTGTGTGTGGGGGGGTGGGGGTGGGGGTGGGAGGGCTGCACTTAATTAATGCTTTGAAAAAAGAACAAGAATATTAAAACTCTGAAGGACATCATCAATTCAATAACAAAATCATCCACCATATTTTTCCCCCAATTGTCATGTCATCATTCCACTTATCAGACGGAAACAAGCAGCAAGGAATACAACCTCAAACCCTAATTAGAAACTTGTGTCATACTGAGTACTGCTCACACAATTGACAAACATCGGGATAAAAAAAGAATATAATCCACTATTACTTCCCAAAACTATAAGTTCAGTTCATATATCATTTCTCTTTCAATGAAACTAAGCTCTTTTGAGAAGCCTCTACTAGAAGAAATAATTTTCAAAAAGAAAAAGAAAATAAATATCAAAAAGGGGGAGATTGCCTCTCTGGTCCCTCGTCTTAGCCTCTTCTTTCTACCAGAAAAGGATATTATTGGTTGAAGACAAACACCACTGTGCCGATGCATTAATTTTTTTCTTGTCCGTGAAGCTTTAGAAGTGAGCTTATGAGTGAGCCATGCTGGATAAGAGCGTAACCAAATATATAGAAGGAAATTGAAAGTAAGCAATGTTTAAATTTCTAGCATGTGTATTAAGAAGAGGTTGCAAGTTAAAACAATCCACGTAAAAATTCACTATAAATAGTCCACGATTTTCACTACGAAAAGCATTTTTGAGTCTATAGAAACATTTTTGACAAACCGAATGAAACACATAATGCATGGTGGCAAGTGGTAACCATTTACATTTTGTACTTGGTTCACACTCTAGAACTATGGCATTACAAAGAAGCAATCAAAATGTGTAATGGTAGTTACCGTATATTCACAAAGAATGGATACAGAAAATAATGTTTCTTTCATATTAAGTTCATAGAACAGATCAATACTATTAGAGTTCTATGTGTTGGATAATTTTTAAATCTAGGAGCTAAGAATACTTGCTAAATATTAAAAACATAATGAACATGATGTAGAGATAAGATAAGACAAACTTAGCGGCTGAGGCATGTGTAATGACACTGTCCTTAAGAGTGACTTCGCCCCTTAGAGAAAGAACCTTGGTGTAGCAGGTTAATGGCGTCCCACCCTCCAGGATACAACAGCCGATTCACATAAGCGTACACTCGTAATGTTTGGATCAATTGAACAACCCTTCACGATTCTTTGGTACTTTGGTAGATACAGAATGAACAGTAGCGAATGTTCTCAACAAAATGAACAGAATTTCAAGTAGGCTGAACAACAAAGAAACTCTCAACAAATAAAAAACAATGAAGAAATTCCCATAAGCAACCCAGAGCAAAAACTTGTATCTTATATCTCAAGAGTTCATTGGTTTGTATAAAGTTACAAGATGAAGAAATAAAGGAAGATCACATTATTCATGGAATATGTCTGGCCATGATTAAGGATTTTTGTCTAAAACGGTTGGTCAATTAAATATAGGAGGAAAGCTTGACAATTGAAATAGGATACAAATCAAACATATGAAGAATGTTTGAAAATCAAATTAGGAAGTTTTGACTATTGAAATTAAAAAGAAAACAAATATATAAAGAAGGTTAGACAATCAAATTAGGAAGTTTCTCTCTCTATGGGATAAGTATTTTGAAATACTCATATATACCAACACTATGCTCTGCTATAACCGTTTAGCTCCTGCAAATCAACAGTGGTTCCATCCTCTCTGCAATGCAAAATCATATTTCCCATATATTCACTTGCAACAAGGAAACTCTGCATCCCAAAGTATCCTAAGATCATTCGTTACAGCATGTTGACATTCAGAATATGACCCCATTAGTAGACTGCCTTGGATCTAGTTTTTACGCAGTCCATTTCATTAAGTAATGAAGTCAAGCAGACTAAAATAGAATATATAGACTCTGTTTCTGCGTGAAATCTATCACCAGAGGTGAAGATATGAACTCTATTGTCCACATATACCCAACTGCAACCAGCAAGCTTTTTGACTTCATTCCCTCTCATCTTCTTCCTTATCCTTCCCATCTCAATCCAATTCCCCTCTGCCGCATAGACATTAGCCAACTGCACATATCGAGCCCCGTTATCTCTTTCAATCCTCAGTAGTTTCTTCTCTGCATCTCTTGCAAGTTCTACGTTCCTGTTTATTTTGCAAGCATTCAGAAATGTCCCCAATATTACACCATCCAGTTCTACAGGAATCTCTCTCATAAATGTGACTGCCTTGTCTAGTTGATTAGCCCTCCCATACAAATCAATCATACATGCATAGTGATCAATTTCGGGTGTTATGGCATAATCATTTTTCATGGAATAGAAATATTTCTCACCCACTTCTACTAAGCCACAGTGACGGCATGCTGACAGAAGTGCAATGAAGGTGACTGCATCTGGTCTGACCCTTCTATCTAACATTTCCTCAAAAAGCTGGATAGCTTCAGTTTCAAAGCCATGGTGAGCATAACCAGCCATCATTACGTTGTAAATGACTGAATCTCTATAATGAACCCCTCTGAAAATTCTTTGGGCATACATTATGTTTCCACATTTTGAGTACATATCAACAATAGCACTGATCAACTTTTCATCCATTTCAATTCTCGCTCTCAACATGTAAGCATGGATTTGCTTTCCAGGATCCATAGCAGCTTGAATTGCACAGGCGCCAAGCACGCTGACAAGGATCAAAGCATCAGGAGCAGTTGCTTCCTTTGCATTGAGCTCTGTTAAGAGCCCAAAAACAGCCTCACATTGCTGGGATTTCACATACCCAGAAAACAAAGCGGTCCATACAACTGGATTCTTCTCAGCCAATGAATCAAAATGCTTCCTGGCTTCTACCATGTTAGCTTGAGATGAATAACCCACAATCATTGAAGTGGTTGAAAATGTGTTCTCCATCCCAATTGATGCATGAACTGACTCAGCATATTTCATATTGCCGCACTTGCAATAAACATCAACAATGCCACTACTTATAAACATATTTGAACTCAACCCATCCTTCAATGCCCAAGCATGTACCTCCTTTCCAAGACTTATATTTTTTATATTGGCACAAGCACTCAAAATACTAGCAAAAGTGTGCTCATTCCATTTAACTCCATTCTCCACCATACAACCAAAAACGTTGAGTGCCTCATCCTCATACCCATTCTGGGCATACCCTGAAATCAATGTATTCCAAGACACCGTATCATTTAACTGTGGTTCACTCCAAAAAAGATTTTGAGCCTTTTTCAACTCACCTTCTCTACAACAAGCCGCGACCATTGCATTCTTCGAAACCAAATCACGCACCCCACCACAATATCCATTAAACACTTGACACGCTTCTTGAAAACACCTACATTTAGAATACATGTCAATGAGAGCACTACCAGCAAACTCATTTGAATCATTGGCAGTTTTTACCATAAATGAATGCAATTGCCTTCCATAAGATGAAACACCTAACTTTGCAGTCAAGTTGAGCATCGTTGTGAGAGTAAAATCATCAATTCTAGTTTCACCCCGCCTTGATTGCATTTCAACAAATAACTTGAGCGCATGACTTTCATACCCATCTGTGCTTACATATCCAGAAAGAATTGAGTTGTATGTGACAGAATCTTTATGTGGAGCAGAGTCAAAGAGGGCTTGTGCTTGTGTCAAATTATTGGCTTTTATGTTGGCCCAAATGATAGCATTCCAAGTGAAGACGTTTCGTTCAGGCATTTCATCGAACAGTTTGTGGACTTCTTGAATGCATCCATGTCTGGAGTAAAGGTGCATAAGTTGATTGCATTTGAAGATGGTTGACGTAAAACCGGATTTCGTGGCGTGGGCATGAAATTTAAGCCCATCTTTCAGTGACCTCATTTACAGATAGATGCACGTACAAACTCATAGGTATACATAACAGATATTGATGAAGTTTAAAATGTACGACAAGATAACCCTCGAAGTGAAAAACCATTCCTTTCTTGCTTTTGTTCAGCATATATGATGCATGGCCCCTTGAAATATATAGCCATCCCTTGCCCGAAAAGAAAAATTATGAATAAGAAAGAAAACTGTGCGACATTTACAGCAGGCACAACTACATTAAAGAAGCAGCTTCAGACATATACACTTACACATTGCACAATACTCCTTAGCTTTTAATTATTATTTTTTCCATGGAACTGTCAGTGGGGTGTTCAATAACAGCATCTGCAGTCACTGACTTCACTTAGAATCACTTCAATGCACGTGTATTGGACGTGCCAATTCTATATTTGACGTTGAATATAGATGGCGTGCCATTTTAAGATATTCATAGAATTCATCTTGTATTAACCGAGGTGATCCACGTCACTTTATGTCAAACAGAAATGTAATTCAGGTTACTTTATTTAAGAAAAATAATTGTTATGTTAAAAAATTATAATATTTTAATATTGAAACAAAATTATTAAAATTGACATTTTTATATTATACTATGTTAAATTATAAAATTAATATAAATAAAATAACAATTAACATTGAAAATACTTTTAAACCTTCCACATGTTTATTGTATAAATAGATTAATTTCAAATTACGTCTCCTTTCTTCCACAAGTTTTTCTTGTACTAATTTTTTTTTTGCATATTATTAACATAAAGAAAAATATATTAACTTATCTAAAAAAATATAATATCAATATTTTCACTAATATAAATTCAAATTAAATAAAAAATCTAAATAAAACACATAAATAAATACATTTAGTTCAACCAATTAACTTAAAGGTTGAATCAGTGACTCATTCACCCTCTCATTTCATCGAATTAATGTCTAGACCGGTTATGATAACTATAAGATAAATAAAGCATAATATCACGAAAATAAAATTAAAAAAATCTAGATGATTGACATCACCTATATGATGTCATCAACTTGGATGTCGAAAAATCGATAACTAACCCAAGTTGAAGGTGAGTAAATATTAGTTCTAACAACACTGCGACCACGTCTATGTAAACCCACACATATTACATTCCCTATACGCCCACTTCTAGAATTAGAACAGAGAGAGAACAGAGAGAGATACAGTGAGAGATGAAGAAGGAGAAAAATCCAAAAGAAAGAAGAAGATTTAGGAAGGAAAAGTAGTAGGAGGTCTAGGGAGTTTTTACAACTCTACAATAAACTATTATTATATGTACATATTATATATATATAAATATATTTATATAATGAATATGAGTTTATAAACACAATTAGAGTTTATTATATTTAAATTTTTGGTAGAGGTACTAAAATGAATATAAAAACAAAATTAATTAGATTATTTGCTCACGGGATTAAGAAAGATCTAATTAAGGATTTAATATATATGAACTCATTATTATAAATTCTAACCTGTTTGGCAATTGGGATTTTATATATTGCAATTTGACCCCTAATTTTTAAATAATTATAATTTAACTCCTAACTTTTTAGTATTTGCAAAAGAATCCTAAACTGTTCAGTATTTACAAAACAACCTCCAGACTTTTTTATATTTATGAAAATGCCCCTAAATTTTTTAGTATTTACAAAAGATCCCTAGACTTTTCCATAATTACAAAGTTGCCTCAATATTTTTGAGTAATTACAGAAGTATCTCAAGTTTTAATAAAATATTTTCAAAAATATCCAGTATCTCTTTAAATATAGAAAAACAAAGTGTTTTTCGCCGAAAAATGATTATCTTGACTATTTTTGACGTTCCGAACTCAAATACGGAATCCATTTTAGTAGAATAAATTTTGAAAAATATTTATATATATATATATTAATTATGAATACGTCCTAATAAATTAAATAAATTTCTAGAAAGGCTACGAAAATTTTAAAAGGGCTTGTCTTTGAGTTTTTAGATGTTCCGAAGCCAATTTTGTAATCCATTTAGACAACGGGACTTGTGAAAATAATGTTTGAGCCTAGAGTGAGCTTAGAAAAGCTAAACAAATGAAAAAAAAAAATACACATAAGGCTAATAAGTTAAGACGAGCTCAAGAATTTAGATAAAACGATTATTGGTAAGCTTTCGAATTTAAACATGTATAACTAAATAAGGATATTAGGGACCAATCAAAAATATGGAAACTGAAAATCATGATTAAATTCCTAGAATTTAAATTATGTACGGAACAGAAGGTTTGTAAACTATTAAAATGATATGTGAGTAATTCTAGATATCTGTACGAACAATATTATGTTACGCTATGAAAATGTGATTCACAAGCATGTGTACTAATGTTTTTCGAAAACCCATGAATAGCAATGTTTTGAAAAGTTATGTTTTTACATACATGCCATTATACGAAACCTACTAGAGGCACATGCCTACAATGATGAAAGTCCTCGATGGGGGACCGTATGATAGGCTGATAAGTGCGCCAAAGATCTCTTTGTTGTCACTATGTGTGACTAAGTCATGTTGACCTTTTGTTTAGAATTCGAGTCGGTGCAGGTTCTTTTGTTACGAGGTCTTGCTTGTGCTAATGGGCACGCTATGTTATGATATGATATATAAATCTATATGCTTACTATGCTCAAAGAATGTTAAGCTTCTCAAAGTATGCAATAATAAAGTTATGATTCTGATTTATGAAATGCAAGCTCTGTTTAGAAGGATGTTTTAAGCTTTTTAAGATATCTTATGATTCTAATAGACAAGCTATATTTAAAGTGAAAAGAAAGTTCATAAAGCATGTGTTTTCAAATTTGTTATAAAAGATGCTATATTGTCAAAA